>JAJGOT010000664.1:145000-325000 GCA_022457155.1 Cladopsammia gracilis | reverse complement strand
TTGTTTTTCTCGTATGCTAATTTACTCTTTGCACAAAAGCGCAATTGTTTTAATTCCGAAGGGACACGCTTTTGAAAGAATGTTTTTGAAGCCGTTCAAAAAACTCGCAGCACGTGTATTATCAGGTGTAAAAACTCTCGGCTTCGCCTCGAGTTTTTAAACCTGATAATACACTGCTGTTCGTTTTTTAAACTATACATAAAATATCAATTTATGATTTTAATTTCATTGAATTTAATCTTCTCAGTCCCCGTTTATAAAACTCATTATATGTAAAAGGGTTAGCTTTATTTTGACTGTTTTGGGATGTTTTTGTTTGTAATGTTTTGATAATATGGTTAATTTTATAAACGGGCCACCGTAAAAAGATGAAAAAAACTGACGTTTCAAGCGTAAGCCCTTCGTGAGCGCTCCGACGAAGGATTTTTGAAACTTTTAACGGTGACGGATTTGCCGTTATCAATACAGTACGTTGATAAAACCAAATTTTCTTGATTAATTTGATCTATTAGTTGGTTTTCTTTTAGATTTTACCATGATATGGCGGACAATCACGTTGATTATTCTGAATCTGAAGCAAAGATAAAAACAACCGTAATTGCCATTTCTTCCCGCAATCCATTAAAAAGCGTGCTTGAATATTAAGTTGCCCACGTACATACAAACCTAATGTAAACACTACTTTGATGGCATGTTTTCATCTTAAAACATTGCAAATGTCGAGCTTATATTGTAACAATCACAGAGCTGTTTTATGTGGTCTAAGATTCTCGTTTAAATTTAGCATTTTAACCACCTTAATTATACTGAGCTAGATAACCTCACTACTCGAATCACCTTCCACCTTCCAAATATTTTCAAATTGTTATGTGTGATAGTTTTTCTAATCCGAGTGAGCCGTTTGACATTGTCTAAAATTCCCTATTAAATTGAACATTCAGACCGCCTTTTTATCCTGCTTGCCGAATTATTTTCCACCTTTCAAATTTTCTTATTTTGAAGTGTCTTATTCAAATCACGTAAAAATAATTTTTCTCAAACGATAATATTCTTAAAAATAAAGCAGCAAATACGCATTGAAAGCTACTAGGAAATTAAACTGAAGGACATCGCTTGAAAGGTTTTCAAATGGTCATCAAATTCACGAATTCATGCCAACTTTTTGCTCCAATTAAAAATAAAAGAAAACTAGTCCAAAAAGTAGAAGTTGTACAATACCTGAACAATTTTCTGAGATTCTCTCAGATTTTTCTCTCTGAATACGTGTGCGTTCGTCGATTAAGAGAAGTTTGGTCGTGACGATCTACTCGGATCTTTGAACTGCGTGTAAAAACTGAAATCGCACTTACTGGCAAAAGCGGCAGAACGGGAAAGAAACATACGTTCATGATAAGCTTATAGCTTTTAAGAGATTAAAACTAAATGACCTAAATGTTAGCTAAAGTAACCTCTTTTTGTATTCTTGTCTTTTTTAATCTCCGGTCGAAAGAGGAAAAAACAAAAACTGTTTGACGCAAGTATAAGACAGTCCATCTCTGAGTGGCCATATTCAGGCGTGGGTATAACAATTAATAAAACGCTAAAAATACCAGCGACAGTTAAAACAGATTGATAAGAAAATTGTGCCAATTCAATCTCTGAATATTGCTAAGCTTATTTTTTCCGTTATTTTAATCTTTATGTAGTATCTTCATTTACCAACAGCTGGAGCACATTTATATTGCAAGGAATCATACATTTCTGGACCCGAAAGCTTCAATTTTTGATTTCAAACAAAAATCTTGTTTGAAATTTAAATTAGAATCAAAGTGTACCGTCAAGCTTAGACGAAACAAATATTTTCCCTCTATGGCAAGGATAATAGGTTTCATACATAATCCATTTATTTGCATGTTTCCAATCATACGGTTTCGAGTAGGGTTTTCCGATTTAGCGGGAACGGAAAGACTTTTTCCGCCTTGCTAGCTAATTGACCCATGATTGAAAATGCGTTGTTGGGTCAATTTGCACAATGCATTTTCAGTTATTCATTGTCTATTTTCTGTTGAGATATTGGACAATAGAAAAGACTTTCTAAAGCAAATACAATAGGTTGCTGCAATTTCAAAACAATTAAAAGCCCACAAACCTATCAAATGATCGATAATGCGTCAAGTGCAGTGACTTTATATCTGATAAAAATATTCCTATAGATTAGTATGTGGTGTTTTATTAGATGTAAAATCACTGCACGTGACGTATTAATATTAATTATCAAAATATCAACTGACACAACAAATGGTGACTGAATCTTTAATATTCTTTCAACAAGCTTTGAACTTCACATGTGCCGAATCTGATGCAAATGAGAAAACTCTGTTGTTCTTGCTCATTTACATTAGATTTGGCACATGTGAAGGTCAAAGTTTGAACCGGTCCTAATTCGACTGCATTACACAGTGGATTTACTTTTGCGCAAAATTAACGTTTATGTCCCTTTTCAGTAGTCATTGAACGGCTTTCGCTATTCTCTTTGCAAACATCTACAAGGAACGTAACTTAACAAAAGTGAAGCGACTATAATGTAACCAATATCCACGTTGGTTCATCGCAGAAAATTTGTATTCTTCATTCTCTGTCGCTAAACAGCAAAAATCATACACCACTTACTAAGCGAGTTGTCTTTAGAATAGCTCTGTTGGCAGGTTCCCCTTTTCATCTTCAGAATTTTTGGCTCTCAAAACGTTCGACAACAATAAGCGATGTTGACTCCTTCAGTCAGAGCTCGTATGAGACAAAAGCTGTTTTTTTCATACGTTGCATACGTACGGTGCACATTTGTATACGAACACACAATGCTACTTCCTAGCGTTCCTACATGTACTCTGAATTCCATTGTGCCATTCTAACAAAGGAGACTTGAATCACATCCCGGTAAGGCTGAGCCTGCACGTAAAAGATTATTATGGTATTTTTCATTGTTTCTGAAGTGGGCGATTGCAAAACCGCGTACTTATAGACAAGTATCCCTCTTTAAAATACTGATTACCACCTTTCAGCGTCGAAGAAACGCGCATGGACCACGTTAGCAAGTCGTTAGGAACGGTCGCCCCGCATTTTTAATGATTTTTTTTTCTCATGCGACTGTCTTTTCGACTCCGACGGAGTTGATTTAACCTTCATAACTTTTTTCTACGTTTACCTTGATTATCTTACCCCGTGAGAACATTGTCAAGTTGCAGACCACAGTTAGAGAAAACCTTAGTAGCGCTCTCTCGGGAAAACAAGTCATCAGTTCCTAAACCGAAAACTTATCCAGATTAAAATTGTTTTTTTCCACAGTCAAAAAACTTTCGAAATGCCGACCGAGTATAGGATAGAAGTGTGCATCCCTGCAAAGCTCTGACTGCAACAACTTCTCGATCAGTATCTTCAGAGGTATTGAGACAACATGTTGAGATACTTAAGCTGCGAAACCGGGAACGGAAACAATACTACAAACTCATGATTTAAAATTGCCTACAGCCTAAAATGTCGAAAATGAAGTCAACATACAGCTGTGCAAATGAATTTATACCCGAGACTATTAACTGTCAAGCAAAACAAAAACGGTACGTTTTCGAAATTCAGAAGACGTACCAGTACGTTTAGCAGTGCTCGGTTAATCCTCGTGTGCTTGGCCTTGTTTACAAAAAGGTAAACTAAGGTCACTCTAGCTGTCGAGAAAAAGCTACGCCGGGTTTACAGGTCTTTACAGGCAAATTCGCCGCCAGAAACAACTTCAAGCATCACGCTTTAGTGAATGTACCGACACCTATGGAGTGTTTTCACATGACGTCACGGCGGCCATGTTGGTGTCCCAAGCTTATCCTGTGGGGATTGAACTCCTTTCTAATGCAAACACTTTGTTTTGTTCAAATAAATTAGCATAGCTGCAGACCACGTGAGTGAAAACACTCCATAGAACGAATTGAATGCCATTGTGATAATGTAATGGATAATTGAATCACTTATATATCCGGAAAAAATCCTTCCGTTTCCGCGTTATTTCCGCTAAATCGGAAAACTCTAGTACAATTTGGGATTAATTTGCACGAGTGCGTTTCTCAAAAAGCTCAGTTTGCATGAGCCCCTTTTAATTATACATGAAAAAATTTGCATCCATTTTTTTTGCCTTTTTTTTTTTTTTTTTTTTGCAAAAATTTTTATTTGTAATTTGCACTGATGTTACACTTTTTGCACTGGTGTTACACTTGAACTGCACTGCTCTTAGCCAATCAGAATTGAGTAATCTTTTTCATGTATATTAGAGCAGTTTTCAATTGAGTGTCGAAAGTAATTTCGTAATTGCTTTGGTTTTGCATTGCTACGCTTTGTGACTAGTTAAAAAATCTCGCGCCATTTTCTCAACCAATCAGAAGTAAAACCAAAACCAATCGTGATTCGCTCGCACGCGTTTTCCCGCGCTTGTTGCCGGCTATATGTATTTGCTTCGAGTTCTGATTGGTTCATCGGATTGTCTGCGATCGAGTTCTGTGATTGGTCAGAGTAATTACTTTGGTTTTGGTTTTACGACACTCAATTGAAAACCGCTCTATTAAAAAGATAATACATTGGTGTCCGAAGATATGAATTTCTTTTCGGCTGTTCAACACGATATCTCACGAGTGATCGCGAGCGCAGTGAGAAGTGAAATTTCGTATCTTCAAGCAGCCATTTATATATATTATTTTGTTTATTATATAAACTACTCTAATTACCAATATTTAAGGAAATTTCCGAAGATTTTCCGAAGATTTCCGAAAATTAATCGAATACTGCCCGAAAGTATTTCCGAAGATTTCTTAAGATTTCCGAGGAAGATCCGAAAACGTTTCGATTGTAGCTAACTTGAATATATTGATATCTTCACTTTTCACAGTGAAGATAAAATTAATATTTTCACCGCGCGCTTGTTGGGTGTGCCGAGATATGATCTTTTCGCGATGAAAGAAATCCTTGTAGTTCACTGAAGTTTATATAGTGAAAGGGCACTGACCCGGCTGAAATATCGTGTTTTCATGATTATGGCCAGGAGCTTGGTTTAAGCTTGCTTTATTATCTTGAAATTGGAAGAAACCATCGCCAAAAGTGATAGAAGCAAACGAATATGAACTAATTAAACAGACAAAATAACGGCTAGAAAAGTCAAAATTTCACAAGAATGGCAAGTTTGATTTATTGACAGGCGGTCAATAAATCAAATTTCATGAACTGAAATCCACTTCAATCCTTGCAATCCTACACTTTATCTACAGACTACTGCTTTTGTTTTGCTCTATAGAATCTTTTTACCCAATTAAGTTGTCGCGTTCGAAGAACACAATCCTAATTTCGTGTTGGTTGCCCTGTACCCAACATGCAGAAAAATTTGAGATTTTTTTGTTGTCCGGTCGTCCAAATGGCCGCCCCTGTTGCTTTTTTTCAGGGGCTCATTTCCGCCGGAAATTCCTTCGAACGCGTCTCCATAATCTCTGATTACTGCCAGTATATTTGGTGGCATTTGGCGAAATAACGTGGAAATAAGCTAAGCGAAAGTTTGCTATTTTGGCGAGACAGTGTGCCTTTAAATCATAATAAACTTACCGCGTATGTATAATATTTCGGAGGAAAGATAACCGCCCTATCAGCCGTATGCCCCGGCTATTGGTCCAGCTGCAGCTCAAAGATAACTGATCTAAAAATGTCATCAGTTGACTCAAAATGATGGTATTAAAGCTTAAACTGAATCGCAAGATAAAAATGATTGCTTATAAGAAGTGTGTATGTTTGGTGAGATGGAAATGCATATTACTTTCGATATATTCGGTCCATTTGCCCGTAGTGTCATTTCAGTGGGCGCTAGTGATCGCAGGCGTATTGATAAAAAGAGAGAAAGAAAAGCAGACGGTTGAGAAGAGTTCAAAAATCGGCCTAAGAAGTGCGAGTCAAGCTGTTGGCCGTAGGTCCCTGAGGTTTTTCAAGAAAATACAACAACAACAACAACAACAACACTGAACAACGTTTATTCAGTATAACCATTCTGTACAGGTGTTACCGATTAAAATAACAATAAACAGCTAAATGGGCCATTTGCACGATGACGTCATATGACTACAACTACCAGAATCCTTCAGTTTTTTGTTTTGTAGTGCAAATTAAAGCTATTGTTATTTAAACCGCACTGGGATTACAAAATTTAAATAAGAAAGGAAAAACGAAATGAATTCTGATAGTTGTAGTCAAATGATGCCATCATGCAAATGGCCTATTGAAGGAAATGAAGATATAATGGAATGGTATGACTAAGAGAAGAATGAAGAGAAGAAGCGCAAGTACCAGCAGCGGGTGTTAGATGTAGAAATGGGTTCGTTTACACCTTTAGTGTTTGGAACCAATGGGAATGGGAAAGGAGTGTCAGCGGTTCTTAAAGCATCTTGCAGACAAGATAGCTCAGAAAGATACTGAGCCTTATGATATTGTAATCACTTGGCTCAGGACACAGATTTCGTTTGAACTCTTAAGATCGGTACATGCATGCGTTAGAGGTTCGCGAACGCCGTTTCGTAGCAAGATAGAGCAATCCTTAGACTGTAAAATAAATGTAGCTAGTGCGGATATTTGAAATACACGGTTTATATGCTTTTATACTATGGGCTTTTTATGGACACTGGTTTAGCCTTCATTAGTATAATTCGATTGTATAATTTTATTCTCTGCATCATGGAATTTGTAATTTTATAGAATTTTGAATTTTTATTATCAATTATTTCTATTTTTATTTATGTAATTAAGATATTTTTATATTATTATTATTATTATTATTATTATTATTATTATTATTATTATTATGTTTCTTTAGCCTTTCAAATGCTTGAAAAAGGAAATTAGCAGTTAGCCTGCTGATAAGTGAATCAGTATTGTTGAAAAGAAAACAGACTTTATCATGGATATTGTAATTTGTAAATAATGTATTTCGGTCGTTGATTTTAATAAAAAGAGTCTTTCTCAAATCATAATATAGATCACAGTGAAATAATATGTGTATTTCATTTTCAACGGAATTTCGATTGCAGTGATCACAAATTCTAAGATCTTCAGGTGTTTTGGGAATTGTAAATCTTCCAGTTTCAATTTTTAAGTTATGATTTCCTAACCTAAATTTGGAGGCTACACGTCTATGTTCAGGATTCCGGATATGATTTATGAATTCAGAGTATTTTGTTTCATTTTTAAAGATGGAGTAGAATTTTAGTTTTTTATTTGTTCTTATCAAATTTAGCTGGTGGTTTTTTAGATGTTTTGACAAATTATTTTCAGCTTTGGATAGGAAAGTAGAAGGGTTTCTAAAGTTCACTGATTGTTTGCGGGATACCCGGCATACTTGAAATTCCCGGCACCCTTGGGATCATGAACGGTACTCAAGATTAAAGACAACAGGAAGTTGATTGCCGTAGGAGACAAGGAAGAGCTTGTTTTGCTAAGGACTGGGATGAATGGTAATGGTTTACTGATTACTTGCCCTCCAGTGGAAGCTAAGAGGACCATACTACAAGCAAGTGTGAGTAACGAGAATCGGAAAAACTGCAGGTCACAAAGAATGCGCAGGCAACTCGGCAGTCAGTGCCGGACATTTTCTTTGTGACCATGAGATGCTCATTAATCGCCAGGAACGTTTATTACAAACAGAGCTGCTACACAATCAAACAAAAACGGAACAAAAAACAATTACTAAATGGGGATCAGACATACAGACCACCTGTTCGCTTATTCTCGAAAGTTGAAGCAATAAGTTTGTGAACCGAATAAAGTGTTGTTGATTTTAAAACAGCGAATTCAACCAATGTAATCTTCACCTCGGGACATGAAACAACGTAACTGCCGTTAGTATACGTATCAAAACACACAATGGATATTGCTTTTCGCGCGTTCTCTGATTGGCTACTCAAAATCGGAATAGTTAAATATTCCAAACTGCTCTCTTTGCAAATTGAGAGCAGAATTTTGTAAAAAAAATAAATAGTAAAGCAGAGCATGCAGCTCCTTAAAATAAAATAAAGAGATAAACAAAAGTGTTTAATATGTACTTTTTTTAATTAAAATTTGCCAGTAAGTACAAAAAGGTTTGGTTACAAGATGAAAGTCAAGGTTCATGATGGGATAAAAATTCCTTAATTATATCTCTGGGTAGTCCAGCACTTGTCCAAACAATGTCTGTGATTCGCTAAGAAAACAATAGATTTGTCCCGCTGGGATAGGGACTAGGGATAGGGGTATTGTTCAAGTGATATATCAATTGTATCGTTCGCCAATTACAGATACAGACGTCGTTTGGGCAGCTACGGGCTCGCCCATATCTCTCCCGTTTTTAGTCTTGCGCCGAAAATCGAATTCGTACTTAACTCTACTCCATCATTGTTTTCGGTATCTTTTTTCATTAAACATCATGTAATAAAATAAAATTAAATTAGTAAATAAAACTCCAAAACAAATGTTATTTTCTATCCTTTGTTACTTTGTATATTTTTTATCATTTATTTCTTCGGTTTTCCGCTTGTTTTAAAACTGAAAACGCATCTTTAACTATTAATATGCCTAACAGGACACGGATAGTGAACTGTACTATGCCAAACTTAATCGAAGGAATCATTTGAGTTTTTTGGAAACTGTTCAATGATTTCTATCAGACACCACATAATTCATGGGAAACGTGAGTATTTATTTACTCAAATCGCTTACGTTTTCTTGTTTTTTTTGTCCAAACCGCATTCCTATCAATGACACACGCACAAGCACACTTCTGCTCTCAAAATCATTGATTGACAAGAAAAAGAAAAGAAAACCGCGGTAGTCAGGGAATGAGTGTTTTAAAACGGGTGAAATCGGTGGGACGAAAGGTTACATCATGTTCAAAGACAGGCACGAGTTGTGGGCTTCCTGTGTTAAACTGAATTAGTCATGATATTTTGTCTACACAAAAAAAAAACAAGTCAATATATATTTGCACGTCGCTGAAGAGAAGAGCAATTAATGCATTTATGATGGTAATGGAAAATAAATATGTATATAGAAAAATGCCTTCTGTCGCGTTTACGTTTAAAGTGTTTTCAACTGTAACTCTTTGCAGAACAGGCTGATTCTTTGACGAGGAAGTAGTGTTTAAGATCACATTCAAACTTGTTTGGGATATGACTGTACGAAAGCTGATCAATATGCAAATAGCAACAACCTGTCACTGTTGCAAATGTATATATTTGTTCTTAACTTGAAAATGAAAAGCACGTGCTCTTAAAACAGAACTTAACCGGATCTTTCTTAAAACAGGTGATAACAAAATCAAACAAAATAACAGAAATTGGCTTTAACTAAATCGCTTTTCAATTGATTTTTATTGAAAATAATATAAAATAGAGTGACCTCAACAAAATCGAGGAAAAAATCGGGCCAGAGAAAGTTTATTGCCACAGTAACCAACTTCCCAGATAAGTACGCCTTCGGCTTAACAAAGAATCTTGTTTATGTTTCTAGCTTTTTAAGAATAAACCATAATTAGCCGGCATTTCCACCAAAAAACTATCGTTCAGGATATTAGATCGCGCACATAACCCAACATGAATAAAAATATATAGTCAAGAACGGTTTTGACCCAGTCTGTGTTTGCGGCAGTGGCAAAGTTATACGGTCTTTGTATTTTTGTTTTGCGAGCTTTGCTGACCTTCTGGCATACATACCTGTTCAATTGGCTTGATAGAGCATTTCTTTGTTGACGTATTTTGCATACGAATGGAAAGTGCTAATGTTATCTTAAGTCTAAGAAGGAATAATGATGAATTAATTAAACATCCCTGAGAATAGTGAAGCGAGACCTTAGGGGGGACAATCGTTTAAAAAGAGACAATTGTTGACTGGACGATGTTTTATTTGTACTTTTATGTTAATGTTGAATGAAGTTCTCTGCTTTGTCAATTTTCTTTATTGATAAAAATTCTTGGATAAAATAAGCATCAAGGCATCGTTCTTGGGCTTCTTATTGTGCGAACCACAATTTTTTGTCATTAGTACAACTAGAATTGAAGCTCGTGATTGATAAGCGATCACGTTTGATTGACAGCACATCTTTTGCAGAGCAGCTGAGCTGAATTCTTTTGACAACGTATCTCATTTAACAGTGTGAATTAATATCAATAATTGTGATGTAAGCCACCTTATAAGCCATATTAATAGTTATCCTTCAGACATTCGACCGTCAATACTGCTCGGTTCAGTACAATCAGTGCAAGCCGGAAGTTGGTCATCGCGGATTCTCCCGATCAGTATTTTACTGACACCACAAAGATGCAACCAGAACATACACCACCAAGCCACTGGTCTCCCATCTCGCAGAACTGGTTTCGCTCTCCGCTGAATTCCTCGTCTTTTTACGCTGTGCCAGGATTGCCTTCCGACTCAACAAGAAACTTGGGTCGTTTATCAGAGCACATGGTGCATACCCCTACCGCCTGCGAAAAGCCCAGTTCTCGAATGCCGCCGCACCTAAACCCATGTACCATACCACAGTCGTTCCCTTCGAGCCATTTTGCTTCAGTGAACAGCTATTATTCTCTAGGCCCAGGGTGCCAAGATGTTATAGCATCCAGAACAAACCCGTATCGTACGGTTGAACATGGCGCAGTAGGAGCGCCAGATATGGAGCGCTTCAACCAGCTCTTTGAAAAGAACAAGTCTGCTGGCGCAACCACAGGTAAGGTCCTTGCGCGCTACAAATTTTATTGATAGCCTGTTGATTGCGACGCTGTTAATCTTGACTAATATTTTTGTGTAGAAATCCATTTATTCATCCACCATTTGTCTATATAATACCAATTATATATACCATATACCAGGCGAGGAAATTGGATAATTTTTATTTGGGAGCGTCAGTAATTGTCCTTTGCCACGAAGTTCCGACGTGGAATTTTACTTCTTGACTTAGTCAAATACAAAACTTAATGATGTTCGGTGTAAATCAGTGTGCTTTGGAAAAAAAATCATTTTTTTAAAGGAGACTGCTAAAAGAGCAGAGCATTTGCGCCTCGCGAATAAATAAGGCTCATTTTCATTCATTTATCTTTCCTTTTGATGAAGTTGTTAGGGAATGAAATGGTTCACACTTATGGTATTATGGCTACTAAGAGACGAGAATGCAGTGTATGGATTTTTCCATTATCCTTTTCCATTATCTCACACGAAACAAAACCGTCCTATGTTCCTATGCCCTATTTAATAGCATACCCTTACTTAACTTTACAAATTAAATTACGAAGACGCAATGCTGTATATGTACGTGTAACTTTTGTCAAATTAGCCCATTTTTGGTGATGTTATTTTTAAGGTTCATCCAAGGTTATTTGAAACTACGATTATGTCATCAATTTTTATAGAACAAGAGGGTTTCTGTCGAATATAGGTTTATTGTATAATCATAGTATTAAAACTGTGTGGTAGCTGTAACCACGAATAATAAAAAGATATATTTAACCATCTGATCACAACATCCCTGTCATGTTTGCTCAAACTTTTTAGCGGCTTCTTAGTGACTCAAAAAAGGACCATGCAGTATAAACCAAGACACACCTTGTTTCATTTTTGACATCGATGCAATATTAGTCGAATCCTCTAATGGAAAAATCCATTGCGCTTGAATTTAAATCTCTTGAATAAAATTTTTTGGAATCTTTATGTCTAATGATTTTAGACCAGTTGAGTATCGTTCAATATTTAATAGACGACTTTACATCTTGCTAGAATGAAAAAGAAAAAGGATATAACGACATAAGTCATATATATTAATAGCGTCTTCCTGCTAGAACATTTTGGCACTCTTCGGCATTGCTTTAATAAAATAGCATTTCGAAATGCATGCGATTTATTTGTTCACATCCCTAGTGTCTACTCTACAGTAATAAAAAGGAGAAATATTTCAACAGCCTATTCACAAACAACCTTTCAGCTTCCTTTTCGTGTCGCGCGCTTTTCTTCTCCCTTTGCATGTGACTGCCACACAATACTGTTTTAATTCCATTACCAGTTTACTTCTTTTAGTCTTTTACGTTTTTGTCAGGCTAAAATTAAACTGATTTAACTAAAGCGAGATAGAGTCTGCCAAAGTTTAAGTTCTCGAACGTTCTTTTTTAACAGTAACGGCCATGGTAACTCTTCTGCACTTTAGGCCCAGTTCAAACGTCGAACTTCACATGTGCCGAATCTAATGCAAATGAGCAAAATATATTGTTCTTGCTCATTTGCGTTAGATTCGGCACATGTGAAGTTCGACGTTTGAACCGGGCCTTAATCGACTAATTATTATGCGCTCTTAAGAGTTTCAATTTGCTTTTTGGGAGGAAAATTTTCAGGAGAATTCACGAAAGTTCTTTCTTTTGACCACTAAATCAATGGCGTCCTATAGCCTCACTTTCTGATGGTCTTCATTGACGACGCAAGCACGAAAACTAAAAAGTGTCGGATTAAAAGAGTTATGTTTGCGTGCGGGATCGATGCAAACGTAAACATATATAAGCGCAAGTACAAACACAAGCACAAGAATAAAAATTATTATTATTCGACATAGAATTCTGGAGTGTATTAAAATACGCATCAAAACGAGTGCAAATATGACACGTTTTTAAACTCTCCTGATCCCCTTGCTAGGAAAAACACTTTCAATTTCAAAACTTACATTTTGGAGAACTGGCTGAGATCGCTGTCGCGCTTAAGGTATATTAAACAATTTAGTCAGCGAAAAGTATTTCTACGAGTGAGTTTTTCAGTATTTTTTCAGTGAATGATATATTCTAATCACCTCCAGGCATTATTCTGGATTTCGCGCGCGAGTTTTTTTTCCCAATTGTCCGAAATAAAGTCGGTAACTATTTTTGGCTGGATATTCACTAAAACAATTTATTTACCATTGTAGTGGTCATTTATCTCGCCGCTTCGCAAATATTCACCACTGATAACTACTTCCTATTTCTTCGCTTGCGTTTTAATTTTTAATCATGTTGACTTCGTTTTTTACTTGATGAGAATCTCTTATGTTTGCGCTTGTGCTTGCCTGAGCTAGTAAAATCGACTTTTATGCGCTCTTGTAGAATACAACTCTTGAGCTCTTGTTTCATTCTCGGTTTGGCATATATTTATTCAACTAATAATTATAAGTTCAGCCTGAATAGTCTACTTTCTGGTGTTGCCGTCGTTTGTTTTTACTTTTTATTTATTATTCGACAGAGCATTTTCAAGTGCGAAGTATTATTACACACCAAAGCAACGGAGTGCAAATATGACACATTATTACAGCCTTCTGGCCGCGCGTTTAGAAAAACACTTTCAAAACTTAAATTTTTAAGAAGATCGATGAGTGTCGTATAATAAACAATTTATTCAGCGATAAGTTGTGTACTAGTACAGCCGCGTATTTTTACGAGTGAGTATTTATTTTTTCTCGCCTAAAGGCTAACACAAAATCTCTCCAGCGTAAAAATACGCAGCAGTATTATATTTACTATTCATTATTGAATTGAAGCTTTAATGGCACTTAGTAAGAAGTGCAGAGCGAAAATGGGCCAACTCCTTGAAATTGCAAATTGACCCAGCATGGAACACAAAACAATACTACCTACGTATGGTAAAAAATGAATAAATAGTCCTCTTGTCGATCATTATGTACTGTAGGGTAGCTATTTGTATTCGTTCTATTTATTAAGACAGTAATCACTGCAGCTGTAATGTGCTTCCTTGCAGCTCAATGCCCAGTGCCATTTTTTTCTTTTACACACAACCTTATATTAACGCTATTGTCAAATTAACGCCCACATGAATGTCCTTGTAAAACGCCCCGGGCGTAAGGAAAGAGGAGTTTAATTGGAGCAGTCTATAGCTAGTACAATCAACAGCTATTTTGCTTTTACTTCAAAGTAAATTCAATAGACTTACGATGTTCTGTACAGTTAATATCGGAATTATTTCACTTTTTCGTGTGTGTGCGTGATCTGCACACCGTTGATGCACAAATTGATTTTCCATGGCTTGCTACTGTTCTCATGAAAGCGCTGGTCAAAGCAATAATAGAAGATAGCCTTCTCAATTCTGAATTAAGCACCAGCGGCTTATTTTTCGAAAGTCCTGGCCAGTAACATTTCGAGCTACATTTTAAAATCAGAATCTACAGAAGAGTGGTATAACTTTTAGCCGTGGTATAACTTTTTAGCAAACCAATAAAATTTGAATCTTTAATGTAAAATTTAGGTGCATATAATAGCTTTCCCGGGCCGAAAAGTAATCGGTTTGCAATTTGTGGATACCAGAGGTTCTTCGCAGTAATGATTATATAAAATTTAAAAGGTGCTCAAGAACATTCACTGGTTAGGAGGTCTCGGTTGCATAAGACCACGTTAATTTCACAATTGCTTTGGTTTTGCATTGCTGCGCCGTTTTGATTGGCTAACAAATCTCGCGCCACTTTCTCAACCAATGGGCTATTCCATTAAATTTTTGTACCCTCCGGGTCGAGGAACAGTGGATTTCCTCAGGGGTCGCAGCACATTTTGACGGAATTCTCTAGGGGGTCATGGTGTAAATATGGGAATTCTTCGGGGTAACTAAGCAAGAAAGCAAAGGAATTCTTCAGGGGTGGCAAGAAAAACACAGTTGAGGATAGGGAATTCTTTAGGGGGACACTGTTTTGGAAAGGAATTCTACAGGAGGATGGTCTTCCTGGGGACTTCTTGAGGGGCAATGCACAAACTGTGTTCCTCAACCGGGGGGAGGGGGGGGGGGATGCGGATATTAAATGCGGATATTCTAATTTTTGAAGCAACACCATTACCAATCGTGACTTGCTCGCACGCGTTTTCCCGCGCTTGGCGCAGGTTACATGTAATTGCTTCGTGTTCTGATTGGTTCATTGCATTGTCTGCGTGTGTTGTGATTGGTCAGAGTAATTACTTTGGTTTTGGTTTTACGACACTCATTTGAAAACACACTCTATAAACGAACGTCGTGAGTAATCGCCTTTTCTAAAGCACCATTTTTTTTTTTCAATAAAGGTGGACCATGTCAGGAAACGATGGTGATGAGATTAATCCGGTGATAATCAAATTTAATTTATTTTTTCTGTGCAGATCTTCCCCCTCGAGCGGATAACAACACTGGGCTTCGCTTCATTGACGATAAGATCATCAGACCCCAGCGAGGACGCACTGTGTTTTCAGCCAAGCAACTGCACGAGCTGGAAAAAGTTTTTGTCACCGATCAATACATCTCCGGACAGCAAAGAAGACGGCTATCCGGTCAGCTCGGTTTGACAGAAACGCAAGTTCGTGTCTGGTTTCAAAATCGCCGAATTAAATGGAGAAAACAAAAATTGGAACGAAAAGTTAAAGCCTGATTCGGCGTGCGCACAACAGGGCTGGACAAGGTTGCCTAGCGACGCATCAGAAACTTGGATAACGAAAAGTGACAGTGACAAAGACGTTCTCTGTTAGGAAGACTTTCATTTAACAGAACAATTCCTTCAGGTTAATTCAAAAATCAATCTGTTAATTTAAAGTTAAATTTTTCAAAAGATATGGAGACGTTCTCTTTTTCAAAAATAACTAATTAAATGGGCTTTCTGTCCTTCATATCATTATAATACTTCAAGATCTATTATTGGCTCACTTTACATGATAATTAAGCAGGATAGATTTCGAAGATAAATTAAGCTTATGAGCCAATCATAAACATTTTCACTTTCGATTGCAGTTTGTCTCATAGTTTGTAGAAGGGAAAATAGGAAACTTAGTAAAATCAGGTTGACAACGATCAACCGATCGAGGCTCTTCACTATAGTTTAGTTCAGTTTAGTTTAGTTCTAGTTTCGAGTACAGTTTTATGTGTTTCAACAATACATTGTCAAATACGGTTAAAACTGCACGACATCGTTGAATTGTGATTTTATTTCTGCAGTGTATGTTAAAGCATTAAAAACCTTTTATTTTAATTCAAGTCGGGCACAGCTTACATTTTGTCATTAATTAAAAAAGCTATTTACCAAAATAACATTGAGTGATCATTATGCGATATGGCTCTTAAAATCGGTCCATGCAAATTTTTAAGCAGACAAATATTTTACGAAGCTGACGTTATTCGCGCGAAACAGAGTTTTGGTGGTGGATCGGAGACGTTAATTCGAGCCACGTAGCAGTGAGGGGAATATTTTAGGAGAAGGAATTTTTTCGCGCCAAACATTTGTCTGTACGAGGATAGTATCGCCAGCTAAGCAGACTAAATTATCGGAAAAGAATATTAGTCAAAAAAAACGCTTAAACCAACAAGCATTGGTAATACATTGTCACCATTAATCCATCCATTTAAAGACCTTTAAACACAGTTTTCCTTAGTCCTCACAACACGTGAAAATTGTACCGCAATTACTGCGCCTTTCAATAACATGCGGAATTTGAAATTCAAATTTCCACCAACAGTTGCGTTTTACACTGCCGTCAATCATCTTAGCTTACCTCTCAGGAAACAGATCTTCACTTCAATGCGTTCAAAAGGTCACGAACGTGCATTATGATTGGTAGATTTGGATCCATTTTGTTTGTTTCTTTTTTACATGGTCCGTTGGCTTTCGTATAATTATGATTGACGGCAGGGAATAACGCAACTGCATGTTGGTGGAGATTTGAATTTCAAATTCCGCATGTTATTGAAAGGCGCAGTAAAATGTGCATAAGCTTTTTTGTTCAGTATAAAATTGTCATATCTCCCAGCAACTAGGATACAGTGTACAAAAGGCGAGAATTCTCATCCCTTTGGCAAAATGAACAAACACTGGTAGTTGAATAATTGAAATAAAAGACATCGGAGAAGAACTGTGCAGGTGACGACGTTATTAGCACACAACTGAATATAGCACCTGCTGTAATGGGGAAAATGAACAACTTTTAACCCGACCCTGTAGTTTTTATCAATTTTGTACGAACTGGCAAAAACTCCTCAAATCTGAGTGCGTGTGTGAGTGAGTGCATGCGCTCGAATTAGATGAATCCATCGACTAATAGCTAGTAATCAGTGAATTTGGTAAATGATTATACGTTTTGATTTTACTAATATTTCTTGCTCTAGAACTTTATTTCAATTCGTTTTGATTCTTAATTTTGGATATATTCTTTCCGTGCTTTCTAGGAAGCTGCGTTTGGAGTGACTGACGTCTGGCGCGCTTCAAAGCATAAAAGTCATGGCGAACTGAAAGAACAAACAGCGAAATTAAAAACTTCATTAAATGAGAACAATTAATCAATGACCAAATTCATGAACGTCATAATTCGAACTGAAAGCATCTTTCCCAAAACGACAGTCGTCGATATTGGTCAACCTTGCCCAGGTTAACAAATTATCTATAAATAAATGTTTTGTGTTTTACTTGTGCGAGATATCAGAATCGACAAGAAATAAATACAGTTCGAAAACGCTCACTTCATCTGTTTTAGAACGGTCGCATGTTTTGACGATTCGATTTCAGTCATTGTTAAACCAGGCGTCTGAGTACCATTCATCTATTTTCGTTATCCACCCCAATCACTGACGCCACATAGCACTGAAGCCTTTTTTGGCGCCATAATTTTCATTGCCTTATGGACGCAATTAACTGAACTTAGAATTAAGGCCACTTTTTAAAAGAAAAAGTTAACTTTACCAAGAACAAGAAGACAAAAAACTATATGAGGGGGTACGTTAGTTTCTAAAGCAACTGTGAGGTTGCGTCGGTGGTGAGGTGTAACACGAAAACTTAGTTTTGTCAACTAAGTTGATAACTAAAGGTAAATTGGCGATTGCAAAGATATAAAAAACTGAAGGAGCTGACGTTTCGAGCGCCAGCCCTTAATTCGTCAGAGCGATTCTAGGGCTCGAAACGTTAGCTCTTTTAATCTCTTTACGCTGGCCAAAAAAAACAAAAGAAAAGATACCCGACTTTATTCCATTTTTGAGACCAAACGACGCTGATCGCGCATTTTGAAAACAAGAGCAAGCCGATCCCTGACTACCTTATAAAATTAATGCAACTATTTTTAGTCAGTAATGCGTGTCCAATCATTGGTACGACTCTCGAATATTACTGTCGGTGCTTTATTGTTCAAACTTATCAACGGCAGGTAATTTTTTCTGATCAGTCGGAAGTTGCAGTTATGGATATTTTTCTAACTCGACCCCTTCACGAGTCTTTGTACAAGAAATCATGCTCACTGCCACTGGAGTCTTTACATTTTATTTTGGCTAAACACAACAACCTAAACCACTGAAGATAACTTGAATTTTTAAGTTCATTCTACACTGCAACGCTGAATTTTGCGTATAGGTTCCCAGAGATAGCGTCTTAGTGAATATAGTGTTTTAACGTCTTTTGCCATATGACACTGAAGACAAAGCAAGGTATTGATATTAAACAAACTAGCCTGAAGGGAAGTCTTTTTAATTTAAGTATACCATCATGGATTTAATTATACAAAATCAATTCTGAAAGCATCTGCGATCGCAGTTCTCATGCCATTCGTAATAACCTGCTGTTTAGCGATTTCATTTTAAATATTCTTCAACTCAACTAGATGTGTCTATCCTAAAACACTTTTAATGCCTTATTAAAGCAATTAACAAGTAAACATAACGTCAAAATTAAGATCATTTTCTTTTTTTCAAACAAAGCTCATTTGCATCCCGAGCGGGCAATGTACAATGTGTTTATTAATCCAAGGACAACTTAAAAGGAATAAAAAGCAATATTGAAGTACTGTTAGCGGGCAAAATTTCGATAAGTTATAAACTAAGACAAAACAAATGACAACGTAAAATGCACCCATACGATAAAATAATTTACACTAGCCACAATAAGCATGATTGTGATAAAGAGCATATTGTCTTTTGACGTTCTCCTCGTGATTTGGCCTCAGTTGCTAGACAATCGCAAACCTACGTGCAAAAACGCGACATAAAATTGACAAGAAAGCAAAAGATAATGTGCCCGCAGCACCAAAGCAATTCATTTCGCCCTTTGTCACGATAAGCAGAATCTTCGCTCTCACTTTCTCGCTTCAACATGCAAAGCGACGCCGAGAGAACTCCAACTTTGAAAGCAAATAGCGAGGAGCAAACTCCTTGCTCTTGCAACGCCTGTTACCCAAGAAAAGATTTCGGCAGTCCTGAATGCGGTATCACGGTGCCACATCCTAGAGATATCTACAACCATCAGAGGCTTGTCGGCTTCGGATCGCACATCCCCATAGTGCCATATGGACCAGTTGAATACCCCGGGTCCCCGGCCCGACTTTATCGTGCACCTTTCAATCTTCACAGACCGGGCTATCCCAGAGCAATGTTCAGTCCGGCTGGCCCAGAAAGCCGAATTTACGATTTGCCGAGAATGCAAGACATGTCCAAACATAGTGGACCCCACGAGAATCAGTTGGTTCAAAGTCAAGCTCTACAACTGCAACCAAACTCTGTAACCTCTGGAAGAGTGTGGGAGCAAGCAAGTGGTGAGTATACGAGATAAAGTTTCTGAAACTTCATTTGACTGATTCATGTCAAGAAATTAGAGCGAGAATTCGACTGCGAGGTCGGAGGCAAAAATCATTGATCAAACTTCGCCGATTCCGCCCAAGTGGACTAGAAATTCGACTATGAATAGCAACAAAAAATGAGAAATGTCCTAGTTTATAACTGGAAATGATTTTGTCAAAAGTGGGCAATGTTTGAAATGTCATAAATATATGAAAACGCATGAAAATGAATAAAGCGGTCCCTCTAAAACCAGGAGCTAGATCACAGAAAGCGTCACATATGGTTGCAATTTGTCCGACCAGCCCTGCTCTTTTTAATGATGTTCATTGTCATATCAAAATGCCTATTTAAACGATTATTAGGTTTGTGGCGCGCACAGAGGGTATTTAAAGCCATTTAGGGTGAGCATCTTTGTAAATAGAGCATCTTTTACAACTCAATCAACCATAATACCCCCTTGCAGTATTTTGCTAATTGCACGCCATCAATTTACAGTGACGCGGCCAAATGAATCAAACAGTCAAACTTATCACGTTTACTCGACTCATTTTTGATGATCGTACTAATGTACTATTTTTATCAATATTTTCCTTATCCAAACGGGCAAGAAGTCAGAGTGAAAATGACTAAGCAAATTCTCGGTAAATACACAATGATGTTTATTTTGATTTTAATTATACCCACTTCAACAATTGGCTAGGTGTCGCCTATAATTAAGGGCCGAAACCTGTACAGTGTGGTTTTGAACAGAAACCAGTCTACACAAGACTGAATTACAGGCGCCTCTGAAATAAGTGTTGTATATTCGAACTTAAACAACGCATTCAGTTGTGTTGTTAATAAATAAAGAACTGGAGTTTGCGATCGCGCGACTGAGTCGACGCATTTGTTTAATTATTTTCTGTTCTTGAAATGAAATTGAATGGAAATGGCTGTTCACATTCCTGGAAGAAGTATTAGTAACTAAGATCGCTTTCATTTTCAATTCTCTTTATTCATTATTAGACATCCTAAAAGAAAAAATACTCAATCACTCTTTCTGTCTCTTTTATTCGTAAAAAAGGATTAAGGGATCAGGATCTTTTTGTTAAACCCTAGGAACAATTCATTTAATAATCTTCCAGAGAGAAAATAACATACAAAGAAAATATATGAAGTCCACATGGCGCGATGGATCGTCAAATTTACTTTAAAACGTTATGGAACTTGTGTAAAAATTATCGACTCTGCAGAAATAAGAGTTAGGCAATTTGTGGGAATCCTTAATTTGCTATGGTTGTAACATTCTCAGACTTTTTAAAAGTTATGTAACGCGTGGTTTTTTCCTCATGAATATTATAAATATTAATGTTTTAAAGCATGCATGGTCTTCACTTACGACGTGAGCATAAGCGATAGTTCTGTGATAACACTCATGTCAACGTCAACCAAAACGGGTTGAAGGATCAAAACTAGTCGTTTTTCTTGTGCTTCCGCTTATGCCTGCGTCATTGTAGCTTTGAATTCATTTTACTGGAAACTCTGAAGCCCAGGCCAAACGAGAACAAGAATCACTTTCGCTCTCGTTTGGCCTGGAACTCTCATGTGCCATCAGCGACTCTTCTAAAAAATGAATCCGACGAAAATTTTCATGGCCTATGGCTGTTCTTTTTAAAAACTTTCACTCTCGTTTGGCACTTTCATTGACCGTTCATGCCCTCTCAAGCAGTTTGAATTTTCGTCAACTCTCGTTCCGTTTGGTACGAGCATCTTATACTTGCGCATGCACTTGTGTCACTAACCCAGGCTCGTGTTTTAGTGCCGGGTAAAGCGTGGTTTAAGAAGCGACATAACGTTGTCCATCGAGATAGGCTTAAACGTGTTTGCTTTTCACGCAACTACGAAGGCCAAATAAAAGACAGCAAACGCGCGTCAGTTAAAACAATTACACACGACCGGCGCCAAACGCAGACAAAGACACAAAGCCATCAATTTCAGACTAGGTTTTGTCAAGTTTTTTTTCCAGCATTGTTTATACTTAGATTGGCAAGTGTGTTTTTTGAAGCCAAATCAATCGTAATTTACCTTGCAACAACCCAAGATGTAATTTTATTGATTTTTTTTTTTTTCATCACAATTTATTTTCAGGTTCAGAACCACGTGAGAAACCGCGCCGCATGCGCACTGTGTTCACTCCTGAGCAGCTCGAAAGACTGGAGCGACATTTCAAGTGCCAGCAGTACGTTGGAAGCGCTCAGC
This sequence comes from Cladopsammia gracilis, assembly GCA_022457155.1. Lineage (NCBI taxonomy): Eukaryota > Metazoa > Cnidaria > Anthozoa > Scleractinia > Dendrophylliidae > Cladopsammia > Cladopsammia gracilis. The sequence continues at coordinate 303,190 of JAJGOT010000664.1, read as the reverse complement.
GGATGTACATCGCAAAGCAACTCGGTCTGTCAGAAACGCAGGTTAAAGTGTGGTTCCAGAATCGAAGAATTAGATGGAGAAAACAAGTGCTGGGCGCAGCAGTGAAATCCCAGTCATAAATAATCTGATCGGACTTGTTTTCGACTAATTAAAGGGCATTGTAAGATTTAAAAGCAGATTTTTATAACACACGATAGATTAGCTATCACAAAGTCGTAAGGGGAAAATCGTTTTCAAAAAGGCCTTTTTCCTTAAATTACGAAACGCATATTTATTTATGACATTTCACGAATTACTTATTTTACATAAGTTGTTGAAAACGGGCACTGCTACTTACTTGCCAGATTAGCGTAGCATTAAATTTTCAAACGCCTATTGTTGAGGTATTTTCTGTCAACATGGCGGCGTTCTGCTAGGGACGCCGTAGGAACGCGTAAACTGTTTTAGGAGAATGCGATTAAAGTATTTAAGCCGAGAGAGCACGTTTATCGCACAATAAGGACATTTTTGTCTAATATTTTAAGTTGTATCCGGTTCTCGGACAGGCAATATACGTGTAGGAGGGTCTATAAGTTATAATGAGCCGCGTATTTAGTGATTATCGTTTTTTACAAACTTAACACCAGATTCACGAATCATGGTACCCAGAATAATCTAAGAGGTTCGCGCATCACGCTAGACTACATGTATCACGGATATCACGGCCAACTTTTCAGCTCAGATACCATGCAGCTCTTCAGAACCTCTAATTTCATTGGACCTGGTTATCACGCACATGTATTGTTTTCAGGGCTAGGGTCCATTGTTCTGTTGTTTGTTCTATTGTTTTCTCATCCAATCCTGTGAGGTGTTCCGAGACGTGCATACCGCCTCTTTCAGCTCCTTTCATGCATTCCACCAGCTTATAATTTTCCCTGAAATCGCGCGTCACGCATAACGCACTCATGCAAGTTGAGAAAAGACTTATTTGGTAAAAGTAGAAAAGAAGTAGTATCCTAACTGTTAAACGATTACAAAATTAATCGACTGCTAGCAATTTTTCAACCCTACTCAACAGCCCCTCATTTTTCGTTAAATTAAAACAAAGTTTGGCGAATATGTAAAGCTGTAACAAGCCAGAGTGTTGCAAAGAAAAAATGATCAGCAAAGCTCAATAAAGTTCTTGGGACATTTTCTGGCGTTGTTCTCTGTCTTTTAGTAGGATTCAAAGTTCAGAAGTCTGTCTGTTATCCGGTTTAGGAAACAAATTAATTTATGTATGAAAATTTGATTTTATCAATAGGCCTTTATCACGCGGCGGCCATGTTGACTCCCCGGAGAATTAATTTTTGCCCGCCCAGCCTCGCAATTAAAAAGTTGAAAACGAGGTTGGGCGGGTAAAAATCTTTAATTTGTTTTTTATACAAAATGGCGGGGCGTCATAAAAGGCCTATTGAGTTGATGAGGTTAATAAATTGGCCACCGTGAAAAGTTCACTAAAGGTGACGTTTCGAGCGCTAGCTCTTCGTGAGCTTTTGAATCTTTTTTTCTACGGTGGCCAATTTACCTTAGCTATCAACTCAGTCAGGGCGGATAAAACCAAATGTTCATGTTTCACTCCCAGCGAAGCAGCACCACAGCTTCCTTAGAAACTGAACCCTTTATTATGAGAGAAATTTGTGTTATCAACGGTTAAGCAGTTGAAATACTGAACAACCTAAAATATGGGTAAAAATGTCGGTACGGCTTTCCTCTACAACGTTTCATTAACTGATTAGAAATGTTTGGGATTGTACAGCTACAAACAACAAGTTTTCTCTTGACAGCTAAAAGTGAAATGAATTTTAGAGAGCTTCGTTCAGCTTTAGGCTCTCGTTTAACTTTTCGGTCCCGGGGTAACTTTGGCTAGAAAGCAATCTTTTAAATTTTGGCACACAATGTAACTTAAATGAGGGTCGTGAAAGGGTAAAATGGGAACTGGGATTGGCCTGTTTTTGCCCTGGGAAATGGGATCTGAGTCACTGAGACTGCATGGGATTTGCTCACTGGGAATGGAAAAAAATCGTCGAAATGGGAATGGGACAGTCGTGTTTAAGGTGGCTCTGTTGTTATTTCGGGCGCACTCGTCTATGACAAACTTTGGGTCACAACTTTTCCGGCTCTAAAGCGATGCTTTTAAAACTTTGGTAAAATTTAAAGCTATTATTCAGCAATAATATGATAGAATTCGATTTCACTGGAATAAAATATTTTTAGTGATAATCGGGCCTAAATGAACCCCACTTTTTGAAAAAAATCACACCCTGTGAAAATTTTGCTGATATATTTGTGTTAAATTTCTGGAATCAGCTTACATTGACTTAATACATCATACCCTTACCAAGTTTCAGCAAAATTGTTGGAGCAGAAGTGCGGAAGTATTAAGGCGTTCAAAATTTAGCCCTAAAATTCTCTTGTAATTTCAAAAGCTTGAGACTCTTTGACAAAACAATCCACGAACCCAAATTTCTGGGAGAAGCCTTCCCAATGCTTACTAAATCTAAATTCTAAGCCGATTGCAAATCGTGCGAACCTTTAAAAAGTACTCACTAGTTCTGTAAATATTATAAAATGCTCCAAAACCTGCTCGATCAAATCTCCAATGCTGCGTTTTCCATTATTTTTCGAAAATTATCCAGCAGTTTGCTGTCAAACTCCTTCCACATGAATTTCAAGGTACTGCAATACTGTTGCATCGATTGTTTTTTGCTTAGAAGGGTTTTCAATTGGAGAAATAGTTGTTGGAATTATAAGCTGTTCCGCATCTGAGCTCAGGCGAAGCTGACAAGCAAAAGTTTATGAATACGAAATGAGCGCCTGTGGAATTTATTCTTAGAATTCGCACCTTTGTAAGGGGGGCGTAAGTGATATGCGCGCGAATTCCCCGCATTTAAAAACATTGCACCCCATGGAAACTTCTAATGGAGCGTACATGATCCCTCCCCTCCTAGGGTAACTACTGCGCATATTTTGCTCGCCCCCCTCCCCCTTATAAAGGTGCGAATTATTCTTAGAATAAATTCCACACATGCTCATTTCGTATTCATAAACAAAACTCTGAAAACTGCTTGTCAGCTTCGCCTGAGCTCAGATGCGGAGCAGCTTATAATTCCAACAACTATTTCTCCAATTGAAAGCCCTTCTAAGCAAAGAACAATCGATGCAACAGTATTGCAGTACTTTGAAATTTATGTGGAAGGAGTTTAGGATAGGATAGGTTAGGATAGGATAGGATCGTAACTTTATTTAGACACGGTAAACTCATCAGTACAACTATAAAAACCTAATTATATACAAAATTATTATAAAATATGTAATAGCTGGAACTACATTACTAAAATTACTCTAAATAATCAATGACTATACAACAATAAATATTAAATGTTTGACACCAAACTGCTGGATAATTTTCGAAAATCATCTAGAGGTGAACAGGTTATTATATAAACTCGCACTCACAAAAATAAAAAGTTTAATTCATTTCAAACCGAAATGGTCTACGACTAAAATCTGAATTCTTAGACTAGACTTAGCAATGTAGCAATGTCAACTTTTAGTAGCTTCAAACCAGCTCAAACGTTTCTTTAATATGAAACTAACATTTAACACTAGTATGGCTTCCTTTATGACCGCGTTGAAGACACTGATTAAAAAGACAGGTAAATGGTAATTTGTGGCTAAAGTTCGCCTGCCGTACGTCAAGCGTCAATTTCGTATTTGATTGGAACTTTGACATTAGAAGGTAAGAGAGCTCTGAAAACAAAAATGTATTTTCTTTATATGTCGAGATCTCGAGTTATAAGTCGAGATCTTAAGTTATATAATTTTATATTATTAAAAAAAAAAAAACGAAAAAAGATTATTCCAAGATTGTTATCAGTTGTCAGTTAACCCTGGTACAAATGTCAGTTGTCAGTAAAATTTCAGCTTATTTGTCAGTTAAAATTTCAGCCATTTGTCGGTAAACCCCAACCAGACCCTCTTTATACGACAAAGGCTGTCGTGATTTTTAAGACGCAGAGAAAAAGAAAAATGTGTGGAAATGTATTGCTGCCATATTCATGAGATGGTATCACCGTGCATGGCAGCATACATTGCGACAGTCACAGCCTGAATTACCGCGTTTTCTACACACCTCGCGGTGCATTGAGGGTAAAACAGCACGGCAATCATTCAGCGGTATCTCGTTCAAATTTAGAAATTCCATCATGGCGGACGCAGATGAAAACGCCAAAACAGAAACTTCTTGCTGTAAATGTTCGCTGGAATACCTTAGTGTTGCATGTAACAGAACGCCATTGTGTGTAGATTGGGGAAGAAACGGATGGGTGGCTTACGGTGCTTGTTATTCTATCGCTTTATGTCGTCCAAAGGTGGGTTCCGTCTCACTATTAATTTTGCTCAATAACATCCACGTGCAAAATCAAATCTTTGCTCAGGTTTCTACTCTAAGTTCTTAACTTAGAAGCCAAGCTAAAATAGATTTTTAGACAAAGTTTCTCCAAACGAACGTGCCTTCAAATCTTATCGATCTAAGTCAGAAAATTATTTGAGGACTAGAATTACATTGTAAACTAGAAATACTTGTCTCGCAGAACCTCGCGAAGCTCGGGGGAGGATCCGGGGGGGGGTACTCGCATATATTAGCTATATAGGTATGTGCCGCTGTGAAGGGTATGGTTTTCGGGCAGTTTAGTCTGGGATAGGGTATAGTTATCAGATATTTTTGGTCTAGAATAGGGTATCATTTTCCACATAAGTGATCAATTGCATGAAGAATTTAGTCTAGACAAGGTTTACTGGCAAATGGCATTTAACGATCGGTACGGCGGGCAGTACGGTATTTTGACTGACCCCTGTTAACTAATAACTGTGATAGTGAACGAGTTTCTGGAAAATAAAGAGTCTGGAATAGGTCTAGGATAGGGTAGGGTTTTTCGGTGTTTAGTCTGGAATAGGGTTGCAAAATGCAACTAAAACGGTCTAGTATAGGTTAAGGGTCTCAGAGTCCCAGTGACACACCCCCACCCAAAAATTTGCAGAGTACCCCCCACCCCACCCTCTCCCAAATTAACCTGTTCCCTTTAGATACTGCTGTAGTTTAGTATACTGCTGTGTCCAATGTATGTCTTTGCCTCTAGCTCTGCATCTGAATTTGTCACTTAACATGTACATGTAAGCACCATACACCTATATCTATTATGTGAAGAGGCATCTATAAAAAAGGTTCTCCTTGTTCTTTTTGTAGAGAGCTGGTGGATTTAGGAGCACAGAGCATATTCTAAATGGGCATAAAGATAGAGTGAATTGTGTGAAGTGGATTCCTCAACCACTATGTGGTAAGATACATAAAGTGTATCAGAAATCTTGCTTACATCTCCACCCTTGTAAAAGTTTTAGTGCGATCGTGGAGTATTTTTGGCCGCATGATCGCGGTCAACATTGCGCCACGATCGCACCGCGATTTTTCAATTGCAGCGGCCAAAACGCACCGCAATAAAAATTTATTATGGAGAATATTGCGCCGCGATCGCTGTGACATCCCGCCACAATCGCACCATGCTGCTGTATTACAAATGACAGTGACATCGCGCCGTGATCCTAAAATCGCCTCATGATCACAGTGAGTTTGCGGCTCGAAATAATATTTATATAATTTTTATATTTTTGATATCCCGGAGGTTTTGGTAAGTCTGATTGACATGCCAAAACACCTGGCGACGTTAAAACTCCACCGGTATCTCGGGATACTTGGTAAGATTTGAAACGTCCGGGATCTCGGCGACAAGGGCAAATTCTCAAATGTACTATCTGAGAACTCCACAATCTTTTAAAAATCGCGTTCACACTAGGTCGCAGTGAAAATCACGATGTGATTATTAGAAGTCTCTGCAATGACACTTCGTGGCGTGATCTGACTTGTTGCAGTGTGATTGTGCTTATCACGGCATGATTGCAATTTACTTGTGCCATGATTGCGCTCATCGTGGCACGATTGCCCTTGTCGCAATTGTGATTTACTTGCGATCACGCTCATCGCGTCGCGCCCATCGCACCACGATCATGCTACATTTTTTACAAGTGCAATTACCTACACAGCTGCCCCCTTGGGGGGGGGGGGGGAGGCTCTGTATATTTTTGGGCAGGGGTGTGCCGCCTGCACTCTGAAACCCTTAATTACCCTATACCAGACCATGTTCAGCTGATTTTGCAACCCTATGCTAGACTAGACACTGAAAATCCCTACGCTATCCCAGACTTGCTACTTTTAGAATTACTGTACATGTATGTTGAGAGATGGTTTTCCATTAAAATCACTAATTATTAGTAATTTCAATGGAAAACCATCTCAAGCTGCGATGATTTTATTTCCGTTCAGGGAAGCCTCTTTATTTTCAGAGTTTCAATTCCTATTCTAGACTTAATTCTTTGTACCACTGATCAGTTTTCCAGCAAATGATACCCTGTTCTGGACCAAAACTCACTGATTTCTAATCCCTATCTCAGACTGAACTGCTTGAAAACCATACCCTTCACAGCGGCACATACCCATATAGCTTATATATGAGAGTACCCACCCCCCCTCCCCCCAGGCACAGCTGTACATTCATATGATACATTGTCATTTCAATTATACTTTGATGTTTTGCATTTTTTTCAGAGGATGAAATTGAGTTAATTTCAGGTTCAACAGATAAATCAGTTATTGTTTGGCAGAAGAAGGCTGGTCAGAACTGTCAAGTAAGCTGCAATGTAGTCCATTTTAATACATGTACAATAGAAATTGATTTTACAACATCACAAATTTTCATGATCACCTTTAATTTCCAAAGTGTTATTGTTATCAAAGGATGATTGTACCGCATAAATACATTTTTTACATTTAATCTAATGTACATGTAACTTCACTCTTGTATTTTTCACAGTGGCAAATTTCTGCCATTCTGGAGGGTCACCAGGGAGCTGTGAATTCTGTGGCTGCCATTACTGTTCCTGCATCCATCAACAAAGAGGAATCAAGAACAATCATAGTTTCGGCATCTGCAGATTCATCTGTTAGGATATGGGATCGCAAAGGGGCAGCAGGTGGGATGATCAATTTAAGTCCTACACTGTACATGTATAGTCGGATGGAATGTATGAAAATACATGTAACTGAAACATTTTTGTGTGATGTTATGGACAACTGATATTTGAATGGAGTACATGTAATATGTGAGACGGGGAGCCAACACAAGTTTTGTTTGTGTAAACTTGACCTTGTGGCAAGCTTAAAGCTGGATGGGTCTGGGTATCCTGTGGTACATGTATGTAGCCCATGTGTCTATATAGACACTTTATAGCCGTGCAACACCTTTTGGGAAAAGTTGGGGGGCATTAGAGGTGACACATCCCTTCAAGTTGTCCGCTTATCAATATCTGAGTTAAAGCCTTGTGTGTCTACAGTGTACATGACTGTTTAATTACATGTACATTGTATGTAATGTGTTTGTTTTCTTGCAGATAACTTTAGCAGTTTACAGACTGTTTCTTTTGGAAAAGGATTTATTTTAGCTGTGGCAGTTGCCATTCTTCCTCGAACAAGCGGTAACAAACTTTTCAGTGAAATGACATATTCCATGATTTTACCAAACACCGTACATGTATTTCCTCAAATAATAGCTGGGGGAAATTATTAATTTTGAGGGGGGGGGGGGGGGGGGGGGCAGGCAGTTATTTCAAATAATGCTCACTGGAGGTGCTAATGTGGTATTGTGCTTATTAGAGAGCTCATACAGTAGAAATAAGGGAAAGAGTCACATACACAAACGTCACAGGACTATAGAAAAACTATATGAAACCTCTACTTTTGTAACTTTTATGTAATTACATGTAGAACGATAGTTCCTACATGTTCATGTATACTTGAATGGGAGGATGTGAAAGAAAGGGGGGGGGGGGGGGATGCGGGGCTGGGGGGATTAATCAAGGAAGGCAATTATTTCAAATATTATTTCCACCAAAGGGGGGAGATATTAAGCGAGGGAAAGCTTTTATTCAAGGAAATAATTATGGTATGTAAAAAGTAAATAAAAGTACATGTAGCCAGTCAAGGATTCATTTCAATGTACAAAATGGCTCTAACACTTGGAATTTTGAACTTTTAGTTCCCATTATTGCATGTGGAGGAGAAGATAGCAAAGTCCACTTATTCACAGAGAAGGATAATAAGGTGATTGTACAATGACATTGTATACAGGTGTATCTCTGCTGTCGTGTTGTTTCTTTAGACAAGAAACCTTGCTCCACATGGTACCCAGGTGTATAAATAGGTACTGGCAACATAATGCTGGGGGGTAGCCTTGCGATGAACTAGCATCCCATCCAGGGGGGAGTAGTAATACTCTCAGTTGCTTCATGTACTACAGAAAATGGGTTAAGCTCCAGCAATTGTGAGCCACTACAGTGAATAATAAAAATTATGCACTTATTGACTGAGTGGGAGGGCCGGACGGATAATAAATTATTTGGCTCAAAGTTATGGCAAATGGACCGAGCACAGTAAGGTCCGTGTGCCATGACCTCAAGCCAAATATTTTCCCGTCCGGCACTGGTCAAAGTTTTTAAGTTCTAGCTAAATTATGTATAATTCCATTTTTTAACATGCAGTTTGTAAAGGTTCAGAGTTTACTTGGTCATGAGGACTGGATAAGAAGTGTAGAGTTTACAATAGAAGGTTAGTTTCTTTGCTTCTTTGAGCTTCTGAGTTAATGTGCATTTTGTAGTACATGTGATTGAATTACTGAATTACTGTACTGAATTTGTTTGTTTTGTAATATTTCATATTTTCCCCGTAAGTGAAGATTTCATCAGTAATAACATTAACCATCTATCCTCTATCTTCTACCATAAAATTAATGACAGAGCTACACTCTAATGTCTTCAAAGATTTGTCTTTAATTATTTCTAACTAACAATAATATTGTAAATAACATACCAGTAATAAATAATAATGGTCAGATTTTGAACAATATTATTTTAGTTTTTGTGGTTTCGTTGGGAGAGATGGCTAGTGTAGCTGAGTAAAATATTTTTCATTTGACCCCAACCATTTTTATGGTATTATTTGTGGTAATTAACAGAGTGTAAGGTTTTACAGGGATAAAAAATACCGGTAATTACAGTTATTCAGCAAACAAAAGATTGTGTAATATAGCTGGTTATCTTAAGTTTACAGGTCCGTTTTTGACAAATAAAAATGCACAGCCGTATTATACAACTTTTTGCTGAATAAATTGTTTAAATAATACGACAGGCACTCTCTCCAAAAAGTTTTTGAAAATGTATTTCCTAGCACACAGTTAGAAGAGTGTAATAACATGTCATATTTGCACTCGTTTTGATGCATATTAAATTGCACTCTAGAATGTTATGTCGAATAATAAAATTAAATATAGATGAGATTTGACAAGACTTCAATCTCTTGCTCTTATTTATAACCATCAAGTCTCGTGAAGTGTTTTCATTTATTCTTGTGTGCCCTTGAAGTGAGTTTATACCATGTTTGACTCTTGACATTGACTCTCCAAGTTCTCATCCAATCCTGGCTTTTAAAAGAAATATTTCTTTCCTTTCCTCAGAGGGTGGTGCCCTTCTTCTTGCTTGTTGTTCCCAGGATACACTCATAAGAATTTGGAGAATTTCACATGATAACAAAGTACAAGAATCTAAAGCCAAAATCGCAAGTGATGAGTCACAGGAACTAAAACTTACATCAAACATTTTCTGCATCGCTGAAAAAGGTGTGCAATGACTTTTATTAGACAGTACATGTAACTTATAAAAGCCAAGAGTGGAAATCTTATGCGTATCATTGTTTTATTAGTTGTAGGATTAGAAAAAGAATTTTCTGTTGTGCTGGAATCAGTTTTAACAGGACATGAAGGCTGGATTTATGGTATTCATTGGCATCCTGCTGTTAGGAGAGGTACATGTAAAAGAAAAAAACAGTTCAGTTTCAAATTTCACAATATAATTATATTTGACCAATTTCTTTGTTTTTCTTTGTAATGAATTTTTTTAGCCTTGCATGCGGTATTATTATAAAAACAGTGACACAAGAATCTTTGTTTCATTGCTTTTTGCTCACAGGTGATGGGACCATCTCGCAGCCAATGTCACTGCTGTCTGCATCAATGGATAAAACCTTAATAGTCTGGACACCAGATGAGGACTCTGGTGTCTGGTTAGAAAAGGTACATGTACATCATAATATTAAAGCATCCAGCCAAACATGAATGTATTCCAATTCAAGACATTTATTTGATATTTTGACAGAATATAAGACATATACTGTACACTGACATAGTTTTTCCAGAATACAATGTAAGCATTGGCATGCCTGAACACAGGACACACTGCTTGCAACTTAGAAATTAAATTTTAACAAAATTCACTCTCGACACTTTTGAGGAGTATGAGAATGGTCTATCGGAAATGATGCGTCTCGGAAAATATTCACCGAGTCTCGAATTCTCGCCATTTGAAATTGGAGTCTCGCAATCTCGGGCTCGCTATAATTTTCAAAGTCTCGAAGTCTCAAATTTTGATAATTTGGATCTTGGAGTCTCGTAATTTTTTTCGGAAATCTCAGCTTCCGCTGGAGATTTCAGTCACGTTTTAAGCTGATTTAGTATTATCAGCCCGACATTTTCCAGCAATTGGAATCTCGGGCTCGGATTTTTTAGAGGTAAAGTCTCGGGCTTGAATTTGATAGAAACGCTAAAGTCTCGGTCTCAAATTTTTAAACAAGGGTCTCGCAGTCTCGCAAAGTCTCGAATTTACCATTCTATACCCCTCTTTTGCACAGTACTGTAAGAAAATGCATGCAACAGCACCAATGAGGAGTAAACGTTAAGCTATACCACTTTATTATTGTTATGCAGGTTCGTGTTGGTGAAGTTGGTGGTACAACACTTGGGTTCTATGGTGGTGTGTTTAGTCCTGATGGTCGGTCGATATTGGGACATGGCTACCAAGGGGGATTTCACCTGTGGAACAATGTACCAAATGAGGTATGGCTTATCTGTATATTATATACATACTATTGTATGTGTTGTTTAATATTTGACAGTAAAAAGTGTTTTTTTAAGGGACATTGTCACGGATTGGCATGTGCAGATATGGAAGCTCACTTCAAATATCCTTCATTGTAAAATATCCTTGAAATATTCTTTTCCGTCCTGATATTTTTCAAGTATCCTTTTCCGTCCCGAGTTTATTTGTTTTCCACCATGACCACCGCCTCTAGTCGATGCCATTTTTAAATTGAGACTTCAACTTGAAAAATTTAGGTTGAACTTTTCAAGTTTTGATTGGAGAAACTGGTGCATGTGCTTTCCTGTCAGTGTCCCTTTAAGTGCAATAATTTACAAATCGCAAACACAATGGAATGGTAAATAATTTAGTCTATGAACATGCAGGTTCTCCACACCCCCTTTTTTGGTTGTGCTGAGTCAGCTGTGCATGAGATCCCAAACTCGAGCCTGTTCACAGGGTAGCTAAGAAGACTGAGCAGCACATGTATCCTGCAAAAGGCCTACAGAAGCTGTCCCACATTACATGTAGGTAAAGGTCGGACTGTACATGTAGATATAAAATAGTTTTTAATTTATGTTGCTGATTGACAGGGTGACAGCAGATGGGAGCCTGGAGTAGCAGTTAGCGGACACTTTGGACCAGTTCAGGTGTGGCAATGTTACTGTTATGACTTGATTTTATAAACTCATTACTTCAGAGCAGGATCTTGCCATGACAACGATGGTGATATGTACAAAACTAACTTACATCTTTTCTTTTTGCAGGATATTGACTGGGATCCCATTGACGGACAGTTTCTTGTGAGTGTCAGCAGTGATCAGACAACGCGATTACATGCTCCGTGGAAAAAAGACGGATCACAGGTGACTTCTCTACAAGTTATAGCTACACTATAATGCAACCATTAACATTATTGAAGGCCAACATTCTAGGGAAAACCTAAAGACCGCTTGTTGTGAGTTGCTACATGTTATTTTTACATTGTTGCTTTCTCTGCAGACCGTGTGGTGTGAAATAGCTCGTCCTCAGGTGCATGGTTATGACATGCAGTGTTTGAGCATGCTCAGTAGATACAGAATGGCATCTGGTGCTGATGAAAAAGTAAGCGTCACACACTCAGTCATATTTTTTCTCTCCAAAGATCAAACAGTTCTCCTGCCTGGGCTGGGTTGTTCAAAGTGCGATTAAGCTAACCCAGGCCTAGCATCAATTTTGATTCCAGTTTATAATTAATCAGTATTTTTGCCCTTTTGTTTCGTCTCTGACTTGTCTTTGTATGTAACTTATAATTAGCTTTTGAAAGCACTTCTCACAAGAGAAATTAAATCCTTGGTTAAGTGTTAATCCTTTGTTAATGTTAACCGGCTTTTGAACAACCAGGCCCTGGTTATTTGACTGTGTATTTGTTTCGCACTCATTCAGGATTTTACTAATGCTTAGCTATATGTAGGCTTGATCACCAGCTGTTTGGGAAACTGTCAGCCGTCATGAATGTCACTGAGAAATGATGCAGACAGAAATACAGAAATGTCAAGAAATATTGCACTTTGAGCAGGAATTGAGCAGCAGAAATTGAGCCAGGCATATGTACACACACTGTATTAACCAATTCAGAAACTGAAGGATATGAAGAAGAGAGAAACAGCTCACATCAGCTAATCAAGTACCAATGCCACCCCCCCCCCCCCCCAACAACTTACACCCCCATCCACACTCAATTGTCATTGGTGTGCAAAGTTTTGTTAGGATACAACAATTCACAGACTGAGGCTGTTTGACTCATTGCAGGTGCTAAGAATATTCAGTGCTCCTCGACAGTTCATGGAGACTTTTCAAGGACTTTGCAGAGTTCAAGAAAACAACAAGGTGCCTGGCGTCTTTTGTTGTTGTTGTTATTGTTGTTGTTATCACTGTTTGTTTTAGCCTGGTTTCCATTTGATTGTTTCCAATGTTTTTAGTTCCCTTGAACTGGATGATTATATCATCAAAACATCATCAGGATGATTGCAAACAATCTGAACAATTGCTACGATCACTACAGTTTGAATGGAACCCAGGTCTATCAGGGAAATAGGGGCTAGTGGGATGATCAGGACAATTGAAAACTAATGACTTATTTCTACCATTTCTATTATGTTATACAAGAAGCAGTATTCTTTGACTGTGTGATCAATAGAGTTACTACTAATTTCTGTGTTTTATTCTTTACTTTAGATTCTTGACAGTTTACCTGTCGGAGCAAGTGTCCCTGCTCTTGGACTTTCTAACAAAGCCGTTTTTGAAGGTGAACGTTTGAATTATAGATGTTTACAAAAGGTTTTTGCATTTGATGCATTGCTCACATTATACCGAGACGTGACCCTCAATAAAAGTGGTGTTGAGCTGCATGGCAGCCGTTGAGATCATTAAAAATACGTCGAAGACAACATAATATAACACTAATGATTTTAAAATCCGTCACGTTCTCGTAAACGCGTGCTTGGCTAGCCTGCTAGCAAGCTCTCGGGTCCCGGGGTTGGGCCTCGCCCCCGAGCCCAAGCTCAAGAGCTTGCTTGTAGGCTAGAGCTTGGGCTGCCTGTGGTGTTAGTATTGTACCTCTGTTATCACTGTTATGTAATGTTTTTACAACTGTGGCGTTTGTGTAAACAGGTGACTTAGATAGCTTGAAAAGAGATCTTGAGGACCCAGCGAGACCCATGAAGTCTTCAGCTTTTGCAAGTGAAGAACCAGCACCCTTCACACCAGTGTTGTTAAAAGGTAACTTGTATTATGTCTGATATGAGGAAGGTAAAATCAAAGTAGAATACGTGTGATAACAAAAGTCCTATTTTAGAATCTCAAACACAGAATTAAAAGCTCACTCAATTGTCACCGTTATAAATTATTCCGCAGACGCCATCATATTTTCCGAGATTTCTGATACAAGTCCTTTGTTCAAGAACTATTTCTGGGTTTTTGAATGTGGTGGTTATCAAAGATTTGCGTTCAAATGAACTTTACTTTTTATTTGTCCTGTGCATAAAGCTTGAAGACTCTGTTTGCACTGTATCGTTAAGGTTAATCTTACATTGAATAGGAGACGGACGTCATGACTCAGTCACATTTCAACCTAAAAAAAATCGTAAAATATAGTCTGAAGCCATCTCTGTTTAGGTAATCCCTGATAGTTCGCACTCAGCTTTACCTTTCTTATTATTAACGCAGAACCTCCCACAGAAGACATCTTGCACCAGAACACTCTATGGCCTGAGGTGCAGAAACTGTAAGTTAAATTTTTGTTATATTCTGAGTGACAAAAGTTCGATGTTTTTTTTTTTGTTAACCCCTCGGGGACAATTTCAGACACGACACCAATTTTTCGGTTGAAACTTTTTTGATGTACATTTAAAAACCATCAACCCATACATTTTTGGAAAGCCAGAGTCGGTACTTTCTTTTAGTGCAAAAAATAAGTAAAATATGACTTGATGAAAAAATATGAAAAAATCCAGAAAGGCAAATGAATCATTTTTTTTTACAAACCTACTTGAGCTTTGGCTAAACATTTTTTTGGGGGCGGCCACTGTAAAGGCCCTATCACCCAAAGTCACTTTAGTTTTAAAGGAAGGTGGCGCAAGTAAAATGCCATGAGATGATCTTAAATCGTAGCCTGGTTTGTAGCTAAATGACTTAATTGTAACTAGCTCCCTAAGGTAAGGTGGAGCAAGACCATTAATAACTTTAAATACCAATAATAATACTTTAAAAGTAATGCGAAACCTGATAGGGAGCCAGTGCAGCTCACCCATGAGTGGTGTAATGCGACAAAAGCGCGGGGCTTGACACACCAACCTAGCAGAGTCATTTAATACTGCACCGACATCGCAAAGATCAGTGGTGCTTTTACAATTGCTTAGGTCGCTAACATGAAAATCTCACAGACATTCTTAGTACTATTAAGTATACATTTTTCTATAGATATGGCCATGGGTACGAGATATTCTGTGTGGCTTCAAGTCCTGACGGGACGTTACTAGCTTCTGCTTGTAAGGTTTGTACTTCGTGTCGCCTTTGAAATTATAAACAGTGAAGCGAGATTTGGAGCACTGCTTTGTTGTAATAAATAAACAAAAGCGAACAAATCTGACTTGGCTTACTCACTGACATTTTCCCGCACCCTGCCCATAACACAAACCCCTCAATTCCTTGAATGACTTTGCAATCATTGTAAATATCTGATCGTGTTTCTATTTTCTTTTCTATGTAGGCCTCAAAACCTGAACATGCGGCGTTAATAGTATGGGATACAGCAACTTGGAGGCAGCTCTGCTCGCTTTCCTCACACGCACTTACTGTAACTCAAATGGCCTTTGATCACGGTGGCCAGCGGCTTCTATCTGTGTCACGTGACCGCTGCTGGTCTGTTTTCAAGAGAAAGGATGAAACTGAGGAAGGTGAGTATCACTCTCAATCGGGTGAGTGGGGAAGGAGAGGGTCAGGATCGCACTCTCATCACTCTTCGAGCGGTCTTCAATTGATTGTAGTAAAACCAAAACCAAAGCAATTAAATGTACTCTGGCCAATCACAACAGACGCAAACAATCCAATGAGCCAATCAGAACTCGAGGCAAATACATGTAGCCGGCGCCAAGCGCGGGAAAACGCGCGCGAACAAGTCACGATTGGTTTTGGTTTTACTTCTGATTGGTGGATAAAGTGGCGCGAGATTTCTTTAGCCAATCACAAAGCGTAGCAATAAAAACCCAAATCAATCGCGAAATTACTTTCGGCACTCAATTGCAAACTACATGTACTCTGTTACACGCTTACTACTTACAGTACATGTAGGAAAATTTGCCTCCGGTACCTAGAGTACTGGTGTGATTGGTTAAACCTTTTAACTCCCAAGAGTGCCAAAAATCGAAATTCAATAAAAACCCAAATTTCGTTTTGTAAAATATTGAAAAACAATTGGTACCATGCAAAAGTACTGCCAAAGAGGTTTCATTTGAATGGTCACACCATAGGATTTCTTCAACAGACTCAAAAGTTAGAACAAATGGTACCATGCAAAAGTGCTGCTGAAGAGGTTTCATTTGAATGGTCACACCATAGGATTTCGTCGACAGACTCAAAAGTTAGAAGTACACTACATGTCTCCATAATTGTCTCTGGGAGTGAAAGGGTTATGACAGGTCTCACTGTATGTTCACTGTTTTCCCAACAGTAGAAAAGTCACAATGCAAGATTGTGGCCTACACAATTAAGCTCATCATTTTTACTGATGATAACGTCTTTTGTTTTTCTAGGACCCCTCTTCAGACTTGTGGCTCGGAGTGACAAAAAGAATCAACACGCGAGGATTATTTGGTCATGTGCGTGGAGTGGAGATGACAAATACTTCGCTACTGCTTCAAGAGACAAAAAGGTATTAGACAAGTTCGCGGCTTCTTTTTACCCGCCATTTTAAAATGTTGACGGCAACGACGGCGCCACTTTGAAAGGGAAGAAAGTCACATCAGTAAAGATGATTTTCCTGCTGTTGTTTTATATCTAGATCAAATTGGAAACAGTTGATAAAACAAATTTTAAAATTCAGCACTTTAATTCTCCGTCAAAAAAAGAAACGATCTCAATTTGTTTGCCTGTAGGTTATCATGTGGGGCGATAAAGACCCTCCAAAGGACAACTGGCAAGCTGTATCCAGTCCTTTAGAAGTCGGTGAACCCGCTACTGCGGTGGATATCGCTCCTGTAGTTACCAGTAACTCTAGGTGAGTTTTCAACTACAAGGAGCGGCCAAATGCAAAATTCAAGAAAATGTTCTGAATTTAATTTCTAAAATGCTGAAAAAGAAACAGAACCGTAGAAATATACCTATTGTTGTACTACGGCTTGTGATTGGCTAAGAAATCTCGCGCCATTCTTTCAGCCAATCAGAAGTAAAACCAAAACCAATCGTGATTTGTTCGCACGCGTTTTCCCGCGCTTGGCGCGCGCCGGCTTCGTGTATTTGCTTTGAGTTCTGATTAGTTCAATGGATTGTCTGCGCCTCTCAGTCAATTGAAAACCTCTTCTATCTGCTTATTAATACTAGGTACACTGTTGCTGTTGGCACTGAGTCTGGTCGTATCGCTCTTTATTCATGGTGTCTTAGTGCTAGTCCAACTGGAGGCTGGAATCTGCTTCATGCTTTGGACCAATCGTATCCTTTTATGCTGTTTAAAATCCACCTGCAATGTATTACAGAGAGCATGGCTTAGTATGCTGTCTGTAGCACCAGCAGGCTAAGTTTAAAAATGATAGGTAAAATGTTACCGATTTGTCTACTTGCTATTTTAAACGGTTAAAAATTTCATGTAATTGGGATATCCTATATAGATACGAAAATACATACAATTCCCTACCTCAATAATACTGACCCTGGTTGTTCCTATATGACTGGCAGCCTGTTCCATACGTTTAGAGGGGGAGCGAAGGATAGGTGACGTGCGAAGGAAAAATATCGCGTCGCTCCCTAGTATCTGTACGCCTGGAACGGGCTATTTGACTAGGAACATTGCTTTTCCCCCAGGGTAGACCATTTTGGGTACAGAGAGCCAATATGGAGTTAATCCTTTACTTTTTCACGTTGTAATCCACTTTGACATTCCTGGCCATCCGCAATCAAAGACCTTTACTATTTGGACTGAATTAGTGAAGTAATTAAGAATATTTTTATTTTAACGAAACTGGGCCATATATTAGTTTTGGTTTTCATTGATAGACAAAACAAAATGTCTTGGCTTTTTAAAGTGATGCTAAGTATTGGTGACAACGAGGTTTTTATGTTTTCCTTACATCACGTGACTTATGACATGCAGGATGTGTCACGTGCTCACAGTACGCCGTTTGCGATGGAGACGAGCTATTGACTTGAATGAGAGTTCCTCTTGTTTGCAGTTGGCAAGCTGCGGCCTGGATCATAGCGTTAGAATATATAATGTCACCGTTACCAGTTGACAACTGAGTAACGGTTACTGTTACGACACTCTATCTAACGGAAGTTTCCCAATAAGACAAGAAAAGAAATATTGCGCGTCATAAGAATGCGTGTGTATTTCACGCAACGCTTCCTGAACAGATTCACCGACTACGTACAACCAGCTTTGAAAGTATAATTATGTGACAGAATGTGGTACCATCACGCAAAACTGCCTGTAAAAATAGCGGCGTGGATCGCACCCTGTCCTTTCTCGTGTTTGCCTCTGGAAATTACCCCAAGGAGAAACGTATGGACACCGTGTTATTTGTGTCTTCTCCTTGGTTGGACAGGAGGGTACCTAACTTACATTCAACAATGTCCATCATTTTGAAGGCGGATATAGCGCTGTGGACTCGGCCTAAGAATTAGGCGATATCACGCGCGCTTTCGCGCTATAATAGTTTTATAATTCAACACATAGATAACAAAGCACAGTTTGAAGAAAAAATATCGAGGCCGGTCTGTCATTTTAGCATTCTCTTGTCAAAATGCGAAATTTACATCCATCGTTGGATATACGTCATGTAGACATAGCGTATATCGATACCTTTTTGACCATATTTGGGCAGTGTATCAATGTGTTGAATTATAAAGCGACATAGAAGACAGTTAAAAGAGAATTTTAACCTATTTATTTTGACTCCTCATCAAAATAAAGCTATTCAATTTTCACTTTACGAGTAGTTTTCTTGTTAGACAGACAAACAGGATGGTAGTAATGGCGCAAGGCGGGCGAAGCTTCGGTCTGAGATACCGATAACCAAGGTACTCGATATTACATCGGCCACTGAGAGTATAAGGAAACAATAAACTTTCACATATTTATCTCATGCAACTTGTCTTTCTTTCCAAAATTTGCGAAACGAAGCGGTTAGCTGATGACAGTGAGTGTAATGATGGTCTGGCAAGCAGACTACAGTCAACTACCGCTACAACGGACACTCACGGAACCACGCGCCATTTAGTGTCCTTAGTAGAAAGATTCCGTAAAATCGGGACTTATTTTCATTAAGTCTCATTCGACCAGACTTTAACTCCTGCCTGCAATAATGGGATGTCCCTTTGTGCAAGGATCACCAAGAATGAGTGTTGGCTTCGGAAAAGTGTTCGTCTTAACACTCAAATTATTTGAATGTTATTTTACTTCAGGCGTCATCTGATTTCGTTGCTAATATGTAAAGCGAAGCAAACCAGAAGACGCTGGGTTGGGCGGGAAATGACCGTCTGCAACTCCTCCTGCTTCAACCTCGTCCTGAGAACGAGGTTAATTTCGCTCCGCTTTATTTGGCTCTTTTTACGATCTTGGTGCATTTTTTGTTGCTTGGAGTAAAATGTTCAAATAGAAAAGTTAGCCATAAGTAGCGGGCAGTCTAACAGTGGGTAATCATAGTCATAAAACAAAGACACAGGCTCTGGTTCATTCGGCGGCAAAGTCCCAATAAATCCCATATCCATGAGCTTTATGTTGGCTCCCATTACTTCCTTTTCTCCTGTCTCTTTTGGCTGGTAAATTCTTACGTTCAAAGCGCACGGTCCCAGCTCCCTCTTCGCAATCACCGAAATTCCATATATGGTGATGTTCGATGGGACCTGGGCACTGATTTGGCCAGGTATTGCACCGACGTTCTGGAAGGATATACTGCGCAAGTCCAACATGATATACCTGCAGGAGGTTACAGATTGTGACGGTCAGCGTGTCGCAGCCTAAGCGCGCGTGTGCCTGATTAGTCTGTATGGCTAGCGGTTTCTCTCGCGATGCATTTGGCTTAGTGTTGGCCTCGAGAAACGCGACGAGCGGGAAACTGGTTGTAGCAGAATCGCTCCTGTGTGACAAGCCTGATTGGAGTACAATTCACTGAGAAGTCAGACAAGTTATCGGGGTATTTCTTAGTCTTGCCGCAACTATTGTTATTCGCTTTTGTGTTGTGATGTGGGTAAATCAGTTGATGATCGCAACATCCGCCACATCGAGAAACTGCCAGTTTTCGCGATTTTCCCTAAGTCCAATCACTAATTAAAATTTAAAAAATATATATATTCACGACTAGAAAGTCTATCCCCGGTAAACCTCAGGGAGAACCAATCAGTCGAGAGTTTTAATGTTGGTACGATGGAAACAAAGCCAAAACGTTTCACAAAGGGAATGATCATGAAGTTCGATATAAAATTTCTCACCCTTCCCAACACCATGGGTCCCAGGTCAAGTATAGAGAATGCACTGTATTTTCTCCCTGCAAACGTTTTCCGTTCTTGCGCAATTTCTTTTGGACGAAATGATAACTATTCATAAAGCAAGGAAATTCTAACCCTGAAATGTTTTCAACCAGAGGCTCCCACAATCCCACACTGCAATTGGGACAGGGCTGCAGTTGAGCGGGTGGCTCGTCGTCGACTTCTTGTTGAGCAGTTTTCCTAAGACGCTCAGTCCCGAGTCTAAAACGCTTTTTAAGCTTAAAGAATTCACGATAATCGAGCTGTTTGTCGCCATCAGCATCCAGAGCCATAGCAGTGATGTAAATTTCCACCTGAGTAGCCGGAGCTCCTTTGAAGGAACGATAAACAATGTTTTAGTTTTAGCCGGGGTTAGAGGGTGGGGGGAGTGTCACATTGACTTGAAGTAACCATAAGAGCAAGCGCAAGCATTTAGTATTTTTTCTTGTGCTTGCGCTTATGCTTACTTCATTTTCCCTTTCACTTGACATCGACTTTAATGTTTGTGAAAGAACAACAGCGGAAAGTGGCTTAACTCAATTGAATAATTATGCATCTCGTTAACCTGTTTTCAGTCGCAGGAACAGAAGCCGTTTGGACAAATTCTCGTTTTCAATTGTTTGTCTTCAATGAAAGCTGCCACGTGACACCAGCTTATCAGCGACGAATAAGGTAATGCGTTTCTCCAACTCACTATAAAAGCAATGAACTATTTTAAATTGTCCGTAATTGAAATATCGTTCAAAAAATTACTGTACTAGTTACACAAAAAAACCTAGTTCTGCTGCCTGCTCATCTTTTATTTTTAATAACCAAATGCGTTATGTCTTATCAGTATACTGATAATTTTCCGATTAACAGCCGTTGAGGTTATAGTTTTCTATTTTGTTTATTTCAAACACACAGCACAGTCATGATACTTACCTAAATCTCTCATACCATCAGCAAACTCTTCGTAGGAAAGCTTTCCGCTGTTGTCCGAATCGAATCGGCGAAAGAGATCAACTATTCGACCATAGTTTTCGCTCATCCAATTTAGTATGCGATGCTGAAAATCGCGAAAAACCCTCTTGTTAGAAGAGATTGCCCTGCTAGTGTCCGATCGGGAAGTACTCTAGTTTAAATAAGACAAGAGCAAAGTATTAGTTAGTAGATGAAGTGTTTATATACTGTTGATTGGTCAGATTATGGACCGAAACAGTGCGTTTAAATTTGTGTACTGAAGGTGTTATCGCAGTTTCGCTAGCTCGCCGTGATGTTTTGAATGTCACCTCTGCAGCCGGCATCATTTCGCGAACGATAAACTTCCTCAGACCAAAACACTTTGATTCCGGCAAAACAATGAGATTCGACGTCATTCAAGAACTGTCAGCTTACGATAATTGAAGATGTTTCCTTCCGTGTTGCCTACGATTTTCCTAATCCGGTTGATCGAAGCTTGGTACAAATGGACTGTGCGCAATTCAAGATAACACCATGGCCAAGAAACGATTTAAAAAAAAAACAACTTTTTATCGAGAAAAAAAAAAACATGAAGGCGAAGAAAATTATTACCTTTTCCGCCATCGTTGAACTTAAAAGCGAGATTTCAATTTTAACAACAAATCGTGTTCATGATACAAGCGAAAGGTGTTTTTCGCTTATAACGCTTTCAAGTTTTTAATAGCATGACCACATTCAAAACAATCGAGGATTTTTCTACGCGTTTAAATGATTGTGGTTTTCTCACGTTATTTTCATGCATGTTTTCCTGATCAAAACATGTTATGAAACTGTTAATGAATCAGGGAAATTTGCAGGGACCACCTACCGTAATTAGGTTGAAGTGCGAGTTTTGACGGCGTGGGATGTTTGTGCAAATGAACTTTTTTCTGCAAAAACACCTGCCGAGAGGTTTTTCGCTTTCCCTCAGAAAACAAAGGCACTCTTAATCATTCCATCTTTTCATTTGTTGTCCGGTTCAGTTGCTCTGTATGAATTCTATGAGGAAGTGATGACGTCGTTCTGAAAGGTTGTAATCTTGTTAACAGCAATAAAGCCGCGTTGGATAGACGAGCGATTTGCGTTTTTCGATCACTGATTCGCCTAGCCTTATTTTATCAGTGCAGTCACGGTGTTCGTTTTCAAAATAAGTACTAAGCAACGTATGACAAACCCTTTTACTTATCTTCAATATTGTACTAGATGCTATAAACACGAAGAAAAAGCATGTTGAAATTTAAAACAAGATAATTATAGTACTTTTCAATTAACTAAATGCGTTGGAGCCGATAAAAACTGTTTTGATGTGTGCTTACACGGGGGACTGTTTCTTTATAAATGAAATGGGAAGATCGATTGCTAGGAGACCAGCGAAAAGCAAAACCAAATAATTTTTTTTTTCAGCGAACTACAGCCACCGAATCTTCATAACTATGTTGAACGTTATTGGTTTTAATTAAGTTTATACACGTTTATACTCTGGTATATTTAGAACTACATGGCCTGGGAACGCGCGGAAATTTTTAAATCGGACCATTAACTTATTAGGTATTACACTGTTAATCGTACAAACAGAAATAGAGACTCGATATTAATATGAACGAGATTGTAACATTTACGGCAACGGTGGTAAGACACGAAAGGAATAAGAGAATACTGGCTCTCGCTTTAAAATGCAACGTTTTTCAAAACAAGGCATAGTAACATAACTTGTATAACCTCTTCCATGTAGATATCATTTGTGGGATTTTGCTGCTTTCAATATTGGAAAATGAAATGAAGCCTCGTTTTAAATTCAAACGAAAATGGAGACCCTGGGAACGAGGCTAAATGGCCTTGTTCCCAGACCCCTAAATGGTCTACGTTCACTGAAAATGGCGGCAAGTATCTGCCATCTTGGCTTACAAAAAAAACATCAGAAAAGACTGCTTTGGGAACGAGGTTGATTGCAAAATGATCACTTCAATCCAGGACAGTCAAGCTATACAACGACAATATCAATTTGTATATATAACTATCAGGTAAGCTTTATTTTATTTCAAGGTTCAAATACACCTAATTGAAGAAACGATGTCGGGAAAAAAAAAACTAAAAGCAAAAAAAAAAAAAACTGAAAGCATAAACCATAACGACAGGACGGATTGCTGGGAACACGGCAAATATGGCTTGTAAACATGTCATTTCCACTTCCCAGAATACCTTTCGGTCGTATAGTTCATGGTTCATACTTTACACTCGACAACGTTCTTTCAATCAGGCCCCGGTTGTTTAAAAGTTGGATAGCGCTATCCACCGGATAAATTACTATCCAGTTGATAAGTCCATTATGTTATCCGCTGGATAGTGATTTATCTTGTGGATAGCGCTATCTACCCGATGAACAACCGGGTCCTAGCCTGGTGTATACATAATTAAACAAAGTTAAAAGTGTACTTAAGTGTTGTAACTTTTGAATATTTGTAAATTATCTTTGGGTCAATATTTCTAATAAATTATGTTCCACATATAAAAATAGCTTAGTTTAAGTGAATTTCACAAAACACTAAACTAAAACAAATTCTAATATTTATAATTATGAAAATCTTCAAAATTGACCCGGTACTTTAAATAAATGCTATACCTGTACATGTATTTAAAAAAGGTAGGTTTCAAAAACAAACTCCACGTTGTCTGGGTTGGAAACGCAAGAATCACGTGTAGGTGAATAAAAACGTAGAATTCACCTAACTTGCCGGTTACGTAGCTGAGAATTGTCAATGAACGAATCCTACCAATTTACTTGTTTTTATCGTGCCTTTCCCTTCTTTTAACTTTTATGTACGTCGGTTGATAAAATCCTTAAGTATAATCATTATAAATATGCCAAATTGAAAACGGTGGTTCTGTTTGCTTGGAATTCTCTTCTATCATTACAATAGATCGGTTTTTAGTTGAGTATCGTAAAACCAAAACCAAAGTAATTACTCTGGCCAAACACAACAGACACAGACAATCCAATGAACCAATCAGAATTCGAAGCAAATACATGGAACCGGCGCCAAGCGCGGGAAAACGCGTGCGAGCAAGCGCGGGAATGACGGGTGCGAGCAAGCGCGGGAATGACGGGTGCGAGCAAGCGCGGGAAAACGGGTGCGAGCAAGCCACGATTGGTTTTGGTTTTACTTCTGATTGGTTGAGAAAGTGGCGCGAGATCTTTTAGCCAATCACAGAGCGTAGCAATGAAAAACCAAAGCAAACGCCAAATTACCTTCGACACTCAATTGAAAACTGCTCTATAAGCGTAATTGAATAATTAATATGACATTCCAAGAACCACTGAATATAAACACAAGCTCGCCCCTAGAATTTACAATTAATTTACCAAAAAAACTTCAGGCGAACATAAATAAACAAAATTATATTCTTATTCTGAATATGTCCCACAAAAGGGCTGTTGAATGACTAAAAACCGATTAAAAAATACGAGTAATAAAACGCACATAATCAGCATACTGGCATTCGCATTCCTGGGTACAGTGGGCTCTTATCAGCGGTTGGTAGCCTGCGTAGCAGGCGCTAAAAAAGGGGATGAGGATGGGAGTTTTCTAACGCGCGCGTAAAGCGAGGAAGACGGAGAGAAGGCGGAGCGCACCTCTACAATATCCCACCCCTTTCTGTCTACATACACTCAGCCTTAGCACTTTGAACAGACGATTTACAACAACAGAATTTAAATTTCCTTCACCAGTTTGGTGGTGTCTGATTTCGATTGGTTTGACCTTTTACGGAAAGATAACCTTGCTGGACCGAGACAGGAGAAGAAACCCGGAGATTTCTTCTTTTTCTTCCCTCCTCTCACTTCCCGCAAATCACTATCCTCAGCCGAAGTCATTGTTTCCTCGTGATCTTCCACGTGATCCACACTGTCCTCTGAGACCGCTGGGCATTCCTCACTGCTGGAGGCACCGTCCGGGGCACGTGATGCTAAGGGAACGTCGTCGTTTGACTCTTGATCCAGGTTACACTCGAAATTGCTTAGCCAAGCTGAATCGAGAAAATCTTCCTGAGGCGCGATTTCCTCTGGTAACCTGAGAAGAGAAAGAAATGAAAAATATATTATGCACTTTACCCTAAATAATCTGTACGTACTATAAACACAGACCGATTTACGCCGATCCCCTGCGCGTGTTCTGATTAGTTCCCTACCACATCGCGTAGCTATATGCTGATGTCAGGCTTTTTCTTCGGACGCCGGACGTAATAACCACTCGATTGGGATGCAAAGTTCGGTATTTTCACATCGAAAATAGACATTGCTAAATGAAATTTGAATACATGAAGCGAATGAGACAAAAAATCTTGTATTTGCGTGATTGCCATTAAACTTTATTAGCAATTACTGAAGAATTGTCACTTTAGTTAAGCCATCACTACCTAAGTTCACCTGACTTTTTTACGAAGCTAACGCAAACAAATATTGAAACCGAAGAAATTTACTAAGATCCGGTCGCAATAATTCCGAATCCGTTAGATTTTAGTAAGTAGCGAAAACGCTGTCATATACAACTGATTTCGACGACTTCACGCGCTCTTTCCTCACAAAACAACTCGACAAAATTTTTACACAACGGATTTAAGGTGGTCAGACACGAGGGGTCATGTAGCAGGGACATGTCGCAGCGACGTGTAGCAGCGAGAAAACATCGTGTAGTACACACTGAGGGACATGTAGCAGGGTTGGCGGCGGGGACATGTAGCAGGGATAAAACCATAGCGCTTGCACACACATGAAAATGTTGCTGGGACTTGTCTCAGGGACATGTTGCAGCGACACGTCCCCTCGTGTGAACTGATACTTTCACAATTGTGCACCACCAATTTTGGGGACATTTTGTCCCCGCGACGTGTCCCATGAAGTTCAAAAAGTTGAACTCCTTGCGAAATGTCGCGGGGACAAAATGTCCCCAAAATTGGTGTTGCACAATTATGAAAGTATCCGTTCACACGAGGGGACGTGTCGCTGCAACATGTCCCTGAGAGAAGTCCCCGCAACATTTTCCTGTGCGTGCAAGCGCTATGATTTTGTCCCTGCTACATGTCCCTCAGTGTGTACTACACAATGTTTTCTCGCTGCTACATGTCGCTGCGACATGTCCCTGCTACATGACCCCTCGTGTCTGACCACCTTTAAGGATTAGTACGAGCGCGGCTGGTAAAAGCCATTCGGCCTGCCAGGAATGTGTGTGGTCTTGCGCGTTAAATGATTTGAAACAAGGTTGTCTTCAAATAATTTGCATACTTATTTGCGTGGAAGCATCAACCATCAATCGAAAGACAATCTAACATTGTATCGGTCTCCGCTGTATATCTAACAAATTTACAGAAATGAATAATTAACAAATAAAGAGAAAAGGGGCAAAAAATAGTTAAACTAATACCTTGCCCTCATAGTTGGAAAATATAAAGGATATTTAATTAAGTGGATATAAGACGAAAATGCTAATAGCATACAATAAACAAATAAACACACACACACACACGCACGCACATACACAAAGAAACTAATAGGTCGAACAAAGATAATCACAAAAATAATCATAAAAACATAATCTTAAAAACATAATCTTAAAAATGTTGACCTGTTAAAAATGAAAAAGGCAAAGAAAAGGAAAGGAAAAGGAAAACAAAAAACGAAAAAGCCGTCGATCTCGTAGTCTCACCTGCTGTGTATTTCATCTGTACTTGTCTGACATTCTTTATCGCTGAGTTGTATCTTGACTGGAGGGTCTGTTACTACTGCAGCATCTGAATGAATCAGAATATAGCGATTACTGAGCAAGAACAACATAACCACGCCATACCAAGACCACCCAAAAAGACCGAAAACGTTCAGAGGAGAACAGTTTTACGGTCCCCGGCAAAGCGAAGGTTCCACTGGACTTACAGCTGCTGTACCACAGTGATTATCACAAATATTAATGTACAGATGTACTTGCCTTTTCTAATCCGTCTTCTCAGTGATCGTATTGGTTGAGTGTCTGTTTGAGTTTGTTGATTAACCTATAAATAGGTATGAAATTCATAGAAATGTTAAAAAAGTGGCAATTAACATGATTAAAATAAAAGGAAACACATTTAATGTATTGTTTCCATAATCAGTCTTGTTTTAAACGTACAATTTCATGCCAATAAATGGGCCTGTATAAGTCAAGCTATTTCAGCGGGCCTAAGTAACAGACTAAATCATTGTGTCATGTCAAAAAGTCGCCTAGTATACGTTTGCCACCTACTGATTTGTTTCCAAAGCGAATGGCAAACTCAAAACATATCGGCAATGTTAAAGAGTTATTCAGCAACCTCGTTCCTAAAGTCTCATTTCTATCCGATTATTCACGGGAAGTTATTACCAAAAATGGGTGACTTTTTTTTCAAGATTTCTTAAAGTTTCGAAGAACTCAAATCAAAGGGCTCTAACTGGATGACATAATCAAACTGGGGAATTGGAACGAGTAAAAATTTGCATTTCTGCTTCCGTATACTACATCTCGTTCAAAGCTAAGCGTATTCACGGGATAAAAAGGAACACACCTTTGGAGGGATATGAATAACTGTGGGTAACTCCGTCCTGGTGGATTCTTGAATCTTCTCCGTGCCTCGTCTGTTTTGTAAAACAAGTATACAGCTCATCACTGTCTTGTTAACCAGCAACAAGTTCACAGCTTCTTCTAGCAGGGGAGGGGTGAGGTCCAGATCTTGTTCATGTTCTTCTGTATGATTGTTCTCGTCTGTAATGTCAAACAAAAAAGGAATTACCATGTGCTCATATTGTAGTCAGATCTTCACCTATAGCTTTCGAGTTTTCCGGCGCGAAAGAGCCTGCGTGGCAGGCGTAAACAAACAACCGGCTTTTTGATCCAGGTGACACTGCCGAAATCATGCCGAAAAGTTCATGGATGATCGTAAATATCTTCGGCGTGACAAACTTGTCATATTAGGGGGGTGGAGGTGAGGAGTGTAGATTGCTCCAAGGGGTTGCTATTTTCACTGTGGTACAGAGGGAAAGAATTGCACGTTGGCGCGCTAATCAGGTGACGATTAATGCATCGTCCACAAGCTACTGAATGGTACAGGTTGTATATTCTTTTCGAGTTCTACTTGATTCATAATGTCACACTAATTTGTTTCTGTGATTAAGCAGAAGAGATAACTTTCCTTTGGTTTCATTACAAAACTCACCTGCGCATGCGCATATTCTATAGAGAAGCTTTTCTTTGACACCTTCAAACAAACGCCTCATAACACGTGACAACTCTGGAAGAAAGAACAAAGAAACAAACTATCAGATCTGCAACACCTAAGAGAACAGATCCCCCATAAGATGGGCCTCTACCAAGGAAAATTGTTTTTTGTTCAGTGTTTTACTGCGTAGTCATTTTAAGGCCGACACGTGATTGGTCAGTTTGAATGACGTCATGTAATATTAGAATTGGCGGGTTTGTTGATTTTCACAGCCCTTCACACAACATGCGATTTCCCTTCGCTGTACGAGCAAAGTAATACCTCCAGCAATGATGAAAGCTATATAGCTTTGACTATAGCGGTGCCTTACTGTGGAATTCTCTTCCTGAAAATATTACGGCGATTAGATCAATTGGGCAGTTTAAGAAGGAAATCAACCGCGCACTTGAAACATTCGATTCCCACTCGGCAATCTTGTAAATCAGTTTTTATAGTTATTTTAATTTTTATATAAATGATTGTAATTAAAATACTATTAGTATAACTGAAGATTTTTAACCGAGTTTAAATAAAGATCTACTACTACTACTATATGATATCTGATCTCTGTGGAATAGGGACCGTGTGGTCATGGGAGCGAGAATGCAAATAAACTTAACAGCATAGGCGCGAGCTAATATTACATTGAAAATAATTATCATGGGGCACTGTGTTCTCTTCTCTTAGATCATGTTCTCTTGGTTATGGTCAGGATCTTCCTGCAAAGGTTCGTTCGTAAAACGTATTGACGGAGATAAGCCAAACAGTACTAAAGTACAAAATGAAATATCGTCGAGTTAAAATTTCCACTTGATAGAATTAACAAAAATTTGAGAATTCACATGTAAGGATTCCACCATAAGACCTGAAGAGTTGACTGAACTACACCGGGAGTCAGAGATAAGCCAAACAGTACTAAAGTACAAAATGAAATACGGTCGAGTTAAAATTTCCACTTGACAGAATTAACAAAAATTTGAGAATTCACATGTAAGGATTCCACCATAAGACCTGAAGAGTTGACTGAACTACACCGGGAGTCAGAGGTTGTTATGTTTTAGTGAATACCCGTTGTGTTGTTGGTAATTGACTATCAGCTTGCGAGCAGGCTATGCTACTTGGGAGTCCCGTGAGTGTCGTGATCGAGCGATAAACCCGCGAGTTAAAGGGATTTAACTCGCGGCTTCGCGTGAGACACTCGCGAGATTGAACACAAATAAGAGGACCTGCTCGCAGACTACTGGCTGCTGTAGCCAGATGATGCCTCTGGGCCAAAACCCAGCGAAGATAACCAACTAGCTCAAAATGATACTAACCTTTTTCCCGAAGAAAGGGCACTTCCACTCCAAACACTTCAGAGAAGAAATTAACCGTCTCCGAGTCAAGCTCGGTTTTCAAGCGACACAAGTCATTTTCCAAGTGAACGACTTTATTCTTCACTGATTGAATCTCATCAGTCTCACCACAGTCATTGAAAAAGTCCAAATCTTCATCCTCCTCCTCCGCCAGTGGCACGCACGCGGCACGCTTGGAAGGGCAAGTGTTAGCTCGACTACCCGTGATATCAATTGGCTGACTTCTCTTACTCGCTCCAGGCGAGTGTTCAAAGTCACTATGTTGACTACTGCAGCCGCTGTCACTGGGTCTTTGGCGCCGCGGGCTCAGCAGTTCTTCTTCTAAGAAAGATTCCATGCTTGAGCTGGATGTCCCACTATGCCCTCTTTGATCTTCCAAGTCCATCGATGAAAAGCTTTTCTTTGAATCGGAGTGCAGCTCTAAGAATGAGCTTTTAAATGGAATGATGGGAACCGAGCCGGTTTTTTGCGATTCGTCGGAAAGCTTGGAAGATGAAGGGAACTGAAGAAGATATAATTCTCGTAGAGAGTCGGTAGTCGTTAAAGAAAACCTTCTTTCGCCTCGCTGCCTTCCTCGCAAATTATTCAAAAGCAATCCTCCCTTTTCTAAAACGCTCGAGCTTACAGAATGAATAACGTCATCCTCGTACTCTGCGCAGCCGCTGTCACGTGACTGTGGATCGTCAGCGCTACAAGCTTGGGACAAATCCTGCATTTGATACAGCAGTTGAAGCGACATTATCTCTGCCATTAGAACATTGTAAAGTGTCTCGATTTGATTCGCTCCTGGTGGCATGCGAGGGAACTCCGTCTCGTCGAGCATGGTATTAGTTTGCGTGTACCGCTCGTGGCTTGGAGACTTAACCAAGCTCTCTTCTAGCTCAATAATTCGCCGTTTCTCTTCTTCCAGCGTTTTCTCAAGTCTTTCTTGTTCAATTTGCTTCAACATTTGCGAGCGTCTCTTCTCGTCCGCGAGCGCCCTCTCGTATTCTTCTTTCGTGCGCTGTTCTATCGCCCACGAGCGTCTTTTTTCTTCATCCAGAGCGTGTTTCAGGCGTCGTTTTTCTCGCTCCTCGTTGCTTAGTACACGCTGCCGCTCTATGAGTACCGCCGCCTCTAAAGATGCATGGTGCATTCCTTCAAGAACATGTCTCTGACTTCTCTCGTCAAAGAGCGTCTTTGTTAGATTCTCGTTCTCTCTCTGAAGATTTTGAGTCTATAAAAAACAAGGATACCAAATCGCGGTTAGTGATGTGTTACACGAAGCAACATGCTACGCAGCGAAACAAGCATTTTTCACAACAGCGTCACTTCACCACAACTATTGGGTTCTTTCGCCTTTTTTCTTCTCACAAATACTAATTAGGCCTTTTGTAATAAAACAATATAATTTGGTGTAAACTCACTGAGTTGATCATGTAAATTAGCCAACGTAAAGAGATGCAAGACCTAACGTTTCGAGTGGGCTCACGATCTGACGAATGGAGAGCACTCGAATCAGCTTTTGAATTATTTAATGTTGGCCAATTTTACGTGTATTACTAAATCAATTAAGTTTAAACCAAATTGTAATGTTTGACATGCCCACCAACACAACACTACATTTTCAAATAAAAGGATGAAATAAGTGTATCCCTTTGTTCTAAAAGCCCACTGGGATTCAAAGAAAGAAATTAATTTTGGTAGTTGAAGTCAAACAATGTCATCGCATTTTCACAGGTCTATTGCATGCGTGAAGCGGTTGGCAAACAAATTGTGCTTACGATAGACACACTCCCCTAGCTCGCGGCGAAAAATTGTGAGACGTTTGCAACTGAAGGAAATGGGAAAGAGATATTCTCTCCTTTTGGTGACGTTGCGTGAGTTTACTTTATCTCTTTTTTTTTTGGCACTCCAAAAGCGATATTAAGCTTATTGCTCGCGGTGAAATATTGTGAGACGTTTTGTAGGGAAAATGGAAAGAAATATCCTCTACTTTTGACTCGCAACGTAGCGTGATTTTACTTTTTGGCAGCCCAAAAGCGATATTGGTTCAATATCGCTATGTTACAATCTTACTATTTATTATCTGATTCTTGAATCTTGGTAGTTATAGTCATACGACGCCAGTCGCGTTTTGAAATTGTCTACTGCGCGACAAGTTGGAAAACAAACTGTACTTGAAACAGATGGGTTTGACCTCCGGCAAAAAATTGTGCGACGTTTTGCAGTGAAAAGGGAAGAAATATCTTCTACTTTTAGCAGCGCAGCGTGAGTTTACTTTATCTCTTTCTTTTTTTTAGTCCAAAAGCAGTTTAAATAGTTCAACTTTTTTTTGCTATGTGCTATGTTACATGCGATCCTACTTTTTATTCATCTGGCCCCAGTTGTTCAAAAGGTGGATAGCGCTATCCACCGGATAAATCACTATCCAGCGGATAACACAATGGATTTTGTTAATACTTATCCACTTGATAGTGATTTATCCGGTGGATAGCGCTATCCAGCTTTTGAACAACCGGGCCCTGGTTCTTGAATTTGACTACAGTTGAAGCTCGTTATAATATATATGCATAGCCACCAACGGACCGTAATGACTGTGCCCATATTAACGGGGTGGTCGGTTCAACCGGCGTTTCAGAGATACGGACAATGCCTGGGTTGATGTTCTTTCATTTGAGCCAAAAAACAGTGACAGTAATACTAAGGTGGTCATATTGACGGTGTGGTTGGTAGGGCGGAGTTTACTTCTTGTCATTTAAATTTCAAATCCAGAAACACCAGAGATTGCCAACAGCGATATAGAAATTCACCCGTTTGAGAGAAAACAAGCTTTTCATCGGTAAAACTGTTGTAGAGCAGTAATATAATGATGTAAATCTGTGCATGTGCAACAGTAACTCCACTGTAAACTACCACACTGCCATTTGCTGAAAAATAACACCTGCTAATACAGGCACTGAACGTCACCAGCTCTATTACCGATTCCGCCAAATCAACGTCCAGAATGTGTCCGTTGAAGCCTGAGTTGGCTGAAAGTATGACAGCAACAGAAACAAAAACTTCGATAACAGGGTCAAGTAAACAGGCTGGCAACTTACAGTGAGGATTGGAAGAAGGAGAGAAGGAGGAAAAACTTGCCGAAGGGAACCCGTCTCCCCCTCCAAAGTCACTTTCAAGTCAAGGTTTTTTTTATTTCGGTGAATGTTTTTCTGACCCGCAGGATAAACAAGAGACAGAAACAAACGTCTGTTCTAGCAGTCTATCACAAAGCAGACAGATTTTATGGTCAAAATATAAAGGCGCCAGAAAATAGCCCGAGGAAGAGAATATATGAGACGTTTGCGCACAGGCTATTAGAAAGAGGAGGGCCAAGCATGATTTGAACACGCACGGCCAACTGAAAATAGTTTCATTGAATATTTGCATGTACGTATTTATATTTTCTTAATATTTCGATACCTCTGGTATAAACATTTCCATCCCAGCTATAAAAACATTTATATCCGTGAAAATAAACCGTTTTTTCTCTTGTCTCTGACCGGACCCAAAGCCCCTTTCTTCGACATGAAAGGTTTTACTCGCACAATTCAATTCAGCTGCCATTTGCTTACAAACTGATTTCTATTGGAACGCAATTCTGTTGGCTAACAAACAAAGCATCGGCGGGAGATGAAAGGATCACATAAAAGAAACAACGGGAGAATACAAAACATTTTTTTTGTGGTAAGCCATGCTTTTTCTCTTAACACTTGCGCAACTGAAAAAGACGAAAATACGATAAACCAAGTCCAAGACGATTTAGTTGATTAAGATTACAATTCACTAAAGTGAATCAGCAAAACAAGAAATTTGGCAATAGTCGTAAATCGCTTAAATGTTATTTTGCCTTTTTTTAAAGTAAACTGGGATTTTAAGGCGGCAAAGAAGTGCATTTTTCACTGAACTTCTTTTCCGGCGATAAAAAAAAATGGTTTCAAGAGAAAATCAAAAATGTCTGGCTGAAACGTGGTTAACTGAAAGCCGCGTACTTCGATAGTTGTGTAGAATTACGCCGGCAAAGTGGACGTTGTTCCCCGTTTAATTTTTTTTTCTATCCTCCAGTTTTTTTGTGGCAGCTAAGCACCTACTCAACAAATGCGGAATATTTTCTATCACCAATTACGCAAACGCTTTTTATTTTTGCTTCGTTCGTTTCGCGCGCTTTTAAGACCAAGTTCGTCAAAACATACAAGTTACCTCGATTTTGTAGCGATCTCGCTCGGCTTCTAAAAGGGCTTGTAATTCCGTTAGTTTAACTTCTGCATCCGACTTGATGGCGTAACTCTGTTTCTCGAAATTCTCCTTCTGTGCTTTGATTTCCAACTCTGAAATAAGAATGAAACAGACATTAAGATCAGCAAAGATCTTTGACAAAAATATCAACAGATGTTGGAAACTACAAACACATGCTCTAGCTGGTAAAATTAAATATTCAGGGAAATCTCTCCCGTAGAAATGTCCTCGTACCTCCATTCCGCGGGGATTTTTTAAGTAATTTTTCGATTAGATTCATTTTCCGGTCGGCTGCCTTGGTAAGAGAACGAAGCCCGGATATAAAACTTAAAAAGCGAAGATATTTTCCAAGCGAGCGCTGTCTATGGCTCAATATCTGTCACCTTTTTGGATGCACAGCAAGTCAACCATGAAGGAAAACCCTACACCGCAATAAAATATGTCAAATCGGCTGCGATCTTAGATTCACTACAGCGCGAAGGAAGCAGCGATTTTACTCCACTTACGAAATCGGGTAAGTTACCGAAAACCTGCTTTGAAAAATAACATTACATCCTTTTCTTTGAATTAATGTAAAACATCGACGGTGAAACTTTTCGAAAAATGTTTTCAAACCAGGACGATTGGTAGTGTTTTGTTGACACATGTCTGCGCAGTAGGCATTTCATTGGCTCTCGCAAATGCATATCAACTTTGCTCGCTTATAACCACGAGACCAATATATCTCCGTAATGACTTCATTGTTTATTCCTGAAGGATCAACTGCTTATCTGGCCACCTGCTTCACCAAACCCAAAACAACTCGGGGACCAATCAGAAAGCGGTATATAAAAAGCCAACCAATCAGAAACCTCAATTAACGCCAGGTGTATTGTATGCGGAACACGAGAAGAAAGGCGCCAAAAATTAATGCAGTTGTAAGCGGCTGTACGCATGGTTTTGCGTAGGTACTCAGTGACGAAAATGCTGTCTTCCTGCGGTTCGATTATTTAAAATTTGCCAAATATGTAAGCAACACTACGTTGAGTTTGTAATTAGCTTGACGGATTGATAAACCACAGGTTTAAGTGAACGACTTTTAATATTCATGAATTGAAGCAAATCGCAATATTGACCTAGACGGATTCGATTTACGATTGCAATAAATATATTTCAAATGCCGCACTTTGGAACAAATAGAAGTAGAATTGCTTGTTCAAACGCACTTTTGTCAACAGCTGTCTGCTCGAATCTGTCAAAATACTAAAATGTGGAATGGTCCTACACTAACTGGACAGGAAAAAGCAATTTCTGAAAAACAGGTATTAAAAACGAAAGACTCGAGAATTCACGGCAGATGCTTTTGTAACCCGTTGTACCCGTTGTTTCTTTTGTATTCTGAACCATTCGCTGATCACGAGAATTGCATGCTCTGCAAATAATTTAGGGTCGGTATGATAGTGAAAAAAAAAAAAAATTCGCGGAATCACGCAAAATGAACAACATGACGATATAGCACTTCTTGTAGCTCCGATGGGTACTAGGGCGAGGAGACGGTTGATATACCCCAGGGGGAGAGA
The DNA here is from genome assembly GCA_022457155.1 of Cladopsammia gracilis. Taxonomy (NCBI): domain Eukaryota; kingdom Metazoa; phylum Cnidaria; class Anthozoa; order Scleractinia; family Dendrophylliidae; genus Cladopsammia; species Cladopsammia gracilis. The sequence continues at coordinate 267,474 of JAJGOT010000664.1, read as the reverse complement.
GGAAAGAGGGAGGCATAGATCCGTCACAGGTTTGTATTATTTTAAAAGAAGCGATGTTTCCCCATACAAACACCGGGGACAAAAAAAACACCTTTTATGCTCCAAGATTGATCAATCGCCATAGTTCTTTTAGCCACGTAGGTTGCAGAATCAATACAAGTCACTTATTGCCCTGGCCCCGGTTGTTCAAAAGGTGATAGCGCTATCCACCGGATAAATCACCATCCGGTGAATAGGCATTAGCAAAACCAATTGTGTTATCCACTGGATAGTGTTATCCGTTGAATAACCGCGCTATCCACCTTTTGAACAACTGGGTCCTAGTGTAATACCCGCGAACTGTAACTGACAAGCTACTTTATCCAATTAGGCTATCAATATGCAGTTTCTCTTTGTAATGTCCTAGATGTATGATCAAGCAAACAGGTCGTGTCCTGATGTTATAAACAACTTCTTCCAAATTGTCTAAAAGAAATCTGCGAATGAACGCCAGTCTTGATCTTGAAAAGGAAGTTAAATTTTACATTGAGCTTATATTATGATGTCGGTGAAAACGAATTGTGGAAGTTTTTCGTTAGGAAAGAGTTTTTGCAAGTCCAAACTTTCCTCACTTGAAAGAAGGACTGCGCATATAAAATTAATTCATGCCCTGAGACGATGTCAACGTTTATGTAACCTCCACAACTGCACGGATGTGATTTAGTCATGGAAATTTACACAAGTCGCCGTGGTAAATCAGTGTGTGTATGGCTTGACATATTAAAACCGAAGAAGCTTTTTCACTTTCACTTTTTCACTTTCAAGCTTCCACACGTATATGTCTCAATGAACCACAGAAAAACCACAAATGGCACACAGCAATTCAACTGTCAAATTATTGATGCACTTGCATGTTTGTAAAGCTCTCATGCGTGTCTTTCCTGGCGCAGGATTTTCGGCAACATTTAATCAAGAAAATAGGAAAAAAGGTTTTATCAAAAAGACTTGGAAGCGAAGTTTTGGTTTCCTTTTAACTCGATAAAAATAGAGAGAAACAGCATAAAACCTTAGGTGTATTAAGGAGGTTTATCGTCACGCTGGGTTGTAAGTAAATTAATACAACTAATACATGTACGCATATACATTTAATTCTGCTGTTGTTAGCTTCGGAAAGTGCTTGGCACGCTAGAGGGACCACTGACCTGGGGACTCAAATCTGGGGCTATCGACGGGGAATGCTATCATTATGATCTCCACGTTTATAGCGCAGACAATTATCTACAAATACCACGAAGAAACAAAATCTTCTCAATTAAATTTAACGCGTTTGTGTTTCAGTCATGGCTTCTCTGGTATAAAACAAGGCATCAATGGTGGCCGGGAAGACATTACAGTTACACGTTTTTGCATTCAAAATACAACACCTTCGATTTGAAATCATACAGCCGGAAACATAGAGACAGACTTGAAGCCACGGCTAAAGTTTAAATGAAGTTTTCGCTTGATGTACATGTAGTTTATAAGAAACGGAAGCGTTTTAATAATTTTGTATTTTAAACGCATAAAGAAAGAAAAAACACATATTATAAAGCATACCTTGTAATTCAATCTTCTTTCTTAAATCTTCCGAAAGCTTGACATAATCAACCTGTCAACGGATATAAAGTTAGCAGCGAGCCATGATTTTCGTTGATTTGAGTACCGTAAAAACTGCGTGTGGGCTATAAAACAGATAAAACCTACCAAAAACCTCGTATAAACGAACTTTCATCCAGAAGTGATGTTTGTAAACAGGGAAATACGATAGAATGCTCCGAAGCAAATTTCAAATTAATAGCCAAAGAAAGCGACGTAAATTATACTTGCAAATCACAAAACGCGATCGATGGCCGAAGTTTGTTCTTCATATTCTAGAGAAATTCTGCGTAATGCGTGTACTATTGGTGGTTCACGCGGTTTTAACGTTATACCTCAACTAAAATAAAATTACCATGTAAAGACAGCCAATTACAATCCAGAACTAACCGTATCATATAAAATGAACATGAATACGGCATAAACATTTACATTTTCATACCCTAAACTTAATAATGAGAAATACAATATACTCTATACAAAGATGTCACATGCACTATCTATAATTATTAAAATACAAACAAAGCCATAAATTCTCGAAAATTGATCCTCTTTTATACGTATACTATATTTTCGGCAAACAATAAAATTCTTGACATCCGCCGAAAAAAGCTTGCGAAGTTATCGCAGAAATGGACTTCAACTCGGTGGACTCTTTTAGACTAACATAAAATAAAACGTTTTAGAGAAAAGGCCTGTTATTGGCAGTAACTACAATATAGCCTCGTGGAGACGACATGTCCAGCGAAATCAATATACAATACTCATTGTTAATAAAAAAAAATCTGCCTAAGCAACGCTTTCTTTTACTTAAGCATTTACTGTCGAAGGCATAGCTTCATGCCGAGAAGAGTCATTGTGTTGAATCTCCTGCCCTTTCTGTATGCATTTGACCACGTGTAGATCTGAAAACATGAACACTCAGTTTTCTGAAAGGGACACTGTCTTTAGCCTACGCTTAATTTGACCTGGTCGATATTTCTAATAAAGAATTTAAGGGGACTTTCACAATTTCACCACAAGCAGTGTTTCCGATTTTTCAAACTACAACTAAGATTCTTTTAATAATGTGACACACGTGTCACAGCAAAAATGCCAAGGCCTGTACAGATACAGGCTCGGATAATAATATAATTTACATGCATATGATCATAAATACAGTGTATACATGTATATAAAATTAATCTATCAACACATTATTTCTTATTACAGCTGCCTATTAACTAAGAACTGACCGGCTCCCATTATATCAGACTTTGATAACTCAGTTTTTTAGAGCGTCGAGGTAGTAACGTGGAGGTCACGAGTTCTCGAATCCCACACAAAGCCTCGAAAAGAATAAGAGTAGTTTTAACTTCAGTGTCGTACAGCGGTTCTAATTGTGTCGAAAGAAATTTCGCAGTTGCTTTGGGTTTGCATTGCTGCGGTTTATGATTGGCTACAAAATCACGTGCCATTTTCTCGACCAATCAGAAAAAACAAAACCAATCGTGACTTACCTGCACGCGTTTTCCCGCGCTTAGCGCCGGCTACATATTTTTGCTTCGTGCCCTGATTGGTTCATTGGATTGTTTACGACTGCTGTGATTGGCCAGAGTGATAACTTTGGTTTTGGTTTTACAACACTCAAATGAAAACCGCTCTAAACCCAAAACCAAAGTAATTAGTCTGACCAATCACAACAGACACAGACAAACCAATGAACCAATCAGAACTCGATGCAAATACATGTAGCCGGCGTCAAGCGCGGGAAAACGCGTGCGAGCAAGTCGCGATTGGTTTTGGTTTTACTTCTGAGTGGCTAATTAAGTGGCGCGAGATTTTTTAGCCAATCACAGAACGTAGCAATGCAAAACCAAAGCAATCGCGAAATTACTTTCGACACTCAATTGAAAACCACTGTAACGGCGCTCATGCATGCATGCTTAATATGCTCTACTTACTTCCACGTTAACGTATGCGGTTGTGGTGATTTTGAGCGCCCGTTGACCGAAGTCCAGCGTGCAACGAGTTTCGTTAACGTCTCTTAGCAACGGAGATATACACATCTGTGGATTGGAAAACGTTAGTCGCGGCAGGACAAAGCATTAATAAGTAACCAATCAGAAATTTCTCAAGCACTCACAAACACAGATGATTAATACGGTAATGTCACAGGAATTCTGCTCTTTTTGGTCAAAACTCTACTGAAGATTTGACAAAGCACCTTTTCTCTTGCACAAAATGCTTTTTGCGAGCACCAAGAGAAAAATATCAAGTGATTTCTCGAAGAGAGAACAAACCATCATCATTTTTAATCGATGTTTCCAAGACACAACAAACGAACTTGAAAAAATGGCCATTTTATTCAAGTTGCAATCTATTTCCATCCAGGCCTTCCTCAGCCAAAGACACTTATTTATAGCTTCAGTGCAAAGGAACATAATTTTTAGGTCTCCATATCCACCAATATGTTTTTTAGGCTTTTTAAAATGGTACTAGAATGGTGACATGACGTAACTTTCCGCCTTATAAGGATATGTGACATTCGTCGCGTTACTTAGCAACGTTTTGGACTAAACCTGCAGGCAGCTCAACTGGAAACCTTGCCGAATCCCAGGCTTCTCAATCTCAAGAATAAGGAGACCGCGTCCCTAATAAAACGAAGTTGGGACGCGGAATTTTGACAGAAAAAGGAGAAACGTTCTTACCACGAAACTTGTTTTACAGTTTCCACCAAGGCTGTCTTGTAATAGTCGAGTAAGAGGTGAGTTTCTATACGGGATGTGACTTCTCTTGCCTTCAGACAAAGCGTGTATGGTGTTACTATAGAACATAAAAAGCTGAATTATTTTAAAGAAATAATAATGAAAATGAATAGTAATTAAGGGTGTCTAATTCGAAGCAACGGTGCACAAAGAGGATTAGTAAATAAGTAAGCAACCCGTAACAGATACCATGCACCTTTTTAGAACCTCTAATTTCATTGGACCTGGGTATCACGCAGATGTGTTGTTTTCAGAGCTAGGGTCCATTGTTCTGTTGTTTGTTCTATTGTTTTCTCAGCCAATCCTATGAGGCCTTCCGAGACGTACATACCGCCTAACCCGTAACGCTGGCGAGAAATTTCTATGGGTCAGTCCGTACGTACCCCAGTTCTAAGAGAGATAAGTTGACGTGTTGTAATTCTGATAGTCGCTCCCCTTCGACTCCCGCCTTCTTTATTCGCTCGCTTCCAGCAAGGTCACAGCTGTTGAAGAATAAAATAAAATTTATATTACCAGCAAAAGGGACTAAAAGCGTTTCCTCCTCGATACAGCCAGCCTCGGTTGATTAACTACTTCGCCGAGTTTAGTTGGGGCGCGGTGGTGTGGTACTTATATATAGGCGTCGGAGAGAAACCCAGCATAAGCAGCAACCGGAAAGGGAAATCAGAATTGGGAACCGAAAGCTAGTGAGGACCAGAAAAAAGCAAGGGTACATTAAGCTTAACCAGTTGCACAAGTGGGCACAAGCAAACTGCTGGAAAAGCTGACGAAATGCCAGCGGATGAGTTGTGATGGACTAGCATCCGATGATTCATGGGAAAATCACGATGCTCCTTTGTAAGTACTTCATGCCAAATAAACCGGAGCAAAGAGGCGCAGGCAATGAGGACCACAAGGATTCTTACATGCTAATTATTCCTGTGGTTAATACATCTTCACGGATCCTGACGCTTTCCAAGAATGATTCATCGTCATCATCATCATCATCCTGAGCAAAGGATAAGAATTGAAGGATCATTAATTTGCAAATAACATGCGCTGATGTTTTTATGTATGATGGCGTTCGGTTTACATGCAGCCAAATTAAGGTGTACTTGGAAAGAAAATAAGAAAAATAATAAAGAAATTAACTCACAAAGCCAACACTAACATCCGGAATATCAGGACTCCCAGGACCTCTCTGTTAAAGAAAACAAATGTTCACTAAATATGGCCATGTGTGAATTAAAGACAGTGATGTTAAAATTCTCCCCTTACCCATCCTTCGCTGTCCATTCCACTCTCCAGTAAGGAGTCCATGGAACACTGCATGTCGCTTTCTTCTGAGTCGGTTGGCGAGTTGGGCGAAGAAGCGCCTGACCGCACCGTGAAACCAGGAGACAAGTCTCCTATGGACCAGCGGTTAGGGCGCGCAGCAGGCGTAACTGAGATTTCTGGAAGCGATGACAAATGCATGCTATGACGATATGTGACCGGGCGGGCTGGAGTCGACGTCCTTAGCGGTATAAAGCTCTGCGGTTTGCTTGAGGCGACCTTTGAAGGCAAACTCCGTGTTTTAGCTTTACTTTCGTCGCGAAGACGATCTAAGCTGCTTGTTGATCTTGCTGGCTTGCGCGCCGACAAACTGCGTAATAGAGAAGGTGTGACAGTCGAAGATGATGTCGATGACGAAAGATTACTTTCACTGGCACTGGAAACACCTGTTAAGACCGTAACCAATTTTAATTCCCGTTTATAGCAGATTAACGTAAGGAGCACTGACTATGAAGTCTAATTTAGTGAAAACAATTGTCATTTTCAGAGCGACACGTCCACCAACCAATACAGTTGCAGTTACCTGCTGCTTTGAAGCCACCTTTAGCCCTAGTTCTTGCCACAGTTATCTGACACACGGAGTGAGATCTGAAATGAAATACAATCTGTCACTACTGACTTTTCGCTAACCACACAAATAGCAATTACTACTTAGCAAAAACTGGAGAGCGAATAGAACCCCCCCCCCCCCCCCTGTGATTTTTTGTGGCGGCTATGGAGCGAGGTTGCGCTCTCGCTCTCGGCCCCCAGTTTCTGAATTTCCTGGGTCCTACAACCCAATAGAGTGGAATCTGGGTACGAGATTGAGGGCTCGGCCAATAACCTCGTCCCAGGCCTTATCCGCTTTCAAAATGGCGGGGAGGACTTGCTGGGAGAACTCTGACAACTCTAGATCTTCTTGCGCTGGTAAATTCAAAACGCTCTTTTGTTACGGATAGATGAGGTACGAATTCGTTGTATTCATGTTTTTTACTTCTTACAACACACTCTCGGACGGTGCTGCATAACTTTCAAAACCATACCTGCTCGAAAACCGGTTCATCCGAGTTTCAGCAAAAATAAGCTTCTTCTTCCCCAGTTTCAGCAAAGAGAGAACTTCTGCAGTGTCACGCACAACAAACGTTGAAAGGTTTTCAACATACACACCTATGAAACAACACATATCGTAAAATCTCTATTAAGCCACCTTCGAGGTGTGGCTTTATATTAGAGAGGGCGGGGGCTTATTGGTTTAGCAAAATGCAGCACAATGACAGTAAATAATGTACACTATTTAACAAATTTACACCGGTTTTCTGTGGTGTGGACTCTTATTTACCATGATTCACGTCATCACATGGTCAAAATGTTGTGGACTCACGAGGCGCAGCCGAGTGAGTCAGCAACAAATTTTGAGCATGTGATGACATAAATCGTGGTAAATAAGAGTCCACACCACGGAAAAAAAGGTAAAGTCGCACTCGGGCCACGATGGCCCACACGGCCAGAGCTTAACCCGGTTTCCGTAGCATGAAGCAACTAGGAATATTGCTACTCCCCCCTGGATGGGATGCTAGTCCATCGCAGGGTTACGCCCAGCATTTTGTCGCCGGTACCCATTTATGCACCTGGGTGAAGAGAGACAGTGTGGAGTAAAGTTTCTTATCTAAGGAAACAACATGATGGCAGAGACCAGGCTCGAACCACCGACCTTCAGGTTGAAAGTCCGACGCGCTAACCACTGGACCACCTTGCCGCCCACCCACACCACGGAAAACCGGTGTAAATTTGTTTTTTACAACAATATTTAGAAAAAATACAAGGAAAAATCGAAGTCTTGTTACAAAACGTGACAGCAAAGAAAGAGCAAGCGTTGTCTATAACTTTCTTGCAATCTGATTGGTTGTTTTCAAGAGCGCATGATGTTAGCATCAGCACCGTTGTCTGGACTCTCATTTACCACTCACGTCGACCAATCAGATTGCGAGTTTAGCGGCAATTGTGGTAAAACAGGGTATATATATAAAAATGATATGAACTTTATTCAAGCATCGTAATCTCTGGATTCAACTTTAATGTTACAATTACATTATTTTCACTAGTATATAATATGTATAGGTAATAGGATGAGTTGTAGTGATATTTGGTAATAATACCGCAAGTAATATTTCAAAATTGTCCAAAATATCACGAGCCACTTCGGCGAGTGATATTTTGGACAATTTTGAAATATTACGAGCGGTATTATTACCAAAATATCACGTACAACTCATCCAATTATTTGTTTATAAAATAGGCTCAGAAATTTTTTTCAAAAGTGTCTTTTATTTCGTTACGGTCAAATGAACACCGCGCCATAGTGGGAACATTCCACATTGAATGAATGGCAGCGCTTCACGGTTGCGCACTGTTTTTGTCAAAAACAAAGCTAAATTTAGTTTGCCGAGGGAAAGAAGTTGAAAGTCATCGCTGTAAGTTTTTACAGCCTTCCTACTGCCAATAATGAACCGTAATACATGTGAATCGGCGTGTCGAAACGGAGAATCAAAGAAAGGGCTAAAACTGGAGCTTATTTCACTTGGTATTTAAGTCTTAACTGTTTTTCTGTACAATTTCAACGGCGGCATCGGCTCCGGCGCTGTGCTTTATTGTCACCTGGCAGTTGTGAAAGTCGGTGGTTCACCGTCATCGTCTGGCAAGTTGGATTTTGCTGTACAGGCAAATTGGAAAAAAACCTGCCGTCGTTTTCAAAGGTGAGCGCTTTTGTTGCATTTGGCCTTTTCCCGAAGCCCTGTTCGCGAAGTCCTCTCGCTTTTCCTTCAAGAACTTGTCTGCATTTCACAAAATCTTGATCCTTCGCTGTGCAATGTTTGATCTCGTTTTCCCTGAGATGTCTATCTAGGGCCGACTGCATAACTCGTAGGCTGTCAGGCTTATATTCAGAGGCATCATTTTTTTGCACTTCAGCAAAGAAAACAGCGAGAGTCACGTCCAATTCTTGGGCTTCATACTTCAAAATGTCGTCTTCTCGGCCCTTGCTTTTAGTCCTCGTTTTCTACACATTGACCCACGTATTTGTGGTTTTTGTCGTATTTTTGTTTTTCGCTTTTTTAGCCAGTTGTTCAATTTCGTCACTCGAAACTTCAGGAAATCTGTCCGCCATTTTTTTGAAAAGACAAAAAAATGTAAACACGTCGCTTGGTAGTCATAGCAACCATGTTATACCACTGCATTATTCCTGAAATACTTTGAAATACCACTATTACATCAGAATAGTTCTGTCATCAGCCAATCAAATGTCCCAAATTTCTGAGCCTATATTATAAAATGGTTCATACCTGATTTATACCTGTCCAATAACAAAAGCCACTTTATCACGGTTTAAGAGCATTGAAGTGAGTAAAGGGGGAGGGGTGGGGGTGGCTTAAAAGAGATGGGGTCTTAATAAATTTCTTCTTCTAAAGAGGGGTGGCTTATTACAGGGGGAGCTTATTTGAGAGGGGTGGCTTAATAGATATTTTACGGCATTACTAATTGATGGGCATTCATTGAAATAATCTGACATGAAGGTAGTTTAATTCTAATCTCTAAAAGGGATTTGATTAGATATTCGGAAAATGCCCGCTTGCTAATTTTTGGCAAGCAGTGATTTTTCGTCATGCTTTTTCCTGAATATCTTATCTAAATATCTTATCCATCACAAATTAAAAATTTTGTGACATCACACTTTTAAGGACTCTAGTACGGCCCTCTTAGCTTGAAACGAAAAGGCATCTGTGCACATGCTAACAGACGTAAGTCATTGTGAAAGCAAATACAGTTTGATTTTTTTGGTTCTTTTAGCTCAATATTTCAGCAGCAGAAATTTTTAGGGAAAAAATGTTATTGCCTGAATTAACTAAATTAACAACCTGTTTTCTTCTTCTTTCCGAAAATCCCAGCTGACCTTGGGTGCTTACCATTAAGCCAAGAAAACCGGTATTTTCGGTTGGAAAGCAAATGGCAGTAAGGTTATTTTTCCCAAAATTCCAGTTGGAACAAGTGGACAACCTTCAGAGGTTGTCCCGCGATTCTGGTTGGGATGTTTCGACTGGAATTTTCCTAAATTACCATTTGAATTTAGAAAAAATTCAAATTGCTAAATCGAGTTAACAGTCTGGGTACCAGGATGGAGAAATGGAAAATTTAAATGGTAATTGCAATCTCGTTGGTTGATCAGTAAATTTGGAAAATCGCTTACCATTATGTAACAGTCATGACATCCCAACCGTTTTTTTCCTACAAATGGTAAGCACCCTTGGTAAGCTCCTTGTAATTCATTGTTTGTGGCAAAATAAATAAAATAAAACAAAATAAAGCACCCCTTATTAATATACCCAAAACAACATTTTTTCCCTCCGAAGACAAAAGGTGTTATACATGTATTAGTAGCACCACTGTCCAGAAATGTGTATATCATCATCATCATGAGTTATCCATGACTAACCCACTAAGAGATGTCAAAAGTCTCTTTTCAGAACCCATCTCTAAACTAAAGCTGGTGTGATCATTTTGTTAAGCTTGCTTGGCTGCAATTAATTACCTTTCTTAGGATCTTCTCTCAGCACTAACTCAACCTTGGAGTTAGTGTTAAGCAAGTCGTATATCTTTTCTTGATAGATCTGAAGATAGGACATGCAGACCTAGAAAAAATTAGGTTCCACAAAATTAGTTTAAAAACAAAATTGTCCTCTGCAGTAGAACTTCTGTTTGTTTAATTATAGTCCTCCTATTTGATCAAGTTAAGTTTAATGAAAAGCAATACTGGACTTTTCTAATCATTGCTACTTGTTACACTGTTATGTTTCCTTGTTGTCATGGTAACTGTTTATTTGTTTACCTTGTAGTCATGATGCTTGTCCAGATGAATTCTTCTAAAGAGTTTTTCAACCACAAGGACACAGATTCCATCACTTGACATAACAGTATGGGTCTTTCCTAAAATATTTTTTTGAAGGGAATAAAACATCTCAAATATCAACAGCACTGAACACTGGAAGCAGTAGGGGTGGGGAGTCCCTGGTCCTATTCACATTTATTTGTGGGTTGGTTGAAAAGGGGAGATCCAGACCTTCAGCTACGGGGCAGTGGAGGGAAAGGGGCCGGGGGGGGGGGGGTCCTCCCATATATGAGCTATATAGGTATGTGCCGCAGTGAAGGGTATGGTTTTCAGGCAGTTTAGTCTGGGATAGGGTATAGTAATCAGAGATTTTTGGTCTAGAATACGGTATCATTTTCCTCGAAACTGATCAGTTGCATGAAGAATTTAGTCTAGACAAGGTTTACTGGCAAATGGCATTTAAAAATCGGTACGGCAAGCAGTATGGCATTTTTACTGACCCCTGTTAACTTAATAACTGTGATAGTGAACGAGGTTCTGGAAAATAGCGAGTCTGGAATAGGTCTTGGATAGGGTCGGGTTTTTCGGTGTTTAGTCTAGAATAGGGTTGCAAAGAAATGATCTTGTATAGGTTGAGGGTCTCAGAGTCCCAGTGGAACACCCCCACCCAAAAATTTGCAGAGTACCCCCCTGGGGGAAGGGGTCTCTTAATTCTGGCAATGCACTGCAAAAATAAGGGAGGGGGGGGGGGGGGGAGAGAGGTCCCTACCCCATATCTGCCACTGATCTGCCACTGATCATCAATGGACCAGTAACGTTTTAACATTTTGATGTCATATTCCTCATTACTATAATTTTGGTGTCTATAAAAGGAAGCTAAGAGTCCATAATATAGAGTTATTGTAAATTACATGGTGTCCATTTTGACAAGGTGCCCGCAAGGCAAGAGTAAATGACTGTAGTAGTATTTACCTGTCCAACTGCAGTATGTCTAAACATGTTACACTTTCATACACTTTAATGAGTAATAACACCTCACCTGTGCCTGTCTGGCCATATGCCATAAGAGTTCCATTGAAGCCTGAGAATACTGCATCAACCAGTGGTTTACCAGCAGTGTTATAGACCTGGGAACAGGAAAATATATTTTTAAAATGTACCTGGAAATTCCAAGGATAAGGGAATGGTCTCAAAAGCCAAGGTTTTTACAGGAATGTAACTGGAGTATTTTCTAGAGGAGCCGTTGTGCATAAACCAAAAACGTTCTGTGGGAGCCAGAGGGGTGTGGATATTTTCTGGAACATTAATAGTATAAACCATTTTTGTCAATTTAATAAATTACAACTAAAATAATAATTTATTAACAAACCTCTCTATTGCTGGCTTGATGGGTGAATATTTTATCAAATTTGTATCTTCTTTCCCTGGCATCATTCAGAGAAACCTGATCACATATCACATTGCAACATTATTAGTTGACATGTTCATGTTAACATTAACAAACATGACAAATGTGATCAATCTAATGTACTGCAATTAATTAATAAAGCTGCAGTAATTGATCACATGGGGAAGGTATAGGTAATCAGGAGGGCATTCTATTTTGATCAAAATAAAGTGTTTGTGTTTAATTTATAGCACACATTTTGACAAGTAGACTAACAAGTTGAGTTTAAAAACAACCTCTGGGAATAAAATGCTAACCCAAAAGTGATCAAGGTTTTCTTTAGTCAGTGATTATAGTTGGCAACCAAATCCTGTAAAGAGAACTTCTACTCTGGAAATCGTCTTCACACTTAATTTTCTACAAATTTCTTTTGAATTTATAATTACACAATAATTTTCTTATATAATTTGGAAGAAAAAGTATATATGTGTCAAAAGACTCCAAGCAGTGCAGCAAATGTATTATTTATTTATTTATTTATTTATTTATTTATTTATTTATTTCCTTTTACAGCCACCCCGCAAAGACGAGGATTATTGACTAGATTTAATAGCAGCTTAAAGAATTATAAGCGTGGAAATTGCGTTCAAACATTTCAACATTGCCCGAGGCCTGAAAAATTGTTTTGTATTTGTATGACCGTATTTCTAAATTAGGCCTATTTGCACATTCTCAACATAGATAAACAGATATTGAATGTTTGTTTTTTTCTTTACTCAAGTTGATCAATATTAGAAAACATCACAGAGCTAGTCCCGCAGGAAGGATGTATCAAGCGTCGGGCGCGTTTATAAACAATATATTTTGGCCCTCATGTTGAAGTGGCTCGAAAACAACAGGCTGAACAGGCGGGTGGATGAAAAAATGTTTTGCATTTTATGCTATTATATGTATTTCTAAATAAGGCCTTATTTGCACATTCTTCACATTTATTGTGTCTTCAAATAATACAGTAATATACTGTGTTAAAGAATCGCCATCTTTAATAAACGCAATTCGATAACTTTTATGTCCCTTTTCTGGCACATTAAAGGATTTGAAGACATTACAAATTGTAAATGATTCACAGAAATAAGAAAGCTATACGACAGTGGCAACACGGGCACGTATGAAGACATCATCTCTAAACAAAACATTAAGACTATTGACCTTTAGGAAAATAAAACAATTGGTAAAACAATATTGTTGATAGTAAGTAAGGTTTTTGTTCAAAACTCAAACAAAAACTCAAAACTCAAAACTCAAACAAAACTCAAACTCAAAACTCAAACTCAAAACTCAAACTCAAAACTCCACACTGATTGAAGTTTCTGGAACAGCAATTTAATAATAAGCTTTTTTTGTACATTCTGTGAAGTATTTTACAAAATACGTAGAATATATGGTCTTATAAAGTGGTTAAAATACTGTTGTTTCTGCAAACAAAATCAAATTGAATAAACAGTCACACGTGTACTAGCGGTCTTTATTTGATATTGACAATGAAAATTCGATAGTCGTGAGAAAATTATATATACTGCTGCTAAGTATCTAAAACGAATACAAATAAAAGCTAAAAACCGTTTATTACATATAAATAAAACCTAACATAAAACTACTTAATCAGTTTCGATCGTAGTTGTAACACGTAGGTCGCATCGAAAACTATTTAAAATGTTCATTTAATTATCCCATTAACTTCATGTACAAACGGGTTTCTTTATTTTAATATTTTGCTTTATTTTGCGGATTAGTTTTCAATGAAAACATTGTCGAAAGAACGAGAGTCTTTTGGACGTTTTATCGAGGAAAAAGCAAATTAACACGGATGTGCAATATCTTAAAAATATAATTTAAGCACGCGTTGAAATGCAGACGACAGCTGTGAATAATAATCACGCAAAGTTGACGATGCTCTCGTAGAAATAAATTCTTTAAAAGTAAAAAAATTACTTACCTCACATCCGGCGGACTCTATATCAACACCAAGACTTTCTTGTCTTTTCGATTCTTCGAGAGTCTTGGGTCGTACGCGGACAAAGACACGAATTCTGTCTGACTCTATATTAGACGAAATAAAATTTGATGACTAGTCACGCGTAAATCGATGTGTTTTAAATAATGTGTTGCAAAGCTGATATTTATGACTCATCATCGTCTATGCGATTTCATATGAATCTTTTCATTATTATGCTGTAAGATTTACAATGCACAAGAACAAAATGCTTTAACGTGACTTAGCTTATTCTAACTAAACCGTAAGCTGAATAAGATAAATTGACAAACAAATGAACACACAATGGCACTGTCAAGATCTGTGAAGCATTCAACAACACTGAGTACTGCTACTTATTAACTGACCGCCTTCGCGTGATCGTAAAGCCTTCTTATCTTTCATCTGGCTTAGATAAATACCCCCAGTGCTAGAGACGACAGTATTTGCCTCCAATCAGGCTAAAATTCGATAAATCCATCTTATTCAATGCTCTCCGCCCGCCGCCAAATTTTCCGTCATATGCTATCCGCACGCACCATGCAAATTAGTCTACTTGAGCTAAATTTGGTCACTTATTCTCATATTCAACCACACACGTGACAACATTACCACCCGCCCTTGAAATTTATTGTAATAATTCCCGTTTTGAAAACTTGTAATCCAAGAATAAAACAATGCGCACTGATGATCGGTAGTTTTATAAAGGACAAACTTCTTCATTTAACGAGAAATAAAAAACTCTAAAAAAAAAAACCTTCTGAAAACTTCACTTCATCTCATATTACCTCACAGGAAGTGTTCTTAACCTGTGATTATGATGTGAAAGACCCGATTACCCCCAAAAGGAGCCTGTTCGTCACAGGCTAGAATTGCCCTACACACGCCAATACATAGTTGTTAGCCTATTATGCTGCGTGCATATTTTTTTATAAGGAAATGTCGCTGCTATACACATAGGGCAAAAAAAAATACGTTTTGTTCCATTGAAATAGAAAACAAACAAACAAAAACAATAATAGTAACCGATTGATTCACGGCAAGAAGCTTAATTTATAAAAGTCTTGCATAGACCGCTAGCAGTCCCGCTCTGGATGGACAGTACTAAACCACGAAACACGGAAACAGCGAAACACCGAAACGAAACACCGAAACAGCGAAACAGCTATTTTTTCATTCCGGTTTTTCTGAAACAGTTTTTTTTTCAAATGATTGAAGTTCTTTGAAGTATATAAATTATTAGTATTTAATCACAGGTAGCCCAAGCTATATGGGTCACAGTAACCGTTACGAGCGAAATTATAAGGATTTGTATGAGGAAAAACGGTCCATTCTAGGAGTTAAAAAATACATGTACGAACAAGATTTCAATAAAAATTGCCTACCCTACTTCGCTCGTGTGTTTCCTTGTCTCCTGTGTGAAAAGGAAAACCTCCGTAAATTCTCTCCAAACCCTCCGATCGCCTCGAAATTCCACGTAGACCACAGACGATAGTCCATTCCAACTCTTTATCCGAGATACGGAAACATGGAAAGAGCATTAAACGTCGCCAATCGCTGCACACTTTTCCGTTGAGATCGTTCGACAGTACCCAGGGTACCAGAGGTATTCTCGCGTGGGTCAGACATAACCGACACCGCAAACCGCAAAAGAAAAACCTCTGGCACCCAGGGTAGTTCGACAGAGGCTTGGTACAGTCGCCCACCCCAGAGCGCCCCCACCCGGTCAGTAAGAAATTCGACCCAAAAGCCGGGTCGCTAAGCTATTTTTCAAACGTTCGGCTTAGAGAAGTCTGAATCAATCCTCAACGGAAAAGTGTGCAGCGATTGGCGACGTTCAATGCTCTTTCCATGTATCCGGGTCTCGGATAAAGAGTTGGAATGGACTACAGAACTATCGTCCGTGGTCTACGTGGAATTTCGAGTCGATCGGAGGGTTTGGAGCGAATTTAGGGCGGTTTTCCTTCAGTGGATCCGCTCGGCCTCTCAGTTGATTAAGGTTACAGTGTACCTTCAGGGGTGTCTCCAGTATAACAGCTCTAGCGTCTTAAGATTACACTTAATATACCTAAACCCAGATATCAAATTAAAGCTTATAGAGCTGGCTATCTAAATATGAAAACCATTTGGTGATAAAATGAAATGTCGAATTTTTTACGACGTCTAAATTCGAACGTCCGAATCAGCTTTAAAACGCTATAACTCAAAGCGATTATTATATTTTGCTAATTTGATTTGTTCTCGGGTTTCCGGACACGAAGCGCTAAAAAAACATGTCGGCGATTTTCCATATTCAATTGCAATGAAAAGTTACAGAATATTTTCGAAAAGGGGAGAAAAGAAATTGGAATGATCGCACGGAAATGCCTCTTGACGAAAAAGTTTTCGGAATTAAGAAATTCGCCGACACGTTTTTGTTGATTATATATTAGCCTAGCTTCTGTCCAAATTTAAGGAAAATCGAACAAATTCCCTTTGAGTTGTAGCTCTTTAAAGTGTCTCCAACAAGCGAAAAATTAACTTTGAGAAAACGGCGCTTAAAAAAACCTATCGCTTAATAAACAAACTCCGCCCACAAAAGTTATACCGTCATTTCTCCGTCAATTTTCACTATTTTTCGATACTTTTGTTTTGGATGAAAGTTCATTCTGTAAACTTTATTTTAACGCCAAAAAAAAAATTTTCAATAAATTTTCGATCTGAAGGTACACTGTAACCTTAAGTAACCTATCTTTGGAAAGGATATATAGAGAGAAAGCAATGGAACTAAAACTCACTGGAAACGCTCTAAATCGCCCCAAAAACCACACAAGAGACAAGGAAACAAACGAGCGAAGTAGGGTAGGCAATTTTTATTGAAATCTTGTTCGTATTTTTTAACTCCTAGAATGGACCGTTTTTCCTCATACAAATCCTTATAATACGGTTACTGTGACACATATAGCTTGGGCTACCCTGTGATTAAATACGAATAATTTATATATTTCAAAGAATTTCAATCACTTGAAAAAACACTGTTTCAGAAAAACCGGAAGTTAAAAAATAGCTGTTTCGCTGTTTCGTTTCAGTGTTTCGCTGTTTCGGTGTGTCGAGCGGGCGAGCAAACTCGCGATCGGCGGCGATCGACCGATCGCGAGAGAGCGAAATGCGACATTGTACCACAGGGCAACCAAACGCTTTATTAGCTATAACATAATCATTTGGTTAAAAATATTGTTATTTACCTGTTTTCCTGTGTCTTTGAGTCGTTTTGGAAGCGATTTGAATCAGAGCGAAGACGGTTGACCTTGCGCGTTTCAAATATTATCTTCTCTGCTGCTTCGTAAATAGACGCGCCTATTAATTACGTCTCAAGTTTCCATTAACTATTAACTCTCCTCGAGGAACAGAAAAAGGAGAAATGGAAACTTGATACGTAATAGGCGCGTCGTACGTATTTACGAAGCGGCAGACAAGATAATATTTGAGACAGGCGCTTTATGAGCCAAGCGGGGTGAGCGAAGCATTTCGCGCGAAGCGCGACACGAGTGTGTCGCTCTCATAAAGCGCCTGTCATGCAGGCTAATTTGAAATGTGCAAGGTCAACGATCAACCGTCTTCGCTCTGATTCAAATCGCTTCCAAAACGAATAAAAAAGACACAGGAAAACAGGTAAATAACAATATTTTTATTAAATGATATGTTATAGCTAATAAAGCGTTTGGGTTGTACTCAGGCTCCGGCGGTTAAGAGGGCCACGGATTCGCGTATAATTAACCGCATATAGGAAAAGTCGCACTCGGGCCACGATGGCCCACACGGCCGGAGCTTAACCCGGTTTCCGTAGCATGAAGCAAATAGGAATATTGCTACTCCCCCCTGGATGGGATGCTAGTCCATCGCAGGGTTACCCCCAGCATTTTGTCACCGGTACCCATTTATACACCTGGGTGGAGAGACAATATGGAGTAAATTTCTTGTCTAAGGAAACAACACGACGGCAGAGACCAGGCTCGAACCACCGACCTTCAGGTTGAAGGTCCGACGCGCTAACCACTAGACCACCGTGCCGCCCGCAATTAACCGCATACAAGCGGGTCTAATTAACATCAAATTACCGCATGCAAGCGGTAAAATAGGCCCTATTTACCTAACAGAAGTATTCTTTATATTACTGACGTTAGACACAGAACTAAGAGAAAATAGCTTCAGTTTAGCACTGATCTGCAGTGTTTAGGGTTAAGCACTGATTTTAAAACGGTTAGCTTTCATTTATGGTTATGGGTAACTCTATAAATATGTTAAAAATTACACTCCTCTCAGCTAGCCTTCGTTGGTGTAGTGGATATGGTTATTAGTTATGAAGCAAACGACTCGGGTTCAAGGCATACACCCTTCTGATCTTTTTCTTTCTTTTACTAAAAAAAAGGAGTTTTACTTTATGTAAAATGTTCAAGTGGAACACAAAAGCCAGTTTGAGATCAGCTCTATTTCCGTTATTTCTCAGTAGGTGAATTGGGCCTACTTTAACCGCTTGCATGCGGTAATTTGATGTTGACTCGCTTATATGCGGTTAATTATATGCGAATCGGCTGAAGCGGCTCTCTGGGGACAAGAATGGTGATGCGAGCGTTACAGCGAAGGGGCGTTTTTTTTCCTTCTGCCTTGCCCTCAGTTTCCCCTCGGCTTATTCGCTGGCTCCAGTCTCGCTGACCTTGTTTTCGTGATTATCTCGAGCTCATCCTTAGACTTTCAGTGGCTTTTGAAACGGTACCAAACGATTGCTTTTGTTTTTGTTTATTTTTTGATACCGTTATAAAAGTCACTGAAGAGTGGCTAAACTGCGGAAACGCGTGGTATTTTTTTGCAATTTTTCTGCAGTTACTTTCGGCCTTGTATTTAATTTGAAAAACTGTAAGCCAGCCCAGTGTTGTTTGAAGTTAAAAATTGTATGTTAACACAACAAACTTTTCCTTTTTTAACCTTTCTCGTACAAAAACCATGTATTTCCCACTGATCTGCTCCATTTTGAAAATGACGACGGAAAGTGAAAATGCGTGCGCGCGCATAATTATGCTTTCATTTGGAACTTAAATTGCGCGCGCTAGGCATTCGTTGCGCGATCAAGTGCGCAAGCGATTTACCACGTTGTCATGGAAATAACTAACGGTTTCTAACAAGACAACGAATCGCTCGATTGTTTCTTTGTTGCGAAACAAACACATTTGATTGTTGATTGTTAAAGCATCTCAAACAATGATAAACTTGACGACATCAAAGAACGAACACAATCATGGTTCAATTACCAGCATATCTTCATCAAATAATGGATCAGCGTCACAACCAAAAAACGAAGAGAAAAGACCGACGCATGTAAAAAATCAAACTCCGAAGAAGTCTGCAGCTGTGCAGAATGGATCGCCCCACCACTCTACGCCAAAAAACAAGGCTAAAACTCCGGTTTTTTCATCTTCTGCATCGCCGATTCAAAAGAGTGGGAACACTGGTCACACACAATCTGGAGATCTCCAAAGTCCCGCTGGCTTTAATGGCTTTGCTATCGATCCAATGAGCCAAACCTTCCTTCGCATGCCTCACATGTATCACAGTCTTCAAGCACAGCTACAACAAAACAACTCGCCAAAGGTTAAGCGACCAATGAATGCATTTATGATCTGGGCGCGTCTGTATCGTTCAACGATCGCAAAACGATATCCGAATGCGAACAACGCAGAGATAAGCGTGAAGCTGGGCGAGATTTGGAACGAATTGTCCACGGAGCAACAGCGGCCATACTTTGATGAAGCTTCGCAATTAAAGGAAAAGCACCGCACCGAGCATCCAAACTGGGTTTATCAACCAAGGCCGTCAAAGCGACGACTTACGTACATGGCGGCGAATAGTCCGGGCGGTATGCAATATAACAACGCTTCTTATAGTTACCACCCTGTTCCCTGTCCGCAATCAGCCAGCAGCGGTCTGTCGGCTTCTCAAGCCATGCGCGAAAGAGCAAACTCGTCTGTGTGCTACCCACCGCGGAGTCTCAAAGAGGCACTCAACCAGGCGCAGTCGCATAGGGTTTCTTCAAACTTGAACAGATTCAGCGAAAGCTCGCGAGGAGCTGGACTATCCTCTGCCATTGAGCACAGCCTATTTCCAGGTGAAGAACGAAACGCCGCGCGTGCAGGAAAAGAAAACTCGTGCGCGAAGGAAAAACAGCAGGCCGTGGATTGGCTGAAGGTCGAGGCGGCAAAATTTGAAGAGGAGCAGATAGCTGCGCGACGCGCTCGGGAGAATTGCATCGTTAACGACGCTATGATGCCAACTGTAAATCAAGTGAACGATGAACAGGAACAAGTAGCCAAAATCAAGCAAGAGATGGACAGCGATGGTAGCGATCTGGATAGGTACCTTGCGGGTTTGGACGAAACGATAAAAGAAAGTCTGGAGAAACTTAATGATGTTCCTGATGAACTCGACTTACTGGATGACGAAAGCATCGCCATGTTAAGCGATATAGACGATGACGATTAACTAGAAAAATTTCCAATGCATGCATGATAAAAAAAAATGTTTTATCTTTGACGCGTGATTATTTTGACTCCCAATGCAAATAAAAACAATATCTATAGAAGTGTTGAGTATAGTTTATATTTTGAGTACAACGATATCCGTAGTTTGAAGTCTTTCTATTTTTGCTGGCGATCAAAATCGCTGCGATCGATGTACAAAAATCGCCCAGTGTGTCGCTGGCTTTACTGCAGAATGATGTTTCTTTAATGAAAGACGAGAAAAGCTTATACATAACAACCAAGCCCAGCACTTTTCAAAATCGTGCTAACAAATACATTAAGCATGTACTTCTTATTGACTGAGTGGTGGGGCCGGATGCGAAAATATTTGGCTTGAGGTGATGGCGAGGACAAAATATTTTCATATCCGGCCCGACCGAACTTAGTCAATAAGTGTGTTATCATATGACCAATTTGGGACAAAATTGGTTTAAATTTTAGCACACGAGGCCGTACGCTTTTGTAACAGGGCCGTATAGCTTTTTTCCGGCCCAGCTCGCGAATATGCGTACAGCTCTCATACGGGTATTTTGTAAATAGTTTTGAAAAGAACACACGCGCGGGGCCGTACGGGTGATATAAGTGATCCGTCACTTATAAGTACCAGGGTTATTAGTAACCTATTGCGCATACGCAGCTCGTGACATAGCCCCTTTGACACAAAAAAACTGCTTCATGATATTCTCGGTCAAATGTATTTATTTACTATACTATATGATATTCATATACTACTTTCTATTCAGTTTTATTGACCACACATAAAACAAAACTAGTCAATACAATTATTCTACATTATTGGTCTAAAGAATGGGACGATAAACTAATGACAAATTTTAAAGCCTGAGGCCCAACAAAAAACAATCAAAAAGTAAAATCAAAACCAATCTTAACGATGTTTACAGCCGGACAAGCGATAAAAACAAGACAAGAACTCGATTAGAACCACGGAACTCAGTTAACCGAATAAAAATCACACTCGAACACACCCGCATTTGATCCGGGTTATATGCCAAACGCCCCGAATTTGTATAACACGCACGAAATTACGTCACAACTTGCTCGCTTGAATTTTCCCGCATTTGGCACCGGCTAACTTTGATTCGCGTTCTGATTGGTTCATTGGATTCTCTACGTGTATTTTGATTTGCCAGTGTGATTTTCATTGGTTTTGGTTTTACGAGCGCTTTAATAGCTGGGGGAGGGGGAACTACCATATAAAAGCGACGGGGGTGACCATATCGTACCATTCAGGGGTTAAAATTCATGGTTTGGTACCACTAAGGGTGTTTGAATCGAAAATGAACCACGGTCAGAATTATTCTGATAGTTTTTAGGGTAGTAAGCCAGAAAAATGTGTCGACAGGACAACTTGGAACCCCATAGAGGTCAAAATTAATTGTATATGGAGTTCCCCAGCCCGGGTCCAATAGCTGCTTCCTCGTTGACAAATTGATAGAGTTAAGATAAATACAAATGACGTTTAAAAATTACAATGATAGGAATTTATAGGTTTAGCCCCTTAGCGCAGTATTACTACAATCTTTTGCAATAAGCTCCCGTCCACATACAAGTTAGTGGGAAGTACTGCTCAACCATGATCAGTTTGCTTTCAAAGGATCATGATTTTATCCCACGGGAGGGCAAAATATACAGTTCAGTGACCGTTACAGGGAAGGGGCCCGGCCCCTACCTCCGTTATCTCGCCAAACCAAAAATTTATTTCAGTTTCTAATATTTTCACTGCGCACCTCCTTCTTCCCCCCTCCCCTTACGATTAAGATCTGGTTAGATGCATGGTAATTGTGAGTAAACGCCCGGAGAATCTTGGTGGAAGCCTATTGGAACTTTTCAGTGCGGGGATCGCCCGAGCTTTGCATAGCAACAGTGATATAAACAACTCTTGTTTAGTAAAGTAAGTAAACTAACGCTCAGAGCATAGACCTTATTCACGAACGGTGGTCGATTTATTACTCTTTTGTATTAATGCTTATTGGCCTACCTAGCCTCGTTAGCAGATGCAAAATTCAAAAGAATTTTTGCTCTAAAGTGAGGCTAGGTAGCATGAATATAAAAGAATAATTAATTGGCGCCATTTATGAATAGGGTCTATACATAGCTACAGTAGACTGCTAGCAGTCCGTCTCGGGATAGTCGAGCGGGCGAGCAAATACACAATCGCCGATCGACCGAGTGGCGAGCGAGCGAAAGTAATGCGAGGAGAGCTTGTACTTGTCGTGATTTGTTCGCCCGCTCAATTGACTGAGTATGGACACTAGCAGTCCATAGCTACAGATTAAATAAACTGACTTCCACGAAACGGGACTGGGTTTTTTATTCTAAAGTGAATGTTATAAATTTAAAATACAAGTTGCCTCCGTGTTTCACTTGCAGACTGATACAATCATTAAATAGTTGATTAATCGTGAAAATGTACTGATCTACCTTTAAGTAAACAATTAGCTTAGTTTTTTTTTTTTTTTTTTTTTTTGCTGCAAGTATTTCTTGTTACACAAAGGCAAACGAGTCGCTTACGGACCAGAACACATCCAAACTGCCTTCAGTTTCCACACCGATGACTGTTCCACATGGATGCCTTTAGCAGACACTGAAAAAAAGAAATGAAAAAGGGTCAGTTAGTTGGCATGGGAATCGGGATCACGAATTGTTCCCTGGGCATGATCGCGCCGTGCCTTTGGAAGACTTGTCCTTTCGTAACCCTACCAGCACCATAATCTCCCCTTCCTTCTCTCTCTCGGCTTCTTCTGAACTCGGCCTTGACTAGTACTTTGCCAGTGGGGTGCCAAACTATTAATTAACAATTACTGGATGAGGTTGAGCATGATAGCGATAATTATCAAGGCCAAAGTTTGTGTTATCTGCCGTTTCACGGTGGTTGACTTCAGGCAAACTTCATAAATGTGCGCTAATCAGGTCGGGCTTTGAAATAACCAAAAACGTCCAAGATTTTGAGGTTCAAGCAGAGAACAATATCATTACATTCATCCTTTGCATCATAACAAAACCATTGCACGTTTTCTGTCAAAATTGAACAAAACTCGGCCATAGCACGCATACCTCCCCACTTGGTACCGCTGGTCGAATTGATTATATGCTCAGCTTTTGGAGTCAAGGTGGTATTGGTGACAGCCAAGTCATTTCCAATCATCACCGCGTGATTTGTGGTGCCTTTTGCTTTAGCCGTATTCCAGTCACTCATAGAAACGCCAAAGAACTTTGCAGAGTGATCGGTAGTGCTTCTCAACACCGCTTTCCCATTCGCGCTTACTCCGTACAAATAGTTTTTCGCAGTATCATGTCCGAGAAGTGAAATCACACCATGATCTATCGCTGTAAAAACAAAAAATAGTAATTAAAAGAAAATTTTAAAAATATTGAAAAAAGGGGAAAACAAGTGAAATTTATAGAGGGTTAAAGATGCAACGCCACCATTTTTAGTGTTACATTAAAAAGGCAAAAGACATATTTATATCAGTGAAAACCCAAAAATAATGGTCCAGTTTTTTTTAAATTATTCTGCTAGTGGTCCAAAGGCCCGAACACGCGTGAAACTTTTCTTGCAACGTTGTGCGCAACAGCACAGCTCCACTGTGTGTCCACCCTCGCAACTGTTGCGCGCAACAGCACAGTTCCACTGTGTGTCCACCCTTGCAACAGTTGCGCGCAACAGCACAGTTCCACTGTGTGTCCACCCTTGCAACTGTTGCGCGCAACAGCACAGTTCCACTGTGTGTCCACCCTTGCAACAGTGGCGAGCAACGTTGCGCGCAATAGTTGCAGAAGTAGAATCGAGTTCTACTTTTGCGACTTTGCGCGCAACAAATTGCATTGGCATCGCGCGACACCACACACTTGTGTCGGCCTTAGGAGTGAAAATAAGTGTCTTGGGGTGCAGATGGAAGGTTGAAAATGGATGCAACTTCTCAGTGAAAAAATGATTGCTTTGTGTCGTGGAAAACTCCCTAAAACTCTGATTAAAGTTTATAATTCCTCTTCGAAACTTTACTCCAGTCGATATCTTCCTCTTAGTGTTATATAGGCTGGTACTTCGCATATTACAAAGGTATTAAGTTTTAATTTGAAACAGTTTTGAATCCAAATCGTTAAAACCCCACGACATATTTCAATGTTCCATATAAAAGAAAATTGTTGTGTTCACCTTTAACAAATAGAAGAGGCAGGGTTGCAAAGTACAGGTTAATATAATTAATGCGTGGGAGAGAAGGGTAAGAGAAGACGCCCCCAAACCACCTGGAAACGTTCCTTCAAAGCAGTTCTATGGACCAGAGGAAAGAGTTATTAACCAGTTGAAGAGAGCTGCAGAGAACAGTAGGTTTTGGATAACGATTGTCGATGGCCTATGCCCGGAGAAGGAACGGTGGGCGACTTAAGTCAGTCAGTCAGTCAGTCAGTTAGTAAAATATATTGCGTCAGGTGGGGAGGTGAGGTGCAAAGGTGCCATGGGTATGTTGGGAAAGGATAGGTGTGCGTGTTGGGACAGGGGAGAGACGAAGATATAGAGGGAAGCATAGAATAATTAAGTTGTAATACTCCGGTAGATGATAGAGAACAAAATCAATTTCCATATATGTTACAGAGAGGGAACAGACATCGTGATGTTTGACAATGAGAATTAAGTTTTTAAAATGCCACTGTACTATGTTGCAGTTGGACTCGCTACTTACCTGTCCACGAGGCACCTTGATCGCCGCTAAAGAAGCACTTGGAAGATTGCTTCTTCCTACAGGTGTTAGGAGAAACTAATTATCAGTTGCTCATAGCGGCCTGTTCTCCTATATCTTTCAATATGCTACAAGTAAAAAGTAAGTTTCCTCCCCAACCCCCCGGGGCTCCCGGTGCTTCCCAGACATTTCTTATTTAACATTACAGTCAGGGAATCTAAGAATAGTTATTGTTGGCCTAACAAAGAGACAACAGAGTGTTCCCTTCATTGTACGGGAGAGACTGTACCTTTCCAAACAAGCTCAGTGATTGGTTAACGAAACAATAGGTTAAACAACAGAAACAATAGCCCTAGACCTAAACACAATAGAAGCTACTACAGGGCCAATAAAAATAGAGGTCTGGAAGAGCTACAGTACTACTCCATTGTACTAGCAACTAAGGGATGGGTAAAACAGTATAGTAGTGTTATAAAGTCAGCATACCATTCAAGGTATATTAA
The DNA here is from genome assembly GCA_022457155.1 of Cladopsammia gracilis. Classification (NCBI taxonomy): domain Eukaryota; kingdom Metazoa; phylum Cnidaria; class Anthozoa; order Scleractinia; family Dendrophylliidae; genus Cladopsammia; species Cladopsammia gracilis. The sequence goes on along the minus strand of JAJGOT010000664.1, from coordinate 241,768 downwards.
CATTAAACCGGTTTTTTTTTTTACTGATTACAAGGCAACTCTGTTGACCATCGTGGTGTTGGCACTAATTTTCTTTTTCTTTTTCAAGTCCTCGTGGTTACATTCGCGTTTGTTTGATATGCTATATCAGTAGGAATAGCTTACTTTCGATAAATAACTAAATATTCTTACCCTTTCAAAGGCATGCTGCAAACGTACATGACGTCGCTGGCTTTATCCAAGTAGTATCCACGGCTAGTGAATTTCAACGGACCTGCGTGTACAAGATAACACCTTAGCTGGCATGTTTTACAGGGATCATAAAACAGATGGGCCAGAACTTGATTCAGCGTATTGCCATATTGTCCGCCAGAAGTAGGCTTCTGGTCGTAACTTTTAAAATCATACCATTCAAATGAATGAACCCTTTAGCTTCAATAGTGATAATCAGCAAGTTTCTCCTTGTTATATCAATGTTAAATCAATCAGAGCTTAGAGGTCATGAAGATTTTGGATATGATCACCTAAGATGAATTCTCTTGATATTTAAACAACTTCCCCCCACTACTTCTATTAGAAACATATGGGGACAAGAAAGGAGAATTTGTAGTTTGAAATCGTGGTTTAAAGTAAGTGGTACTATCCCGTGGCACCGTGTGTGAAAGGGAAAATCATTTTAACTTAAAGGGACACTGTCCGGCCAAAATTAACGAAATTTTGCTTACTTAATTTCCATGTTATATTGCCAAATACCAACAAATATACAACTAAATTGGACAAAAGGATTCTATAGTGGAAAACAGAAGCAGCGGTTTGGAGAAAACGTGCAGGATTACAAGGATGGAAGTGGATTACAGTTCATCAAATTGGATTTCGTGACAGACGATCAAGAAATCAAAATTGCTATTCTGGTGGAATTTTGAGTTTTTTTAGTCGTCATTTTGTCTTTTTAGTTCATATTCTTTGCATTCATCACATTTGGCGATTTTTTCCTCCTATTTCCAGATAATAGAGCAAGCTCCTGGCCATAATCATGAAAATACGATATATCAGCCGGGTCAGTGCCCCTTTAATGCTGAGTCTGTAAATGAAGTCCTTGAGTGCTACAATTTCATCTGAATCTAATGTTTCAATATTTTGGCTTGTTTTTCCAGCTATGAATTTTAACTCGCACTTAGAGATGAACAAAGTTACCTTACCTGGAGTAACAGACTGATTCGATTTGCATCCGTAAAACTCAACTTTGAGGGCAATGCCGTTTTTCCAAGCATTGGGACTAATGCGCACAAACACAGCTTCCAACGGCACGGGCAGGATGATTACTGCCTTGTCATCTCCGTATTTGTTGGCCGGGAAAACCTTCAAACAAACAGCAAAAACATCAAACAGGCAATGCGCGTCAAAACACGCGCGTGCGCGGAAAAATGTTTGCGGAAACTCGACGCGCGTGTGGTAATGTCCATGCACTCGTGCGTTTCATGCTTGCGCGCAAGAATTGTGCCAGAGTGGTGAAAGAGGGTTTGTTTGTAGTCTGAGAAAAATAATGCCATATATTATTACTGAGAATGTGCACTTTTCTATACTTCCTCCTATCACGGGAGGGTAACTTATATTTGTTATTCTTTTCACCATTCTTTACCTTGGTTTTGCTTCCTTGCTTGTAAGGTTTAAAAATAGCACCATCATCGCTGTAAAACAGGGAAATATCTTTGACGTAGTTGTCACCGAGACCTTTCGTGACGAGCCGATGAATTTTGACTTTGCTGGTGAAGTTAACTTCGAGGTATTCGTTTTTCATCTTTCTGTGGTACAAAGGAGATGTTACTGAAAGGGAATTGAGGTTCCACATTCCATTTTAGTTATTTATCCATCTATCTATTCGTTTTCATACACCTACTCCATCCATCCATCATCCACCTTACATTCATTCATTCATTCGTTCGTTCATTCCTTCATTCATTCTAGCCTCTTTTTTCCTTCCTTTATTCCTCCTCCAGTTCCACCCGTGCATCCTTCGATGATCGATTCATGTAATGAAATATCACTTCTCATGCAGTTAAGTTTCTCAGTCGGCTCAAAGCTTAAATTAAACTAATAGTGCAAATAAGTTTGGGGCAGGATGAAAGTCGCACTTGCAACTTACGAAAGCTCGCCAAGAGGTATCCAAGCTTTAGCGCCATTCAGTCTGCCCTCATTCGGCTCGCCACCGATAGCATAAGATGAGGCAGTGATCTGTCCATTAGCAATGCTACCATCGATCATTCCAAGGGCCTCGTCACATGATCCTACTACAAAGGAAACAGAAAGAATATAGCGTCAGTTAACCAATTATTGCAGAAAAGAGGATTAGAAAGGGGTGTGAGATAGGTGGCCGATATTCGCAATTTGCAGGGCTAGAGCACGGGCGAAAATTCTTCTACAATTCCTGATCTGAAAAATGTGTCAGATCCCAACCAAACGCGCTTCAGCTTATTTGAAGTACAACACGCTGCAAGCACTCTAGTGAATTGAGCATTCCGGGTCGCAGCTCCTAAACTTTGGAATAATCGACGAGCACGATACGAGAGATGCTTTTAAATACATGTATGCAATGAAGATTTATCGTTTTAAATTAATTTTTAGTCCATAGGCTGTTTTTATTGTAATATTATATAATGTTATATCTTTTTTAATTGTTACTTGTACTGTACTCTTGTTTGCTGTAGTTTTATATTTTATATATTTTTACTACCTCTTCATACTTTTTAACCTTGTAATGCGCATATGAACATATACAGTCTTTTGATTAAACGTTGTCATTGATCGGTCTCATCCCTACGCGACCAGACCGAAAAGGATTATGGAGATAAATCAATTCACATTCAACAACTGCACACTATCAAAATGCGGAACGTCCCTAATGGAATATGTATCGAAGCAACTCTTGTTGTCTTTGCGTAACACGCGAAGACAAACGTGAGTTTTGTTCTCCATTGTAAACGCGATAGAGAATAATTAACCATGCATTTTAATTCACCCATACTCCCTTTCGGTCTGGTCGCGTAGGGGTGAGACCGATCAATGACAACGTTTAATCAAAGGACTGTATGTAATATACGCACTGATTCTTCATAATAACTGATGATCGTTCAACGAAAGCGTGATGGAATTAACACTACTTCAAACTTACGTGGGTCATAATACTTGATAGAAACGGCTGCTCCATCGTTGGTGAACTCACCAGAACCCGAGGCCGAGCTGCAGGTACCCGATGACCCGTTATACCTGACACTCGCGTAAGTTGTTAAATCATGTACTTTGCCATCGGCCTTTGTCTTGTGTAAGTCGACATCAAAAATTAGGTCCAGGTCGACCGTCTCCCAAAACTTGAGTTGTCCAAACTGAAAAGCAATTATGTGTATATGAACATGATGTGAATGGCGAATTGAATGGGGGAGGGAGGGTGGCTGAAGTGAAAATGGTAGAGACTAACAAGATAAAGTTGGGGAAGGGAAGGGGGTAGTAGGGGCCCGAGCCCCTCACCAGGATCCACCACGGGTAAAAATCAAGTCAAGTCAGACGTGATCACCATGATGGTAGCCATCTCTACGGTGTGATGATGAGGAGGGCGAGGGGGGGGAGGCGAAGTGAATAGGGGAGGGGGTGGTTGAAGTGAAAAGTGGAAATGGTAGAGACTCACGAGATAAAGGCGGGGGGGGGGGTGGAAGGGTGGGGGGTGGTGGAGGGGGGAAGATGGGGTCCGGGTCCCCCCCCTCGGATCCCACAGTGGTAACAAAAAATAAGCTGCGCGCACACAAGTGGTCGCCGTTTGCTATAGGGGAGCTGGTCCTGAATGTCATTTTAGCATTTCGCCTTACGAGGCAGCCTGATCGTTTCGGTTGTGGCGGATCTAGGGAAGCCCGCTTCCCCCTTATTCACTTCACCACCACCCCCACCCCCCTCCTTGGAGTCTTGATCCCCGGAGCTAGTTCCCGCCATAGTAATCTACACTCTAATCTTCATCTCTTTCTCACCTTGATGGTAACCATCTCTGTGGTGTTGACCACTTCACTGATTTTAATTGATTCGCCAACTCTTTGCAACGTGTTCAGTGTAAGGACAGGCGGCAGAGGCCAATCAATTCTCCCACTAGCCACTTCTTCAGTGGTTAATGCCGAATGGGACAAGAGCAATCGGAATTTGGCTTGTCCTCTATTTCGGAAGAAAAGTAAAGAAAATATTGTTAACATGTAAAAGTGCTGTTTCGTTAAGGGAATTTTCAATGCGTGTATGTATGTTCAAATGTACTTTACCATGATGCCACATCCACGCTGGATGTGAAATTAACTTTCCTTGTTACTGTTTTTTTGTTTTGTTTTGTTTTGTTTTGTTTTGTTTTGTGTCCCCATGCAGGTCTTCTGACCAGCATTGCAACTTTAGTTTCTTACAAATCCCTTACTAGTTCTAAACGGTATGCGAAAGTGAAGGAGACAATGACACGATTATCTAAGCTAAGACAAGGTGTTAGGTACATTTAGGTTTAATAGTTGTCCGACTGGGACCTAAATATCGGCCGATTAAATTTGATAGTAACAATACTTCGAAATTTCCTGCATGAAAAACTAACTACAGAGGATAGCACATACCCGGTTTGCACATCATAACAGCCGTTAGCGGACCAGATTACAAGCTTCAAGTCTGGTTTACTAACTGCTGTGTTGATGGATCGGATCGCCAGCTGCGCTGCCCATATGGACTGGTTCTGGTATTCGGCACCAATGCTGACCCACTGCGCTCCCCCGTTAATGATGTGCGCATGATTCAACACCTGCACCTCGAAGTCAATCTTAATCTCAGTGCTGTTTACAGAAGGGGACCGCGTGACGTTGCCGAAGTCGAATAACGCTATATCGTTCAGGCTATCATTTGCCGAGGACCTCATTGTGGTTGTGTTGACGCTGACGGCAAGGTGCTCGCTGACTGAAGCGAGCTTAGCTTCTGTGAGTCGCATAATAGCGCTGCCGTTGAACGGGAGCTTGATTTTTGCTTTCAGGGGAGTGGACTCGGGGATGTCCATTGTGAAAGTGAACTGTACCTTGCGCCCTGCAAACTGCCAGTCTGTGGATCTTTTAAGACCAAACCTGAATTCAGAGGCCTGGGGGAAGAAAAGAAATTCAGCCACCGCATTTTTCTAGCAATACACACTACGGCTGAAACCGACACCAAGGAATACATCATGAAATGCCAGATTTTTATATTTAACTGCATGTGAATTATTAATTTGTTTTTCTCAGAAAACTCTTTTCAGGAGTGTGAGTTAGGCACGTTTTGTAATTCTTTTAAGTATTGATATTGAACAATATTTCTGGCAACAGCAAGTTCATTTTTCTGCTTCTAGGAAATCATGAAGTCAGATAGTTCATGGCTTATACTTTTAACAGACAACGTTTTGCCAAGTGGCAGGTGTATTTCTGAATAAACTCATGAAAGGAGAGGCGTCCGATTACCGAATATATCCAAGACATGCAGAGAACGCTGAAAGTGCTAATTTCAAAGAAAAATCTTAGTTTGTTCTTCGAAAACCTTTCAAAGAGGCGTTGTAAATATTAATTTGTCACCCCTGTCAGTCTAGAGCTTTTCAAAAAGACGTTACCATTTTTTGAGCCCTTTCAGTCGAGAATGTAAAACGAGAAGATTAACTGATGGGAATTTTTGGCATAAAAACAGCTACGCCTACGCGATAGCTTTGTCTGCACCAGCCATCCTTCCCGGTTGCTAGCGATCCTAGTCCTGCTCCTGCTTTTATTATTTACAAACCTGAAAACTGGCAGTGAATGTTAATTTTTTAAACTGGAGTTTTCCGCGTTGTAAAAGATAACCCCGACTTGCAAAGGAACGCCTATCAGTTTTGAGGTTAAAGAACTTTACTAATCGAAACCGATAGTCTCTTGTCGAAACCTATCCATTGCAGTTCCGCTTTCGCCGCAGCCTTTGGGGTTCTACTTTCCAGAAAATCCTTTTTTTATTAATGTAATTATAACTAAATATACTTGAAAATATTTGTTTTACGGCTCGTTTACATACGATTTTATACCAGTATGCAAATTTAGCGAATATTTTAAATCGCCTCTGTAAATTAGCGACAATTTCGTAGCGATATTGCGGCAATTTATGACTTTGAAATCATGTGCAGCGGTAGAAAAAAAAATGCGATTGTTTTCATTTTAACAATTTTCAGAATTTTTTTTATTCAGATCCAAATTACTTAGATGAGGATGTAGGCACAACAATCCCTGTATTTTTTTATATCCAGGTTATTTGTGACTGAAATTGTCTTGCATTGCACAATTTAAGATATTTTGGGACTGCCAGGTTCAGTTGAAAATGCCAACTGTGAGATTACTTTCAAAGGTAACTTTGGCAAAAAAAAGTATATTTAGCACAAACATAGCGGGATTGTTCACTTTTCGATTTAGTAAGTTTCATTCTCATCGCTTTTTCTAATACTCAGAATGCGAACCGTTTTGCAGTTTTCTTTGGAGATGATCCTCCCAAAACAGCCTTAACTAGTTTGTTTTTGAAACTAGTTCATTATTACTAGTACAAAATCTCGAGTACATAAGTGCAGTGAATTCCGAAACGTTATACGTACTGACCGGAGAGCCTTAAGAGAATACAATACTAATTTACCACATAAATGCTGTGGACGTGTCCTTTCAGTTTGCGTGAGATATCGAGCAGTTTGAAACTATAGAAATTTCTTAACCCCTGTCTAATCAAAATGATTTTTGAAGCCGAGTTTGGAATAAGACACATTTGTAAAGACACGATTATCCAGTCGCTGGACAAAACTGTTTTTCCACTAATGTGATGAACATGATCAATAATTAACGATTTACACAGCAGATACGACAATGAAACTGATCGAAAATTAAAACACACCGCCGTTTCGATAAGTTTCTTGTAAAAATTCTATGCTGATAATGGAAGTCCCTGAACGAATGAAAAAAAGAATGAAAATGAAAGAAACTCAGAAGGTCTAACTCCGCTTTGGATTAAAACTGAGAATTTATTTTTAACATCGGTGAGCTTCGCCATGTTTAAACATCACTAACAAAGGCCTAACATCAACGTTCACGATAAAACTTTCCTTTAATTCATGATCTTGTTAATTCTTTTCCAAGTTGACTAATTTGCTACGGAAATATGATAAAAAATGGTAAAAAGATCATACCATAAATGAAAAAGAACGTTTTTATAGCGGTAATATGCGACTGTAAACTCGACCGAAAATGGATGGAATGGTTGAACGTTAGCATTAATTTTTAACACCTTCAAGCGCTCGCGCATGAATCCTTAATTCTGTAGAATAAACAAATGATTGAAGACGTACCAATATAGGCTTTTAAATCCCTGTTCATGACGAAATATAACTTAAATTCTCGTAGCTATCGTGGCTATCTCCACAACGCCGTTAGCGTTACAAACTTAACTTTTAGATAAACCCCATTTTCTGCTTTGCATATCATAACGTATTTCCTACAAAACGTTTGTGGCGATTCAAAGATCACTCACTTGCAATCACTCTTACTTCTTTACGCAGCGAAAAAAAAGATCTTACCTTACAAATGGAAAATAGCGAGATGAGATGAAGCAGAAAATGCATCTTGTTGATAAAGTGTTTTTTCGTTTCTCTCTCCTGCTATAACACCTCCGTTGCTAACGACAGGTGCATTAAACTGAACTTGGAATGGCCCTAACTATTCAATTATTAACAAGTATTTACCGAATCGCTGTTACAAGTTATGCCGATAGAGTGGAAGGGTAACAGCTTTTTTTGGGCAGATTCAATTACCTGCTTTTAAAATGAGGATTTGTTTTTCTGCCAAGTATAGCCGAGAATAAAGGAATGATATATTAACCTCCATTCTTACGGACGTTCAATGGATAACATCTCAAATAATTTACAATGACTGTCGTTTACACAACAGCATTATGATGTTTAAATGTTTTTGACAGGAATATTAAAATGAGAAATAAAAATCCAGTCCAGAAATAACGGCTACCTAATTTTCGTTCTTTTTGTATGTCAAATTTCAATCCAGTTTTCGTTTTATTTTCCTTCGTTCAGATTCATTATCAGAATCTAAGACAAAGGAAAATAAAAATCAAACTGGTTTGAAATTTTTCAAACCAAATAAAAATTTGAGCCAAAAGATATATTTTCAAGTGAATTTAATTATACCATCTTTTCTTGTTTGTTCGAAGCCCGTTTATAGAATGAAAATGAAAGATGACACATCAAATTACGTTGGAATTTATTCAGAACTTTCAAGGACTATGTTGTTATGACCGTTTTATTGAGAAAAATAATTATAAAACGAATAAATAAATTCCTTCAGGATGATTGGTCAAAAACGGTTTTAGAAAAACGCGTTAATTCCATTGCAGGTAATGCATTGAGCTTGCGGTTTTCAGCCGTCTTGTTTCTAGGTAACAGTGACGTATGTCGATAAAGCTGTTGTGACGTATCGCACGTGCTAAATTCGGACAATTTCAAATAATTTCTCTGTAGTATCAATAAACACAAATCTCCATTTGGCCCATATTGGGCATTATCTGTTCTGCGGAGTATAAAAACGAGAACTTCAGGACAGCTGAGCTACGAGAGAATGATTTCCAAATAAAAATATTCGAACATTCTTTTCAGACACTCAAATAAATTTTCCACCTTAAACGGTTTTAAAAGCTGAGTTTTAGCACTTCGACCAACGGACGCGACGCCATCCAGAAACTATTAAACCTCTTTATCCATACATGTACCTTTTAAACATTTGCCAATTGACGGATATTCAACCTTCATTTTTTTTTCAAGGTTGTCCTCTAAGTTTGGGATATGGCAAGCTGTCAAGCGTCAGCCAAAATAACTTGTTCGTTTTCAAAACTTCCTGCTAGTTTAGTTTGCAAACAATTAAATTCTAATCAGTTGTTGGTACCCCAAAATACCATGTTTAACCTAGTAAGTGCAATGTCAATGTACAGTTTTTCTCGATCAAACAGCCTCCTCGTTTAATTAAAATTGGACCTGTCGGAATTTATTAAACTAAGGTATCATCTTGCCGGTTTTAGTTTTTTTTTACAATCTCAATTTTAGTTAATGTAAAACACTAATTTTATCTTCACGTATTGAGAAATCAATACGTATCTCACTGGTTGGAGAAATCCTTTTTCTTCACTGAGATGTTGGTATGAAAGACACAAATTTGCAATCATTATGATGTCTATAAAATTTTAATATGAAATGTTTCACTCTTTGAGCCATATAACCCTTTAAGTCCTATAAGAGTTCTAATTGGCACATGTCTTAACTTGGTAAATATTTGGTAGATTTGTCTTGTAAAGATCTGCTCATTGAACGAGGGAAAATGGTACTTAGACCTAACTGTAACGAGGGAAAACCTAACGATGGAAAAGCTGTTTTAAAATACGTTTTCCCTCGTTAGGTTTTCCCTCGTTATGGTTCCTTCATTTGGTGACGTGACGGTTATCATGGACCTATTACCCATAAAATTGTGCCCCCTCTCTTATTAATGATGAAGTCGATAAACCCTATAACTTTTTGGAATATTTGTTCTGAGTACATCCATCGTCTAAGGCCTGTGCCACATTAATCTATGCAGAGAGATGCAAAATAAGCTATAGTTTAGGGGTATACCTGACATAAAAATATTATGACATTATTTAACGTTTGTATTTTTGTGTTTTAAACTCATTTCTATAATAGCGATAACTTCCTTCATCAATGCTGATATGATTTACAAAATACCCTGTTGAATTAAAGCTTTCAAATGGTATATCATACATGTACATGGGGGCAGAGTTTGTATTAAATTTGGGGAAAAATGGCATTATTATAAAGAATTATTTTATAAAGTATTCCTGTTTCAGAATCATAAAAAAGGTATTTTTGATGTTATTAACACAGCAATTTATATAATGTTATAAACACAGTACAGTCAAACAATGTTAATATGGAAACTGTTGAGATCATATAAAATGTGTCCTTATTAACAGCTGGGGTGTCCGTATTAAGTGTCGGGCATAACTTTAGAGAGAATACAAATGTATATGGACTTCAAAGGGGAAGTACACTGTAAATCCCCAGATTGTTTCATAGTTACAAAAGTGCAGCTTCCAAAAACCAGTCCCGTAGGTTTCAGCCAACAATGTTCAATCATCCTCGAAATGAAGCCATCTGTATCATATTAATTTGTAGCGTTTACTAAAGAATAATTATTGTGCCTTATCTATTTATACAAATTGTTATTTTAGAATCTTTACTCACTTCAGCCTTAGTGGCAATGGAAAGATTTGTGCAAGTATGTGCATAGCATGGTACACAGTCCCTTTAATTCCATCAGGACAGAGAAAACTGTTCATAACGAGGAGTCTACATGTATATAATATTAAGCGAGTGTCCATAAAGCGGGGTTTGATTGAAGTTATTTTTTTATACAACAACACTTAGTTACTGATAAAGAATGTCTCTTAACATTTCCAATGCCATTTCTGGAGCATTTATAGGAACCATGTGTCCAGCTCCAAGAATGTAATAAAGGTTAAAGTTTTTGTAGGCCTTACAAAAAGCACCAGTTTCTTTCTTTGCCAGTTTTGAAGGCGCGTACAAAGGTTTCCTGGAAGAATTAAAAAACTGAGGCAGATCATCCCAGTCAAGTTTCTTTATCCAGGACTCCGCACCAAGTGTGCCGCAAATCATGTCAAGTTGACCTTGATACACAACCACTTTAATGCCTTCTCTGAGAAGTTTGCTTACATCCAATAAAACAGATGACGGAATGTCTTCATATTGACTCTGCATGACCATACCTGACTGTCCACCCCATGTGACATCATCTGGTATTATCCCAAGCTTTTTTCTGATTGGCCCATTCATGAGATCAGAGAGAGGATCACTATGACTTCTTGTTAAGTATTGAGCAAACATTTTATAATGAGACAACTTTGATGCATTGATGTACATGCTTGATAACTTTAAAGACTCTTGTGCATTGTGGCGCAGGACATAATAAACATCAACGTTGTCGGTGACATTGCCAATAAGAATGTATTCCTGACCACTCAGATACAAAGCTGTGTTGTAATCACCTTTGATAGCAGCTGTAGCAGTTTCTGCAGCTAACTGCTGGACACGATGAAAATCTTTGTCATCCAAGAGAGAAAGGGCAAACAAATAGGGTCCATAGGAAAGTATGATGTCAGGAAAAGAAATCAAGGAGTCGCCGAGGGCTATGCCAACAAACTCACATTGAATTTTCTTTGCAAGGATTGCATCATGTAAGGCAGCACCAAAAGCACTTGCCATCTTACCACCATAAGACTCGCCAGCAATATAAAATGGCATGCTCTTAAAAACTGGCAACTTTTCCAGAAATGACTTGAAGAACGTAATCAAGTCATTTGCTATTTCTACAAGGAAAAATCAAATATGAATATGTAAATCACTCCAAACTGTCTATGTGAGAAGTTATGGGATGGACATAAAAAATAGGCTGCCTAGTAGGCATCAAATTAAAATACAGAGTATTATAATTACGAGGCTGTGCGTCCACATGTACATCCTTGGGCATTTACTACCATTGTCAGAACTGGCTGGCCGAACCAGTCAAATTGTTAATATTATAGGGGTTCTGACAGGGTACGCAGGTGCGGGACCGCACAATTTGGTCAAACCCGCACAATTCTGCACAATTCCTAAAAATCCGCACAATCCTGCACAATACTGAAATATTTGCTTAAAATTTTAATGAAATCAGGTATTTAATTCTATAGATTACCTGTGAAGATTTCGGGAAACATTTTAGGCTATTTTCAGCCCATTTTCCCTCCAAATAATCAAGAAATCCCTCTCTTTCCTTGAACAGCTTGAGCGGATCGATATAAAAACAACAAGATGTTCTCCTCGCCATCCTGGGAACTAGTCTCAGATTACTTCTATCCGAGTCCAACTTCCAACCGGATTTTTCACGCAGCTTTTTAGTTGTCGTTTCCCAGACATTATGTCGTTTTTCTTAGCTGCCTGTTGATGTTTTTTTTAATGCTTTCGCTTCCTCTTTCAGTTTAATATGTCGGGTACCGAAGAAGAAACACTGAAGAAATGTACCGTCGCGCTGAAATGAATGTGACTCTGTCTGAATTATTTTCGCAAAGAACTGAGCAAGTTCGCGAATCAACAAACAATCTATTAAAGCGCTGGAACTTCAGATTGATAGGAGAAAATTATTAAGTTCTGAATACTGGATTTGATTTTTTCAATCAAGTGAAAGACGTTTTCATTCAGGAAAATGCAAAACAAACATGCTATCAAATTACATTTAGCACGCAATTTGCATACATCTCAGGGTTGTGTTTTTGCGGCAAATTTTCGAAGAAATTGTGTGAACCTTAACTGGAAATCATTTACACTATATAAAATGTACGGATTTTTCATAAGGAACTCGCTCAGATCGGAAACATTTTATTTTGAGCTGGTATTTCGGTTTTACCCGATTGAGTTCATCGTGTCACACAATGTGATTTTGTTGAGACAAATAAACTTTGGTGAAGAATAACAGCCGCAAATTGACGATTGCTGGGTACATTTTAATCCCCAAAGTAAAACATCTACCGGTATTTGTGTTTTTCATTTGTGCAGAATTTCTTCCTTGTCATATTTTTCTGGCTGGGCTAGAACACTGGTGATTGAATATTTGGTTGGTCACAGGATTGTGCAATATTGCACAATTTCCCGCACAATTGAAGTTATTTCCCCGCACAATTTTAATTTTTTTCCCGCAACCTGTCAGAATCCCTGATATTATGCTATTAATTAATAATGGTAATAGGACTGAGTGAAGTCCAATTCAGTCTGTAATCATCCAAGTGATTAACTTCGCGGTCGTCCGATTTGTTTAATCACGAGTATGATTACAGACAGAATTGGACAACACGATGTCCTGTTACCAATTAATCATACCTATACTGTATAACAAAATTTGAGGATAAAACGTTAAATGGTTGCATGTTTTGGTGATTATAAACATAACAATTGAGTGTGTTTTTGACCAAGATGCATGATGAAAAAAGGATAGTGTGTGCAAATGACGCATATGATGTGTAAACTGTCCTATTAATGCTATACACAGCCAACCTATTGTGAAATGCCCGGGTTGCCGGGGGGGGGGGGGGGGGGGAGGGGGGAAGGGGGAAGGGGGGGTATTGGAAATGAAATGAAAATCTATATAAGGTTATGCCCACATGAGAGAGGAGGGGGAGGTGGGGTGGGATAATTATCAAGCATATAAGTGGTGAAAATAACGACCATACCTATCAAGTAAGAAATGTTTTATTAAAAGCCGACCACCTTATACAAGTGAGATAAAAATAATGAGCTTGAAGGTTACCTGAAATATTTGTGGTAAGAGCTTCTTGATCCAAAACATAGCTGTACCCACACCCCACCGGATTATCCACGAACAACACATTTGCCTCCTTGATCCACGTTGTATTTCGTGGCTCTAGATCCACGTCAAGTGGACCTATCTCTTCGAAATTTCCAAAACCCGTCGAGGAAGCTCCCGGGCCGCCTTGTAACCACATGACCAGGGGCTTGTGTTGTCGCTCGATAGGATCACTTGTGTCGGCTCCATACAGCCACCAAAACATAAATGCACCGTCACGAACTTCCACATATCCCCAGGTTTCATTTGGTATCTGAGTGTATGATGATACTGCGGTAGTGATGAGAAAGAAATGCTTCAAAAGGACGAAGGTGAACAAGAAAGTAGCAGCAGCCATTTTCGATTTCGAGTAACCGAGTAAAGCCTGGGAACGAGTTGTCATTCTAACCGCTGATCAAAACGTTGCAGTCAAAGAGGACGGGACTGTTTTTTTTAGTAGGGACTGGTGGGTAAGTTTGCTCTTTGTGAAAAGGCGGTATTCTGTTGATAAGAAATTCAATATATTTTGTAATAGTTTGGTGTTATGTCGAGAGATTTTTACCGACCTTATTAATGTAAATGTTAATGTAAATGATATAGTAAATAAAATTACAAAGAAAAAAGAAAAAAATCATATTTCGTATTTTAAAAGAGACGAACATTACCCCTCTCATTCTCTCATAGTAAGATTTGAATTGTTCAAGGGAGATCCACGTGACGAGAGCACATTTTCAAGATGGCGGAAACACCAGCACAACCTCTTCCGAAGAGACATGATTTCCAAACTTCTGCAGACCTCGAAAGGGTTACTGATTACGCTGAAGAGAAAGAAATAAGCACAACGGACTTGGAAAATGTTAGTATCTTCTTATCTTGTCTTGTAGATGTCTATTGTGTGGCCTTGAGCATTGAAAACACGTACAGTTCTGTGCATTAATATATTTTGCAATTTGTAAAACTCTGTTCGAAAGTCTCGGGCCAGTATCTAACAGGATCTTACAATATCAAGCTTATTTTTAGCTAAGTTGTTGTTCATTTTATCTTTGTAGGCCATTAGTTTAGTAGAGGGAAAATATTCTGAAGAAAAAGCGGCCAAGTTACAAAGGTAACACACGGATTAATTTCTTACATCAGTAATAAACTTCCTTGTCTTTACATTCAGTTTCACACAGTGTAGTGTAAACCAAACCAAACCACGGATGGATAACTTTCCTAGATAAATTAGCCTGCGTAGCAGGTGCATGAAAATAATATGGGCGCAAGAAAGAACGGGGTGCGTGAGGGAGACACGCGAGGATTGAAAGAGCGCCTGCCCGAGAGGCCCACGAGAATCGTTTCCCGCCCCCTATCCAATTATGTTGCGTGATCTGTCAAAAATTTTGAGGTTGGTCGAGAGCGGCGATGAATTGCGATCCAAATCAAATCGCGGAAGAAAACGAGACAATGAAAATCCTGATATTTTCTGTTGTCTGTGCAAAACAATTTACGAATAGTTTATGAGCCGTGCGTTACAAAGAGGTCTGGATTTATGTCTTACATGAATCTCTTCAAGCCGTCTGCGAGGGAAAATGACTGTGGCTGAAAATAGCTCAAATAGCTCATCAGATCGGGATATCTGTTGATAAGGAGTTTCCGAAGTTGTGTGCTCTCCGTGTGGAAGAAAGCTGATTAAATTAAGTGACATGTTTAGTTCCGTTTCCTCTGCACTTTCAAAAGATTCTAGTCAAAACAAGACGATGTTGGCGAGACATGTAAAAGAAAAATATGAGTCGTCTTATTAAACTCCGGGAATTTATAGCAAGAGTCCTGCTCGTCGCTCCGCCGTGTTTGTTTACACACACAATTTCAGCGGTCACATAACTCGTAGTTTAAAAGAAAAAATATCCTTCAGGAGCTGTAAAACAATTGAAACCGTTGGCGAAAACAATTCTAAAGCCGCTGGCAATGAAAAAATATAAAATTCATGAACGTTTCATTTAGCTGTCAGGGAGCTAATTCCAGTGTTTCTGGGACTCCAGAACATGTTAACTCTGATCGCAAACCTGCAGTCGAATTTAGAACTGACCGAAATAGTCAGATAAAAATAATTCTGATCAGAAAGAAAACAATAATTCCAAACAAATTGACAAAATTATTTTTAACTGAGCGACAAGATAGACAACCGATTAGAAGCAGCCGATTTCGAGTCGCTCGATCGCTTACGGCTTCGCCGCTCATGGATACAGCTCCTTGTGAAGAGGAAACAAAAAAATCCACTGCCTCCCCAGGCAAACCACCAGGAAGCTTATTAAAAGGTGATTCAACTCATCCAAGACATGTTATTCAAAACTGTATGCATTGAACGACGACGAATTCATTGACAAGTTGTTTACACACGCATTCGCCAGAATGTCTGAGATTCTGAGAAATATTTTATGTGCTCGTTTAAAACGATCTCGTGTTTCCTTTGAGTGGCAGTTTTCCTGGTCAACGCAACCACTCATTCCCTCGGGAGCCTCTCAACCAATAGGAATTTTCCACTCTCTCAGAGAGCAGAAAAAAATGATTTTCATGGGCCTCTCGGGCAGGCGCTACTTTCCTCCTCGCGTGTCTCCCTCGCGCGTCCCGTTCTTTCTTGCGCCCATATTATTTTCATGCGCCTGCTATGCAGGCTAAGATAAATAATCTTCCATTTAAAAGAATTAATTAACCATTAGACTTAATAGTAGTGTAGTTACTGGTATTTCCACATATCAACTACCACTGTTAAATGGTTTTCAAGGCAGCAATGTTAGTTCACCAGTGGTCAGAAAGAAATATAGAAATTGTTTGCATTAAAATAGTCAATACAGTGGATCCAAAGTACTTTAAGAAATCTATTTAGTGTCAGGAACTTATTTTATTTCGGAACATCAAGGGAGGATGCTCAGAGACACTTGCGTACTTCTGATTTGACATAAATTTTGCTAGTTAGAGTAAAAAAAAGATCATCAAGGGTGAGTGAAGCTTCTCTGTGCCAAAATGCTCCAAGAATAATTGTAGAGTATGCAGTGACGGATCCAGAAGGGGGGGGGGGTACAGGGGGTCTTGACCTCCCCCCCCTCCCCTATCAAACCTGTGTCTCTCATGTGGTTCATAAAAATAAATTGTTTTACATGTAGTTGTTTCACTTCTACCAATTGACTAGTTGTCAAGTTTTTGATTTAACAAAGCTTTTCGACTCTCAGGAATGTCGGAAATGTTGTTTAGAGGGTAAAATCGGAAAAATTTTCTGGGGGACACGCACCCGGACCTCCCCTTAAAGAAATTCCTGGATCCACCCCTGGTATGTGTGATGTTTTTGGAGGTTATTTCCATCAAATTGGCAGCTGTGATTGTTGTCTGGCAATCTGAAACTGTTGTTCAAATAAAATGACGAAGCCATTTCATGATGATTTACGCTACCAAACACTTTAGGATTTTCTGATTTCTTTGGCAGCCTTTTGGAGGTGCAGTGATGTAGTGGTTAGCGTGTCAGACTTTCAACATGAAGGTTGGTGGTTCCAGCCTGGTCTCCGACTGCTGTTGTGCTGTTTCCTTAGACAAGAAATTTGCTCCAGATTGTGTCTCTCCACCCAGGTGTATAAATGGGTACCAACGACATAATTCTGAGGGGGGGGGGGTAACTTTGTGATGACTAGCGGGAGCAGGAGTGGTGTTGGGGAGCAGGGGTGGTGTAGTGGTGAGAGCACTCGCCTCCCACCAATTTGGCCCGGATTCGATCCTTGGTCCCGGCGTCGTATGTGGGTTGAGTTTGTTGTTGGTTCTCTCCTTGCTCCAAGAGATTTTTCTCCGAGTACTCCGGTTTTCCCCTCTCCTCAAAAACAAACATTCTAAATTCCAATTTGATCTGGAAAGAGGACCTGCATGAAAACCAGCTACGGCTGATGCGGCTTTCCTCTCTAAATATAGTTTTTTATTTTAGTTATTTTTATTTCACTAGCATCCCATCCTGGGGAGAGTAGTTACACTGTCTCTTAGTCGCTTCATGCTACAGAAACCGGGTTAAGTTCCGGCAGTTGTGAAGACTCACCTTTTGGTAGCCTTGTCCAGCGGTTTCTCCAACAAACATTTTGAATGTGGAGAAGTCCCTGGGTTCAAGGTTGCATACAATCTTCCATATAAAAGAATTAATTAACCATTAGACTTAATAGTAGTGTAGTTACTGGTATTTCCACATATCAACTACCACTGTTAAATGGTTTTCAAGGCAGCAATGTTAGTTCACCAGTGGTCAGAAAGAAATATAGAAATTGTTTGCATTAAAATAGTCAATACAGTGGATCCAAAGTACTTTAAGAAATCTATTTAGTGTCAGGAACTTATTTTATTTCGGAACATCAAGGGAGGATGCTCAGAGACACTTGCGTACTTCTGATTTGACATAAATTTTGCTAGTTAGAGTAAAAAAAGATCATCAAGGGTGAGTGAAGCTTCTCTGTGCCAAAATGCTCCAAGAATAATTGTAGAGTATGCAGTGACGGATCCAGAAAGGGGGGGGGGGGTACAGGGGGTCTTGACCTCCCCCCCTCCCCTATCAAACCTGTGTCTCTCATGTGGTTCATAAAAATAAATTGTTTTACACGTAGTTGTTTCACTTCTACCAATTGACTAGTTGTCAAGTTTTTGATTTAACAAAGCTTTTCGACTCTCAGGAATGTCGGAAATGGTGTTTAGAGGGTAAAATCGGAAAAATTTTCTGGGGGACACGCACCCGGACCTCCCCTTAAAGAAATTCCTGGATCCACCCCTGGTATGTATGATGTTTTTGGAGGTTATTTCCAGCAAATTGGCAGATGTGTTTGTTGTCTGGCAAACTGAAACTGTTGTTCAAATAAAATGACGAAGCCATTTCATGATGATTTACGCCACCAAACACTTTAGGATTTTCTGATTTCTTTGGCAGCCTTTTGGAGGTGCAGTGATGTAGTGGTTAGCGTGTCAGACTTTCAACATGAAGGTTGGTGGTTCCAGCCTGGTCTCCGACTGCTGTTGTGCTGTTTCCTTAGACAAGAAATCTGCTCCAGATTGTGTCTCTCCACCCAGGTGTATAAATGGGTACCAACGACATAATTCTGAGGGGGGGGGGGGGGGGGGGGGGGTAACTTTGTGATGACTAGCGGGAGCAGGAGTGGTGTTGGGGAGCAGGGGTGGTGTAGTGGTGAGAGCACTCGCCTCCCACCAATTTGGCCCGGATTCGATCCTTGGTCCCGGCGTCGTATGTGGGTTGAGTTTGTTGTTGGTTCTCTCCTTGCTCCAAGAGATTTTTCTCCAAGTACTCCGGTTTTCCCCTCTCCTCAAAAACAAACATTCTAAATTCCAATTTGATCTGGAAAGAGGACCTGCATGAAAACCAGCTACGGCTGATGCGGCTTTCCTCTCTAAATATAGTTATTTATTTTAGTTATTTAGTTATTTCACTAGCCTCCCATCCTGGGGAGAGTAGTTACACTGTCTCTTAGTCACTTCATGCTGCAGAAACTGGGTTAAGCTCCGGCAGTTGTGAAGACTCACCTTTTGGTAGCCTTGTCCAGCGGTTTCTCCAACAAACATTTTGAATGTGGAGAAGTCCCTGGATTCAAGGTTGCATACAATTTAATTCATCATTCTTTTAACTATGCATTTATTTGTTGGGTTTTGTTTCCAGGGAGAAAGAACTAGCAAGGATTGTTATCAAAAAGGAAGATGTTGATTTAATAGTATGTACCCATGCAAATCCTGATGCTATATTGTGGAAAAAATTAAAAAAAGAAGAATAGCCTACATGGCTATTCTTTGCCCTTTCACTGCATTCAGCTGTAGAATACATGTCTTTCAGCTGATTTAGACGCCACAACTTTTGCCAACAACTGTCATATGCAACCTGCTCACGCCATACAGACGACACAAATTGTGTCACCTAAATCAGCGTAGAACTCAATCACAACTATTGTATGCAACACGAAAAAGTTGTAGGATTTTGAAACATGTTTTAAAACTCTACAACAATCGTATCCACATACAATGTTATATCATGCGAATTTTGTACAATTTTCACTTGACTTGTGCTTGTAACTGGTGGAGTCAATAGGTGAACCACGCAAACACGAGCAATATAACTAGCTTGAATTCCCAAAAGAGAATTGTGAATAACATTGGCATGCTGTAATTTGTCAAGAAATTCGATTCTGAACTTGTATGGTCACAATTGATTTTGGATCTCATCCACAGTGCTATTAGTATACCACAGGAATATAATAACATACACCATATGCAGAATTTCATCTTAGCTACATGTTTGTACAAACTCAAAAGTTAAGGCTACATTGTACAATATTATAATAAACAATACTACTGAAACATACTGCTTAGTGCTTTCATTTGAATGGTCTCACTTTAGGATTTCATCCACAGACTCAATATTTACAATGTAGAACCACCTTGTACAATATAATAAACAACACCACTGGAAAATACTGTTCATTCACTTTGAATAGTCAGAATTTTATAGAATTTCATCCAGTCATATATTGAAAAGTTGCATGATGAGCAGCACCACAGGAAAGTACTACAAAAGAGCTTCCATTTGAATTGTCACATTTTAGGATTTCATCCACAGACTTAAAAGTTAGAACCACCCTGTGTAGCATAATAAACTGTACCAGAGGAAAGAAATGCCAAAGAGCTTCCATTTGAATAGTTGCACTCAAGGACAGAAGCATCTTGTACAATATAATACTAAACAACACCACTGGAAAGTACTGCTCATTAACTTCGAATAGTCAGAATTTTATAGAATTTCATCCACTCACAGACTGAAACATTAGATCCACTTTTTTGTGTAGCATGATGAGCAACACCACATGGAAGAACTGCTAAAGAGCTTCCATTTGAATGGTCACACTTTAGGATTTTATCCACAGACTCAAACATTAGCACCACTTTGAACAGCACAATAAACAGCACCACAGGAAAGTACTGTTAAAGAGCTTCCATTTGACTAGTCACACTTAAAGACCCAACCCCCTTGTACAATATAATAAATAGCACCACAGGAAAGTACCGCATTTGAATGGTCACAATTTTGGATTCCATCCACAAACTCAAAAGTTAGAACCACCTTGTACAGCATAATAAACAGTACCATAGGAAAGTACTGCTCGATAGCTTTCATTTGAATGGTCACACTCAAACACTCATAAGTTAGAACCACACTAGTCAGTTTTGACTTCAAATGCGCTTAACGAGACATTGTTTGTTTTTCTTCTTTTCTACATCTAGGTTGAAGAAATGGAAATCCCAAGAGCTGTGGCAGAAAGGAGTTTACGGGAACACAAGGGAGATGTAGTGGAGGCACTGGTGACCTTAACAAACTAAAAAAGAAACAATTTAAGTAATTAAAAGTACTTTGAAATTTTGTACAGCCTTGAACACTGGAATGCTGTATGCTGAATGCTGAAAGTAATGTACAGTATTTAGGAAAACACTGTGTGGTAAAAACGGAAGCCATAAAGCTTTGTTTGGAAAAGGACTTGTACAGTGTATTATCAACTGATTAGAGGCATCTGACTTTAACAACAACTTACAGTCAATCCTCTACTAACGAACACCTGTAGGTGGACACCTCCTGTAGGCGGACACCTCCCGTAGATGGACACCACCTGTAGGCGGACACCTCCTGTAGGCAGACACCTCCTGTAGGCGGACACCTTCTGTTGGCAGACACCTGCCACAAGCAGCCACTTAGTCGTGGTCCAGGCCACATACAAACACTACATTTTTATCCTCCCATAAACGGAAACCTTTCTTAAGCAGACCCTTTTTCTGGTCCCGATGGTGTCCGTTTATGGGAGGATCGACTGTATTTTTAATGTGTTCATGGGAAAATGTGAAAAATGAAACATTACCTGTCAAGGTGGCCGAACACAGTTTTGATAGGTTGTGGGTGTATGTTAATTGTTAGGGCATTATGCGAGAAAGGTTGCAGGTTGGCAAAAGGAAAATATAGTGATGGAAGATTTTAATTAATGGCTAAAATTTGTGCTTTGGACTGTTTCTATGGCAACATGGATGATTGAAAACGACCCTAAAATTTCACTTTTATAAGGTTTACATAAAATCCAGTCATTAAATTTTCTCATGAACTTGCACATAGCTTACAATAAATAATTTTTATCATTTAAAATTGGCTCGACCAAATTTTAACAAAGACCATAGCTGCCCAGTCAATATTGATCGTGTCACAGAATTCCTTTGTTAGACTTCCATTTTAAAGTTCTTATTATTTGAAATGCAATAAAAATAAGAATTCTGACAAATTTCATGAAATTTTAATGAGTGGATTTTGAGAAATTGTCATTTGTGTACATTGTTTACAATCGATTTACAAAACAGCTGTCTCGCATTCTTTCTAACAACCCGCGCCATTACTGGAATTGCCTCTAACCGCCCGTGAAACTGTGTTCGGCCACCTTAACTGGTATTTTAATCAGTGCCAGTCATTTTTTTTAATTGCATGCATTAAAAATGGTGTAACTTCTTGGTTAGAAGCAAACTTATTGGTTAACATTATTATTCATATGAAATGCAACCATTTTACGGTAATCACCTTTTTTTAACATTTTCGGCCCTCCATAATATTAGCCTGCGTAGCCAAGCTTTTCCAACTAAAGTGCGAGAGGAGTGTGGTATGGGGCGAGGTTGTCTACTTTTGGCTTCGTTCGCTTGCTGTTGTCCCGGTTTTTGCTCGCTGCTTGCTTTCGGAAAAGCCTGGCCATGCAGGCTACCATAATATTGGCTTCACAGACAGTGATACTTTTTAAAAAAACCTTGATATCAAGGTAACTCTGTTATCTTTAGTAAAACTGAATGAAATAATAAGGGTAACCATGTGATGGACTTGCTAGGGCTGGTATCTCATCTAGGGAAAGTAGTTAATACTCCAAAGTTTGCCTTCAAGAATGCTACATGTACATACAGTCGTGTGATGCAGCTCTTTCTTTTGAGTCTGTGGATGAAATCGTCAAGTGTGACCATTTAAATAAAAGCTTCTAAGTACAAAATGTAGGACTTACCTTTTGTGCTGTTTATTATACTGTGTGTGTAAACTGGTTCTATATATTGAATCTGTAGATGGGCTGTACTGGGTACGGCCTGTACTTTCCTGTAACATGTAATGTTGGGTTCTTTGTATCCTAATTTGAAATGTGACAATTCAAATGACAGTTGCAGATCGAATCTTTCGTATACAGGTTGCTGTGACTTTTTCAACATTTTAGAACTTTTTTTCAAATCTAAACCTGATCTCTTTTGGGAATTGATTCCGAAAATGCAGTGGATAACAAATGCATATTTTGTTAATACCCTAACGAAACGAAACAATTGCTTTAGTTACACTTGAGTGAGTAGATTGTTGCTGAGTTACCGATGTTTGATTCGAATACAGTAAAAACCCGCGTATAAGAACCTAGAAATTAAGAACCTCCTGGCAGAAATTTGCTACTTTAATACTGGTTTATTTTTTTAAAAACTGGTTTTATTTTTTGAAACTGATTTGTTCTTGATTATAAGCATTTATTCTATAAAATAACAGTTTATAATGATGAACATACCATATATTATGCTACTTTAATACCCCAAAATATAAGAACCTGCTTTGCCAAACTCTAAAAAAGTAGGTTCTTATACGCGGGTTTTTACTGTAACAGTGCGAAGTATCTACAGACCCCGGACTTCAGTCTGTGTTGCTTCTGCTTATGAAGTAAATTCTTACTTCATACGCTCAATATCTTATATTTAACGTCCAATGGGAGGGGGCACAATATGAAAGGTGGCATTTGGCATTGCAATACGGCATGATGAAATTTCGCTATTTCGGTGATACACTATCCCTAAATATCTTTTTGTATAAAAAGTAGTAATACAGTTTGTAATTTTTTGAATGTTCAACTTCATTTTGTAAGTCGATGGCAAACGTTCTGGGTAATTGTGGATAAATGTGAGCTATTTGGTTTCAAAATGGACTTGTTAAAGTCCGGTCTACCACCGAGCTGAGTATGCTATGATCTGTTTCCTTGGCGACCTGATATCACGCCATGCGGGAAAATTTGTGCAAATTTCTTGCACACGTCTTGCATCATTACTCAGTAGTGAAACAGATTTTTTTATTGAGGCGCATGCGTTTGCAGAATTGATTTACCAGATGTGGTTAAGTAGCAAGACTACCTGTACCACAAATGAAAACACTGAACTTCTGAACAATATAAGTATCCCGGTAGCTCTCTAAACGAAGCGAGGTCCGGATTGGAAGGATTATCTGTTGGTTTATTCGGGTTCAAGTCCTGAAATTCCCTCCCTGTTAGCTTGACCTCATTCTTTGTTATTTCTTTTTTTCGCTAGTCGTCATCTCGCCAATCAACATATAAATCAGCTGATTAATAAAGAAGCAAGACATTTTTCGGAGCCAAAGCGAGATAAAAAAAATACTCGCAACTGTTGGTCTATATTTTTTTAAGGGGAAAACACATTCAAACACACTTCGCAAGGGAAGAACGCTCGATCGATGGTAGGTGCTCTCGACTTAACTCAATCAGAAGCCCTCACAGCTCGCGAAATTAAATGCCAATGAACGGTGAACATGTGCAGAAATTTCTACAGAGCGGAATGTTTTTCTGCTCTGTCGGCTCCCATTTAACGCAAAAATGGGGAACGCAGCTTTCTCAATTTCAGGGGTACCAAGAGTACCAGTTAACACAAGCTTATGCCTAACAATCGTTGGTAAATATAAAAATCCCAAGCGCTGGTTTCGTTTTTAGCGGAAAATAAAAATAAAAACGCACTTCGCGGCAAGGAATTAACCCTCGATCGGTGCCGAGGATCGATGGCAACATTCACATCATTCTCGATTTGATTCATATATAAGCCCTGACAACAGCCCGCCCAAGAAATGGTGATGCGAAGAAATTTGCGCGGAACATCTTTCTGCCCTGTACTCCCAACTGACGCAAACATGGCCAACGAGAACTTTCTCTATGCGGTCTTTGTTCTTCCCTTGTTTTTCGCTCTCATTGCTGCACCATCTCCTGCTGAGAACTCCTTATCACAAATACCAAACGAAGACTGGAACTATGTGAAAGTAAGAGAAGACGCGTTTATGTTTTGGTGGCTGTATGGAGCTCAAACATCCTGATCCGTCTCAGCGCCTTGACAAGCCGCTCATCATGTGGTTGCAAGGAGGCCCTGGTGCTTCGTCGACGGGGTTTGGAAACTTCGAAGAGCTTGGTCCGCTAACAGTGGAACTTAAATCTCGCAACACAACCTGGCTGCGAGCTGCTAATGTTTTGTTCGTCGATAACCCGGTGGGAACAGGTTTCAGTTACGTTACTGAAAAAAGTGCCTTCACTACAAACATAAATGGCAAGTTTAATTTGTGACATTAATTTTACATAGGGTGATCGTATTTGCGGTGTCCGATCATGTTTTTTCATTTCAGCCCGTGAAATTATTTCCTTCTTTTTTTATCGGGGAGGGAAGGGGGGTAGGGGTAGGGGTAGGGGTGTGTAACTGTTTTGGGAAAACAGGATTTTAACTTCGTTGGTACGAAGCGGAGTACACAAGCAAATTTTAACTTCTTCCATCTGTCGAGTGGCTGTTATCAGAGCCGGCGATATCTACTGGTCACCTGCCTTACCCATGGGATAGGCGTTGAAGGGAGAGGGTGGGGAGTTGGAACCAAGGAGTGGAGGGTCGGGAAAGCAAAACACTCAGGAGGAGGGTGTAGGCTCGATGAACATTGAGCCCGCGATGTATATTCGTCACCAATCTTACCCATGGGACGACGTTGGAGGAAGGGTAGGGTGGATAGTTGGACTAAGGGGGTGCGGGTGGGCAGAAGAAAACGCCTAGGAGAGGGGAGGGGAGGGTCCGAACGTTCCGTATTCACGAGATGGCTGGCTCTTTGGAGATTTTTCCCCATTACTGAATTCTGCTGTTATTTCTGTGTAGTCAGTTATTTGAAATCTTTAATAAAGTTATGCCCAAGATTTTGTCCAATATATTATGTAAAATTCTAAAATGTTAAAAAAGAAAAAATTACAAAATTATTTCGTAGTCCCAAAACTGTTATCTTTTATGTTATAAATATTAATCAACGATCTCATATTTTCTTATTTATAGAGATAGCAAATGATCTGCTAACACTTTTCAAAGCTTTTCTGGAAAAACAACCAGTTTTTAAACAGATTCCATTCTATATCTTCTGCGAGTCCTATGGAGGGAAGTATGCATCAGCTTTTGGTGTGGCTTTGTATCAAGCTGTTCAAGCTGGAACTATCAAGTGTAACTTCAGTGGGGTGGCCTTAGGAGACTCGTGGATTTCACCAGCAGACATAGTATTAACCTATGGACCCTATCTTTATGGATTATCACTGCTAGATGATAAAGATTTGGAATTAGTTAACCAAGCAACACAAGCAGCGGCCGAGGCTGCTTTTAAGGGCGAGTACATGAAGGCCAATACACTCAGTGACATAAGCGACACAGTCATTGCTGAGACAACAGATAATGTCGACGTGTACAACGTTCTTCGGCACAATGTTCCATCCGACGCCACTGCAGGAAACACTGCTCGTGATCGATTATATGCTCGTCATGTCGGTCGTTTCATCACCAACCCTTTGAGAGAACTCATGAATGGGACAATCAGAAAGAAGTTGGGTATAATACCTGATAATGTCACCTTCGATGGCCAGTCGACTGATGTATACAAATACCTGGAAGGAGATATCATGAAACCAGTAATATCTGATGTCAGTAAGCTTTTGAATTATGGACTGAAAGTTGTGATTTATGAAGGTCAGTTGGACATGATCTGCGGTACTCTAGGCGCAGAAAAGTGGATTACAAAACTCAATTGGGATGGACTACGTGAGTTTCAGAAAACCACCAGAGTACCGCTTTATCCACCATCAGGCTTGAAGGACAGACAGACAGGGGCATTTTACAAGGCTTACAGGAATTTAGAATTTTACTACATAATGAATGCAGGGCATATGGTTCCTGCTGATAATGGAGAGATGGCTTTGGAAATGGTAGAAAGAATAACGAATCAAGATTAATAATAGTATTTTGCACATCAGGTAATTAAAATAATGAAAACTGATGAGGTACATGTGGGACATGTTAATTTTTTGGGTGCCAAAAGGACATGTGGTTTGTGCTTGCTAAAATTAAAATGTGAATGTTTACTATTGCAGCCGATTGAGTGTTTGAAGGGGCAGTATCATGAGGGCGAAACTTGAAAACTGGGCCGACGTTTTCAAGTTTGATTCGGCGAATTCAAAAAGGCAAACGAGAAGTGGAGGTATTTGTTGAATCAAAAATTCCGTTTTTTATAGCCGGAAGAAAGAAAACACACTTTTAACAGTGATATGTCCAAAATTCCGGTGCAAGAATAGTGAACAGTGCCGCGCGTGAAATCTCGTGATACTGCCCCTTTAATTTCAGTGTGAGTCCTTGTTATCTCGTGAATGCGCGAAGCCTTAAACGAGATATAGTACACGGGGATAGATGTGCAAATTTTCACTCGTTCCATCATCTGAGAACATGTTTAATTCCCCAGTGTATAACGTGTTCCAAGATGATTGCCGTAGTAGATTTTTTTAATTCCCCAGTGTAATTAGGTCATCCAGTTGTCTAGACAGTCTCGTTTCACACAATGTATATTTATGTCACGCAAAGATGTTTTCAATTGGTTGTTTTAAATTTGTTTTTCTCTTCCATCAGTGTGGAAATTAAAACCCATATGTGGACTTAACCTTACCGTCGTTGTTTCTTATATTCACGAGATGGCTTTTAGAGTCCTTTGATTTTAATGTGGAGCATTTCACAGATGAGTCATTCCAATTTCTCCTGACCTTTTTTTGGTATCCTGAATTGCCACTGAAGTTTTGTTATAAATTTATGCATGGGCGGCAGAACAGGGGGCAGGAGGGGGCCGGGGGGGGGGGGGGGGCTGTAGCTCCCCAAACGAAATTTTCTCCGTGTGGGGGGAGGGGTGCACAATCCAATGCACTAAAAGCATATATATATTTATAAATTTACGTGATGTTGACTTCGTATTGAAAGCTCACGGCAACGCAATGACGTCATAATTTGCCATCAAACAAACATGGCGGCGCGCAGGAAATTTGAAAGCAAAAAATGCAGAAACAAAATGCCCAGTATTCAAGAGTTAAAGGTTTGCAATCACCTTCAAAACCCGTAAACCAGTTTAACAATGACACGAACTAATGATCTAGAAGAAATATGTTTTTTAGCCGAGATTCCGTTTAAGAATCAAAGTTCTTTTGTATGCAACAATAGCCCTTTTCGCGGCTAACCTTTCTCATTTGCATTACAATAAAGTCGAGGCAATTTCGGGCAACTTTGTATTTTCTGCCCGAAATTGCCTGGCAATCATGTTGAATTTTATTGTGATTTAGATGAGAAAGGTTAACCGTGAAAAGGGCTATTAGACATGCAACCGTAACACGTCATAAATATTCAAAATGGCGGCGCGCGGTAAATTTAAAAGGAAAAATTGGCGATATTCATATCCATTTTTTGTACACTAAAATTATATTTGCACCTGCTTTTTAAAAATGTTTAATTTAGACTTTATTTCCAACAATTTAACATCAATTTGTTATAACAATGGAGGTTCCCTTTACGGGGATCAGGTTAAATATCAAGAATCTAATCTGTCATCAAAAGCGACATACGAGAGGAAAGCGATGCCTTCGATCTGTCATCAATACACTGATAATAATGACTGTCGCGCAATAGCGCGCGATTGCATGTGCAAACCACATCACGCAACCGGTTCAACATGGCGGCGAAAGGAGATTTCGCTTTTGAGGATTTCTCAACAGACGGAGAAGAAGTAGCAGAAGAAGAAGATCCTAATAAGCTCTGGGAGGTGGTGGATGTTTTGGAGTGCCGCGGAGAGGGAGAAGCACTGGAGGTTCTCATTCGATGGAAAAAAATTAGCTACGTGTTCGACTCGTGGATAGATCTTCGGTCAAACCCGGAGCTAAAACATTTCCTAGAACGGAACGAAGCGAACCACGACAGCTCGAGCCTGGCGAGGCGCCTAGCGCCAGCCTATGACCCTAATGACGAGCACAGGCTCAGCATTCGCCAAGCTGTGTTTGATGATTAGCTGACATCGGAAGGGCAAGACGTTAAACTTCCCTTCGCCAAAGCGGCTTTTCTTAGTTGCTAGAAGGGAAGTTTTAACTTCGCTATTAGAGATGCCGATGGCACGGGAAGTCAAAATGTCAGGTTCCAGGTTACTCCGGGGGGGGGGGGGGGGCTTTAGCTTGATCCTGTGCTTTGGGTAGGCTGGGGATCCGGAGCGGGGGGGGGGGGGGTACTTCCTAATAATGGGCTAATGGGTGGGGATGTGCCGCTGGATGTGATTACAAAAAATGGTTAAAAAAGATTCGCGGTAAAAAAAAATTGTTACCGTACTTAATAATTGTTGTTTTAATATTTAACAATCGGCTCGCATTACAATTCAATCACAACTAAACATTAAGTGAGTTGCACAATAATCCAGGACAAAGTCAAACACGTTTTCTATTCCTCTGCGTTGTCGTCCATCGAAGTTAGTATAACTCGAATATTTTTTTGCTGTAGTGACCTGCTTGATCCCTTTCGCTTGGGACTTGCTTGCTTTTAATGTGAGATTTGCAGGAACATTTATTCTGCCCCCAATACGCCAGGCCGGGGCGTTACTCCACAAACTTTCATGCGTGTTAATCAACTTTCCTCTCTTGTAAACCTTAGATATCCGAGTGCCCTCTAATCAGCACTTAATTGCGCTATCGTAAACCCTCAGTCAAGCTCTTGTCAACTCTCATGACGTAGCATTCGCTCTTGTTACCTCTCATTCAACATTCGCTCTCGTCAAGCTCTGTACTCTTATTACTTCACAAGTGCTCCTATGCGCTCTTATGAAATCTTATGCGCTTTGATCCATCCGTCTTTATCGCTATTGTTAACCCTTGTAAGTTTTCTTCTACATTTAGTGAAGATTCGTTCGCTTCTTTGCTCGTCATACGCTTTCTTAAACCCTTTTTAGCTGTTTTTGAATCTCAGGCGTTCTCGTCAACATTCGTTCGCTCTCATTATTTATTATTCGCTTTTTGTTAAACCTCGCACGATGATGTGGACTATCAAGCTTTCTTTCCGCTGTCTCTCATTTCTGCACTTGAATTTTACGCAGTCGTTAATTATCACGCAATTGTCATATTCTATCGTCGACTCTCATCCCCTCTCGTGAATTTTCTTATGATTTTGTCATCTCTTACGGATTCTCGGCAATTTTCTTACTTATGCTTTTGTCATCTCTTTCGCGATTTCGTAAACATTCATACGCCGTCCTCCACTTTAAGACTTGTCAGTCAACCTTCGTTCGCTGTTGTCCATTATAATTTACACTCGTCATTTTTTATTCGCTCTCGTCAACTCTCATGCACCTTCGGACACTGTGGTCAACTATCATGCGCTCTCGTTTCTCATTGCTCTCATCTTCAAGCTTCGCACTCTGTCGTCAACTATATATCATGCGCTCTCGTCTCCCATTCGCTTTCATCAACCTTCGGACACTGTCGTCAACTATCATGCGCTCTCGTCTCTCATTGGCTGTCATCAACCTTCGGATACTGTCGTCAACTATCATGCGCTCTCGTTCTTATTCGTTCTCATCAACCTTCTTACACTGTCGTTAACCATCGTGCGTTTTCGTCATCTCTTATTCGCTCTCGTCAATCCTTTTACACTTCCGTCAACTGTAATGCGCTTTCACCATCTCTCACTGATTCTCTCTCATCAACCTTCGGACACTGTCGTCAACTATCATGGGCTCTCGTAATTTCTAATTCGCTCGATCCTATGCCGGCTATCGTCAATCCATTACTCTTTCGTCAACCCTCGTGCGCTCTAGATCTAGTCATCTCTTGTACGCTCTCGTCGACTATTTTTCACTCTCGTCAACTCCAGTGCGCTTTCATCAAGTGTTATGCACTCTCGCCAACCCTCATATGCTGTCCTTTAAATTCGCATGCGCTCTTTTTATCTCTCACTTCACGGTTGTCTCTTCAAGTTCTCGTAATTTCTCATGCCTTTTAAACGCTCTCATCAATGGTATGTGCTCTCTTTCAACCGTAGTATGTCTTCATCAACTCTCGTACCCCCTCTCACCAATTCTCGTGCGCTGTCTTCAATTTACATACACATGTTTTTTTCGTTCACTCATCTGCGCTCTCGTTGATACGCACACACTATTAGAAACTCCAATGTGCTTTTGCGACTTCGTACGCCAACTCGGACTCTAGGCTGCTTTTGTCAGTCAATTCATACGATTTCATCAGTAATCATGCGCTCCCATTATTCACATATGCCCACTCGTCAACCTTCATACGTTCTCATCGACTCTTCCGCGCTCTCTTGGGCTCTTGTAAACCCTCGTGCCCTCCTGTCTGCCTTGGTACCGCTGTCGTAGACTTTCTAGCCTTCTCGTCAAACTTCATTAGTCAGCCTATTGCACTGCCCATAAATATCGCACGCTCGCATCAACTATCGCGTGAGTTTGTTGTTGGTTCTCTCCTTACTCCGTGAGGTTTTTCTCCGGGTACTCCGGTTTTCCCCTCTCCTCAAAAACCAACACTTCCAAATTCCAATTAGATCTGGAAAGCGTCCACAATTAGTACTCGCGTACTAAATACTTTGACACTTAAATAAATTGATTTGATTTTGATTTTGATTTTGATTTTGATTTGTCCTTGTGAACTCCTGTATACTCGAATCAATTACCACTTTGTTTTGTCGACCTTCGTGCGCTCTTATCGATCTTACATCACTGAAAAAAACACCTTTTTATGGCGTCGTCAACACCAATGCAGGATCATTCGATCTCGTTAACTCTGGTGTGCTATTAGATATCAACTCTTTCTGAGTATACCAACAACGTTGAGCGCTCCTAAGTATAGCAACATTCGTGTGGTATCAAACTTTCATACGCGCTAATTTACGTTTTATTCTAGTTAATTTTTATGTCCTCATATCAACTCCGCTAACCTCACGTCAATTCTCACGTAGCATCATTCGTTCTCGTTAATCACTCAGTTTACTTTCATTACCTTTCAAGTGTTTTAATCAATATCGATGACTTACACGTCAACTCTAGTGTGATGTCGTAAACGCTCATACAGCATGCAGCTATATTCTTGCGCTCCATAACCTCCGATGAACGTCAATCAACTTTCATGCGCTCTTGTCGAATCACGTACGCTTTCATCCGTCTCAGTTTATCGCTCTTGATAACCCTCATAAACAGTCGTCAACGCCAATACATTATTTTCATGCGGTCGTCAGTTATAACTATGCATCAGTCAATTCCAGCAGTGTGTCCCCGGGACAACCCCCGGGCATTAGCATTTTGAGAAAAAAAAAATTGGCAAATGCCTCATGACGTCTGGGACAAAAATGTAAATGTCCCGGGGGTATAATAAAAAAGAAGCGGAAAATTATTTGAATCTAGATTTATTCAAAAATTATTTGACAGCAAATAAAGTCAACAGAGAAGGGTTTTCCTACAGTTCGCTTTTGCTGATCGGTTAGAGCAAGTCCGCAACAAATTTCTCGTCAGAAATGATACCAGGATTCTTTGAGGTCGAAAACACAAGGATGACATACGCGGGCATGGCGCGGGATTTGTAACCTTTGTTCTCTAATTAAGCCCGGGATTGGGATTGGATTGCTTTTGCACTTGCGTAGCAGGATCCCCGGGGAAAGACCCGCAGGATTTGATAATCTGAAGTTTTCGTGCGTTTGAAATATTATACCCCGTTCTAGGAAACGACTCTAAAATGGACACCCTGTTCTAGATCAGGAGTCCCAAAATCAAGACCCCGTTGGGCGGCACATACCCGTATAGGTATTTTGGGGGAGTCTCCGCCCCCCCCCCCCCCCTCCCCCCCGGGCTCGAACCACGACCTTTTAGCTTGTTTATAATAGCATTCAAACGCAACGCAACGCAACATTTAGCGCCGCTCACTGGACTATTTTGGATGGAAATTTAATTTAATTTTCCACGTTAATGGTTAATGAACAAGTAGTCCGGAATTGTGAGTCAGGCACTGTTCCTCTGCTCCCACTGTTCCTCTGTTCCTACTGTTCCTCTGTGCCCAAAGTTCCTCTGTGCCCACCGTTCCTCTGGGCTCATACTCCTTTACTATTTGTAATGATTAACTATTTCAGTTCCCGGTATATGAGGAGCAACGCACAAGGTAAGACAAATCCAAATTACGAGTACGCTATTACGTTTTAGAATATCAAACTACCCTGTCGCCACTAAAAACTTACCACAAAATTTCAGCTGTTAAAGGCCAGAGCACTGAAACGACCTCCAAGTTGACCTCGTTCGGAGTCAACAACCTTGAATGCATGCCCATACTCCCCGATCTTCTTGACAGCAGTAAATATTTCGTCCGTTTCTACTTTAAAGAGACACTCTTGATATCCTTTAACGAAACATCAGATCAAAACTTTCAGTTCGATCTCGCTGGAATTAGACTGGGAATAAGTGGTCGCCATTGCAGCCATTGCTACCGCCAGCTTGCAGGCAAGAATAGCAACCCCGGGAATAACATTTGTACGAGATCGTGAACTTGTTTTAACGTTCCTCCTCATCTTCCTCATCAAAGACTTTGTAGGCCATCTGAGCAGCCTGTTCCTGCGCCTCCTCCACTTTCCGGACAACCATAGGATCTTCTTCTTCTTCTTCCTCTCCTTTTCCATTACTCTCGTCGCCAGGGACAACGCTTCCAAGAAGGGCTTGCTTTCTGTATACCCTTTTCTTCCGCTCCAGGCTGCATTCATTATGTATACCGCAGGAGGGGGGGGGGGGGGGGGGGGGGGGGGGGGGCGGGCAGAGGATTTTTTTTTTCACAAGCATTTTTTATAAGATCCCCCCACTGAGGGTCACAAAATTTTGATACACCCCCCTCTAACTTCAAAGAAAAAAAATTAAGCACCCCCCCCCCCCTCCCCTACTTAAGGAAAAAACTGTACCTTTATTATGAACACTTTGGAAATATCTGCAAGGGCCAACGGACAATGCAAAAGCGTCGGATCCTGGTGGATCTAGTCAGCAAATTTAATATACACACGAAAACTAATAAAGCAAGGCTGACTGTACAACTGGGATTATAATATTCTTTCCAATATTTCGTCATGCACGGCCTGACTTGGTGATATTGAATCCATAGGTTCGGTTTCAGGTTATGCCATGGTGAATTTTCCTTTGAAATTTAAAGAACTTGCTTCGTTTGTTTCCCTCTACCAAGGTGTAAAGTACTACAAAAGTGTCAATGACATATGAAGCTCCAGATTGGCCCTATGTAATAATTGACAAAGAAAAGTTAATGCTG
The DNA here is from genome assembly GCA_022457155.1 of Cladopsammia gracilis. Taxonomy (NCBI): domain Eukaryota; kingdom Metazoa; phylum Cnidaria; class Anthozoa; order Scleractinia; family Dendrophylliidae; genus Cladopsammia; species Cladopsammia gracilis. The sequence goes on along the minus strand of JAJGOT010000664.1, from coordinate 207,843 downwards.
ATAAAAATTGGCTCCACCGTTGAATACGTGACAAATCCCCGATGCCATTGTGTAGCAGGTGACTGCAAGCCAGAAGACAGAGCCCCCTACAAAGTTATCCAGTCAGAGGACTGGTAGCGGGATCTGGGCATGGGTTGCCTGCCAGAACGCGTTATCCTTGACCCTTGTAAATCAGGAAGGTCAACTTCGTCGTCACTTTCTACAAAAGTAACCACTTCATTATCCTCACTACAATCATTGTCGTCGTCGGTGACAGCGGCGTCATCGTCGTCTGTGGTGGCATCATCGTCATCATCAGCAATTCTGTTGTCTGGATTATCCTCTCTAGTTGTGACCTTCAATGAAGAGTTCTGTTCAGCAATTCCAGATAAATATCAATGATGTTTCTTGCCACAGGAAATAGTAGATTTACGTCCCAGCTTCCAAAAAGCTGACCATGCAAGCCCTTTCCTTCTCTTGAGATCTCCACTACTGGATGCCATCATAGAACCAAGGTATTTAAAGTCTTGTACATGGTTGATTGTACTACCATATACTTCTAGTGGAGGCTGTGGACAGCAGTTGATCGCTATATACTCTGTCTTGGGAGCACTGATGACAAGTCCAAGGTCAGCAGCAGCACTGGCAGTTCTGGTTAGCTGGGACTGAGCACGAGAGATGGAGGACTCGAGCAAGGCAATGTCATCTGCAAAGTCCAAGTCATTTAAGACTTTTGCTGGGTACCTTCTTGATTTACGTGGGCACGTCAGAACTCCAGAATCACTATCTGAAGACCTTAGCAGCAGGTAGTCCACCAAGATAATGAAAAGAAATGGTGCTAATACGTCACTCTGAAGCACTCCTGTGGTAACACTAAATGGTTTGGAGATACTTCCACCAACCATCACTGAACTGCTGGAGTTGGTATACAGCACCTGGATTGCGTTGACCAAGGTTTCTGGGATGCCATAATGACGCAAAACAGAGAACATCACAGACCTATTGATGGAGTCAAAGGCTTTCTTAAAATCCACAAAGGTGACAATCAACGGAAGTTGGTGTTCTCTAAAGCCTTCCATGATTCTTCTCAAATTATGGATTTGCCCCACTGTGGGGCATTTGCAACTTTTCTTTCAAAACAAGACAAATGCCCGACAAATGCCCGGGGGGGGGGGGGGGGGGGGTGAGCGGACTTGGAATTGACGGAGCCATAAAACGCCAACAATTTCTCGCGAGAAGTTATAGTGATGCATTGCCAAGTGTTTTCGTATATTGAATAGTACTTACTGTCATTCTCGAGCTGCGGATGTGAAGGGGGTCTTCGTTTTACAGTTTTGGTGGGGGTAAACTATAAAACGAAGACACTAATAAATTTAAAGGTTTGCGCGTTTTTAGTGTGTTTGGTTGCCCGGGTTTATTTTTCTAGTGTATCCAACTTTGTTTACGAATTTTCCAGCAGATTTGGAGAGGTCTTTGTTTTGTAGTTTGTTTGTTTTTTTTTTTTTTGGGGGGGGGGGGGGGGAGTAAACTACAAAACGAAGACCCTGTTTATTTCACCGCTAAATGGTCCTCTTAGCATATGAGTTATTTTTAATGACGTTTGGTTTTTGTGAATTTTCAGGACGGTACGACAGAAAAAAATAGGGGTCTTCGTTTTTGGGTCTTCGGTCTTTGGTCTTCGTTTTGGAGACACCCGAAAATTGAGATATTTAGAAAAATTCTCGCTCGCTTTATGAATGCAATCTCCTCCCCTCTCCGTCATTTTGTTTGTCTTGATCACGACGCAAGAAGAATGACACCATAACAACGTCATCGTCAAATTGAATTTCAACCAATCATCGTTTTCCGTGCACTTGTTGAGCGGAGACATTCAAACTTCTGAGACATCATTGCAAGCTCTCGATCCTTTCCCTCCCCCACCCCTCCCCCCTCCACCAAACCCGAGCACGAGAGCTTGCTCGCAGGCAATGTATGATCCAACTGATGCAGATCTCTCGTTTCATTCAGTAGCGTAGCAACGTAACTGATCGCACGTCAAACTAAAAATAAGGGGTCGCGGGTCAGAGAAAAGAATGTCACCGCAAAAACTTGATAGCTCAATCAGAAGCCCTGACAACAGCCCGCGAAATTAAATGACCATGACAGTGAATATGCGAAGAAATTTGTACAGGGCGGAACGTTTTTCTGCTCTGTCGGCTCCCAACTGAAGCAAACATGGTGAACGAGAGCTTTCTCTGTGCGATCCTTGTTCTTCCCTTGTTTTTCGCTCCCATGGCGGCGCCATCTTCTGCTGCGGACTTCTTTTTACAAATACCAAACGAAGACTGGAACTACGTGAAAGTAAGAGAAAACGCGTTTATGTTTTGGTGGCTGTATGGAGCTCAAACATCCGATCCATCTCAGCGCCTTGACAAGCCGCTCATCATGTGGCTGCAAGGAGGTCCAGGTCATGCGTCCTCTGGTGTAGGAAATTTCGAAGAGCTTGGTCCGCTAACAGTGGATCTTAAGCCTCGTAATACGACCTGGCTGCGAGCTGCTAACGTTTTGTTCGTCGATAACCCAGGTGGGAACAGGTTTCAGTTATGTTACTGAAAACAGTGCCTTCACTACAAACCAAAAAGGTAAGTTCAATTATTTTGTAATATATTTTAAATTTTATATAGGGTGATGTTATTTGCGGTGTTCGATCGCGTGTTTTCCTTGCGAGTTGTGACAGCTGTTTACTTTTCCGATTTCATTTTTCATTTCAGCCCGTGAAATTATTTCCTTTTGGGGGAAGGGGGCCATGGGGAGTATGCCTTGGTGGCTTTGTTTTCTCTTAAGGATTTAGGAAAGCAGGTTTTTGACTTCGTGGCCTTGGGTACGCGGAGCGTTACATGAATTTTAGTAGCGGGGGACACATTCACCCATATGCAAATTTCAACTCCTTCCCTGCCGAGCGGCTGTTAATATTGAGCCTGCAATATATACTGGTCACCTGCCTTCCCATGGAAACGGCGTTGAGAAGAGGGGGTGAGGAGTTGGATGCAAGGGCTGGGGGGTCGGTAAAGCAAAACACTAGGAGAGGTTCGGGTCGCTGAACATTGAGCCCGCAATATGTAATGGTCACCAATCCTACCCATGGGGAAGGCATTAGAGGAAGGGCATGGTGGGTAGTTGTACTTAGGGGGTGTGGGTGGGTGGAGGAAACGTCTAGGAGAGCGGAGGGGAGGGTTCGAACGTTTCGTACGAGTTGGTTGGCTCACAGGAGCCATTAATATTTCCCCATTACTGAATTCTGTTGATGTTTCTGTGTAGTCACATCTCATTCCAGTTATTTGAAATCTTTAATAAAGTTATCCCGAAGATTTCGTCCAACATATTTTATTAAATTCTAAAATGCTATATAAGAAAAAATTACAAAATTATTTTGTAGTCCCAAGACTGTTATCTTTTTTGCTATAAATATTAATCAACGATCTCATATTTTCTTATTTATAGAGATAACAAATGATCTGATAACACTTTTCAAAGCTTTTCTGGAAAAACAACCAGTCTTTCAACAGATTCCATTCTATATCTTCAGTCAGTCCTATGGAGGGAAGCATGCATCAGCTTTTGGTGTGGCTTTGTATCAATCTATTCAAGCTGGAACTATCCAGTGTAACTTCAGGGGGGTGGCCTTAGGAGACGGGTGGATTTCACCAGCGGACATAGTATTAACCTATGGACCCTATCTTCATAGATTATCACTGCTAGATGATAAATATCTGGAATTGGTTAACCAAGCAACACAAGCAACGGCCGAGGCTGCTTTTAATGGTGAGTACGTGAATGCCGTCCAACTTTCTCACGCAAGCGACACAGTCATTGCTAAGACAACAGATAATATCGATCAACTTAACGTTCTTCGGCACAATGTTCCATCCGACGACGTGGATTTTCTGTCAGGAAACACTGCAGGAAATACTGCTCTTGACCGCTTATACGCTCGTCATGTTGGTCGCTTCCACGCCAACCCTTTGAAAAAACTCATGAATGGGCCAATCAGAAAGAAGTTGGGTATAATACCTGATAATGTCACCTGGGGTGGCCAGTCGCGTAACCTTTTTACATATCTGACAGGAGATTTGTTTAAACCAGTAATATCTGAGGTCAGCAAGCTTTTGAATTATGGACTGAAAGTTGTGATTTATCAAGGCCAGTTGGACATGATCTGCGGTACTCTAGGGGCAGAAAAGTGGATTGCAAAACTCAATTGGGATGGACTACGTGAGTTTCAGGAAACCACCAGAGTGCCGCTTTATCCACCATCAGGCATGAAGGACAGACAGACAGGAGCATTTTACAAGGCTTACAGGAATTTAGAACTTTACTACATAATGAATGCAGGGCATATGGTTCCCGCTGATAATGGAGAGATGGCTTTGGAAATGGTAGAAAGAATAATCAATCAAGATTAATAATAGTATCTTGCACTTGTAATTAGAATATGAAAACTGATGAGGTGCATGTGGGACATGTTATTTTAGGTTCCAAAAGGACACGTGGTTTGTGCTTGCTAGAATAAAAATGTGAATGTTTACTGTTGCATTTTGTTATTCTTGTGGCATGAAAGAATGTTACAGTGAAATTTTTTTGCGGCATTTCGCTTCCCAGAGCGATTATAAAACAACGTTTCAACGTCTACATGTCGCCATTTTCAAAATAATGTAAATTCTGTTGTTTGATAGTTAGTATTTATATATGAACAAAGTGTGAAAATCGAGTAATGCATTGCAATAAGTTAAGGTGTGCGGGAAAGTAAGAGTACACGGAAGAATGTTCATTAATTGAACAACAATAAAACAAAACGTTTTTCCCGAATACTGAGTCCGATTAAGTGTTTAATTTCAGTGTGAGTCCTTGTTATCTCGTGAATGCGCGAAGCCTTAAACGAGATATAGTACACGGGGATAGATGTGCAAATTTTCACTCGTTCCATCATCTGTAAACATTTTTAACTTCCCAGTGTATTAAACGTGTTCCAAGATGATTGCTGTAGTAAACTTTTTTTAATTCCCCAGTGTAATTACGTCGTCCAGTTGTGTAGACAGTCTCGGTTCACACAATGCATATTTATGTCATGTTTGATCTCTTTTACTCTTCACTCAGTATGGAAAATTCAAACCGATCTGTGGACTTATTAAACCTTACATTTCTTTCTTATTGACGAGATGGCTTTTAGAGCCATTTGATTCTGAATATGGAGCACTTTTCAGATGAGTCACTCCAATTATTCCGTGACCTTTTTTCAGTATCCTAGCTTATTTATGTTGTGCTCTTGACGAAGGCGAGGAGCCTTCCTCCAAAAGGAGTGTTTGCTGAAGGCAAACGAATGAATATATAACCTGCAAGACCCAAAAACAATCAACATTTGTGAAATAGGTGTGTTTTTCACTACAGGATAGTATTATTTCTGAATGATGGATCTGAATGAGTCATAAAGTTCTCACATGTGTACCCTATTATCACTTATTTTCGCAAGACTTAATTTTCGCGCTTTTCGCGATTTAAAAAGTTTCGCGAAATTAAAGTCCCGCGAAAAAAAAGGTGCCGCGAAAATTAAAGACGCGAAATTTAGTGACCTTTATAAAATCCTTTATTTAAGTTTTCCGTCTGCTAGGAGTTTACATCCGAGTAGGAGGGCTCAAATTTCAGTTCAACGCATGTCCTTATTCCTCATCATCTGACTCATCTTGCTGAATTAGTTCCTGTAACACTTCCTCAATACAGTCTTCAAATTTGCCATCGGCATCTGACTCCCTATAGTTCTCTGTGATCAGCTGCCTTAGCCTCTTCATGATGGCTTCATTTTTTTCAGAAGCGTCGATCTCCGCAATCAATTTCACTGGAATTTCCAGCCCCCCCCCTTACACAAGTGGCGATATTCGGTGATGTTACTATGTTGCTGATATTGTTGAACATGTCAGCCAGTTGCTTGTTGAGTTTCTATTCCGTTATGGTTAAATAAAATGCAGAAATGGAAGTTTAAAAAACGAGCACCAGTTACTTGATTCGCGAAATTTAATTACCTTGAAAAACGGTGATTCGTCAAAATCGCGAAATTTAAGTCCGCGAAATATCATCTCGATTTCTATTCCAAATTCGCGAAATTAAAGTCGCGCGAAAATAAGTGATAATAAGGTAAAAATTTTTCATGTGAATTGTCGATATAAAATTATGAAGACCCGACCATCACAGTTATTAATGCGATCAATTTGAAATTCGTGCAATCCTGAGCTATGATGCCCGGAAAGTGATACTGTCTCGCCGTAATAACAGTGCAAAATTTCGCTAACTTATTTCCATGTGATATCGCCGAATGCCACCAAATACACAATTGTGATTCTATATAAAGCAAAACAGAAGCATTAGTTTGGAAATAAAGTACAGGAATGCAAGGAAGGAAATAGATTTCAGTTCATTAAATTTGATTTCGTAAAAAAACAAGAAATCAAAATAATGTCTTTCATCACTTTTAGCTATTGTTTTTTTTCGTTTCAAGATAATAAAAAAAAGCAAGCTTCTGGCCAGAATCATGAAAACACGATATATCACTGAGTAAGCCGGGCCACTCTCCCTTTAATTAGACTTGATGATCTCCTTGATACGAGTGCATTGCCTGTATATACTTATTAATAGGCCACTTCGAAAAATACTATAATACTCTTTAAAGTGCAGGTTTGGGTGGTGCTTGATGTAAGCCCGATTTTCCAATTTCTTTTGTTTTCAGCACGAACTGCACGTGCTATGCTTCAACTTCTTGGCAAATTGCATACGGTGCACATTTGTATACGAAAACACACTGCTACGTCCTAGCGTTCCTACATGTACTCTGAATCCCATTGTGCCATTCTAACAAAGGAGACTTGAATAATTACACCTCGGTGAGGCTGAGCCTGCACAAAAAAGATTATTATGATATTTCTCGAAGTGGCCTATAGAAAGAGTTCATCCCAAGTAAGTCATTTCTTGCCATAGTGATCAGGATTTTGGATTCGTTTCACAAAGATATACCTTTAACAGTTTGACTTTTTCCTACCGCATAAAACGAGAAATGAACGGCATTAAACACACAAGAGTACCCAGTTAACTACTCTGGCTACTATCGGAGTCTTTTTTCTCGCTCTCATTTACACCGTTTACTTACGCTCCGCGGGATGTCTCGTTCGCTCGATCGAAGCTTCGCCGCTCGTTGCTGGCCTTCAGCCGGCCCCGACATCTTAAAAAAGTGTGTCGCGAGAGACCTTTCAGGGGTACCAAGAGAGAGTACCAGCTAACACAAGCTTATGCCAAACAATGGTTGGTCCATAAAAAAAATCCCAATTGCTGGTTTCATTTTTAGGGGGAAAACATATTTAGACGAACTTCGCCGGCAAGGTGCTGAGGATCGATGGCATCAGTCAGATTATTCTAATATATAAGCCCTGACAACAGCCCGTCCATCAATGGTGATGCGCAGAAATTTGCGCAGCACATTTTTCTGCTCTGTGGCTTGAACTTTGCTCTGTACTCTCAGAGACGCAAACATGGCGAATGGGAGCTTTCTTTATGCGATCGTTGTTCTTCCCTTGTTTTTCGCTCTCATCGCGCTATCTCCTGCTAAGAGCTCTTTTGTACAAATACCAAACGAAGACTGGAACTACGTGAAAGTAAGAGAAAACGCGTTTATGTTTTGGTGGCTGTATGGAGCTCAAACATCCGATCCGTCTCAGCGCCTTGACAAGCCGCTCATCATGTGGTTGCAAGGAGGCCCTGGTGCTTCGTCGACGGGGTTTGGAAACTTCGAAGAGCTTGGTCCGCTAACAGTGGATCTTAAGCCTCGCAACACGACCTGGCTGCGAGCTGCTAATGTTTTGTTTGTCGATAACCCGGTGGGATCAGGTTTCAGTTATGTTACTGAAAACAGTGCCTTTACTACAAACGTTAAAGGCAAGTTCAATTTTGTAACAATTTTAAAATTTGATGAGGGTGATTCTGAGAGTGATTTCTGGTGTCCGATTGCGTGATTTCCTGACGACTGTTTACTGTTTAATGGATTCTTTTGCGGGAAGAAGTGGGTAACTTTGTTTTTTCTTTGGTATTTTGAAACAGTTTTTTTGCTTCAATTTTTTACCTCATGAATACGCGAAACTTGAAAGAGTTATAGTTGTGGGGGACAAATATGTTCATTTTAACTATTTCCATCGGTCAATCGGCTATTAACCTTGACATAAGAAGCAAAGAACCGCGAACTTTGATTAACCTTGAGCCCGCGATATATAATGGTCAACTGCTTTACCCATGGGAACGGCGTTGAAGTGAGTGAAGGGTGGGGAGATGGGCCCAATGGGTGGGTGGGTCAGTGGGGCAAAACGCCTAGAAGAGGGGAGGGTCGGTGAATATTGAGCCTGCAATATGCAATGGTCACCTGCCTTACCAATAAGGACGATGTTGGAGGAAGGAGACGGTGGGGAGTTGGTTGAAGGGGATAAGGGTCGATTGAGCAAAATAATGAAGAGAGGGGAGAGGAGGGTGCGAAGGTGCGCAGACTGCAATCATTATTTTAGAGTCAGTATATCAGTTATTTCACGAGTTGGTTCATGGGCGGCCTTTGATTTGTTATAACAATTATTAATCAAAGATCTCATCTTTTTTATTTATAGGGATAGCAAATGACCTTGTTACTCTTTTCAAAGCTTTTCTGGAAAAACAACCAGTTTTTCAGCAGATGCCATTTTATATCTTCTGCGAGTCCTATGGAGGCAAGATGACATCAGCTTTTGGTGTGGCTTTGTATGAAGCTATTCAAGCGGGAACTATCAAGTGTAACTTCAGGGGGGTGGCCTTAGGAGACTCCTGGATTTCCCCAGCTGACATAGTGTTAACCTGGGGACCCTATCTTTATGGATTATCACTGCTAGATGATAAAGATCTGGAATTGGTTAACCGTGCAGCCCAAGCAACTGCAGAGGCAGTTGCTAAGGGTCAGTACAAAAACGCCACCGAACTCTTTAAAGTAACCGAGACAGTCATTGCCTTGACAACAGATAACGTCGATGTATATAACGTTCTTCTACACAATGTTCGATCCGACGCCATGCAGTTTCAGTCTGCAGGAAACACTGCTCTTGACCGGTTATATGCTCGTCATGTCGGTCGTTTCCACACCAACCCTTTGAAAGAACTCATGAATGGGCCAATCAGAAAGAAGTTGGGTATAATACCAATAAATGTAACCTGGGGTGGCCAGTCGAGTGACGTTTTCACATACATGGAAAAAGATTTAATAAAACCAGTAATATCTGACGTCAGTAAGCTTTTGAATTATGGACTGAAAGTTGTGATTTATCAAGGCCAGTTGGACATGATCTGCGGTACTCTAGGCGCAGAAAAGTGGATTGCAAAACTTAATTGGGATGGACTACCTGAGTTTCAGAAAACCACCAGAGTACCGCTTTATCCACCATCAGGCTTGAAGGACAGACAGACAGGTGCATTTTACAAGGCTTACAGGAATTTAGAACTTTACTACATAATGAATGCAGGGCATATGGTTCCTGCTGATAATGGAGAGATGGCTTTGGAAATGGTAGAAAGAATAATCAATCAAGATAATAATAGTGCCTAGCACTTGTAAATGGAATACGAAAACTGAGGCGGTACATGTGAGGTTCATGTTTACTTTTTTTGTAAAGTGATAATAAAAATGAATTGTACTGCAGCATTATTTGCGTTGATCTGGTGCGTACAACTTTTGTTCCTGATTGTGATGTATCGTGCCCGGTCTATTGACTTTAAATTACTCAGTCTACTAAAACAGTCAGTTTTTATCTGATTCAGGTTGTTGTGAAATAACACGTTAAAGAATATTGCAAAGGTTCAAACCGCATAATGTAGTTTTCCTTTTCAATCTTTTTTCGCATCTTATTGTAAAGAGGTTCAGAAGGAGGTCAAGAATCCATCTCCAAAAGCGCCCCCCACCCCCATCCCCCACCCTCCCCCCCCCTCCCCCCCCCGATTCTGAGACTTCAACATTACCTATTTAGTCTCCCCAGACCCGACAGTGTGCTGAAGGCAGAAAAATCAGGGGAACAATCAAGACCTAATAAGAAAAATACAAAGTTTATTAAACAGATGTGTTTGCGATTACAGTCTAAACCCTGAATGATAGATCGATATGAATGAATCAAAGTTCTCGCATGCTTAATAATTTATCATGTAAACTATGGATATAATTACTGTATTGATGTGGTCAGAGAAATAAAATAAACCGTTGAGTTATTGGAATGTGAACTATAAGTATCATTGCAGTCTCTCAGGCCTAGGTACAAGTTGAACCGTGTAACCCGATACCGGTATCACTTTCACACCGGTACGAGTTCATCCCGGTTCGTTCTTCAGTTGTGGCTCTGTACTTTGCGAGAGTATGGTATTCAGCATAAGTCATTTGTCAGTATATGGCAGGTGTCAAAAGTTTACCTTACTGCAGATTCATGTTGAGCGTTTCACGGTCTGAGTTGTCGCGTTCGTTGCAACGGTTGGTTGATTGCGTTGCGAGGCAAAATGACAGCCGTTGCTAGGCGGGAATGACGACGTTCTTTCTTTCTACAAACGCGCTGTTTTCTAGGCTCATCAGGTCTTCCTCAACAAAGAATACTAGAGTTATTCTTTTTGCAGAATAGTAGGAGTATTCTATCTTGATTTCAATCGCCATGATACTGGTAAGATCCAAGACGCGAATAACTCTTCTAGAAAAGAAATCGCTAGACGATCGACAACATGCTTTTCCCAGACAGAACGTCGTCATTCCCGCCTAGCAACGGCTGTCATTTTGCCTCGCAACGCAATCAATCAACCGTGACAACGAACGCGACAACTCAGACCGTTAAACGCTCAACCTGAATCCGCAGCATCTTTCAAACTGGAGGCAAGTGTTTATGTTGGCATATTTTGCGAGGCCGTTACGGAGCTTTCTTGAATCGTGTTGTTTCAAAGTTTTATTAAAGAAAATTACCTTCGTGGGATTATGCTCTAAAAATGTATCGCATTCAAAGCAAAGCAATGTTTTCTTGAATGATTGGCTAAGAAGAAGAATAAAGTGTTTGTTACGTAGAATCGCAATGACATATATTTTCATGTTGCACTTTACACAAATGTACCAAAGATGTGAAAACGCTTGCACGCGTGCAGACACTAAGTTGGCCATGATATGTAATTATTGATTGCACATGAGCATAACAATGTAAGCGCCTGTAATTGGGGGCGTATAATGCGCAATCGCCGAATCAGTGCTGCCCAGAAATCTTTCTCAACCACGATTAGAGTTGCGCCCAACTCGCTTCGCTGGTTCAGCTCGTTCGCTAGCTGCTCGCAATGATGGATATTCAAAGAATGACCTCTTTGATACTAGTGCAGGCTTTTCCAACTGAGCCTACACACTCATTATAATACATAGACACCCATGCTATTAGAGTGGTCACAGTCCATTGAGTGTCCAAAAACCAAAATCAATACAACTGTCACGAGAGACTCCTGTGAAATTTGTTGTACAAGTATCTCTTGACACCTTTTATTTAATAAGCAGCATTTTCAGCATCAGTTTGCTGTATAAATTCAGTATTAGTTGTCATGATATAGTATTTACCAGGAGCGACTCCTGTATTCACTAGTTCTTACGTACGCAAAAATACCTTGGGATCCTGTGCCTTCTTTGGCAGTTTCTTCGTCCCCAGGACCTTCTCCGTGGATACAAATCGTGTGTCTCGCAAACATGGCGGACGGGAGCTTTCTCTTTGCGATCGCTGTTCTTCCCTTCATGTTTTTCGCTCTCGTCGCGCCATCTTCCGCTAAGGGTTCCTTTTCACAAATACCAGACGAAGACTGGAACTATGTAAAAGTAAGAGAAGACGCGTTTATGTTTTGGTGGCTATATGGAGCTCAAACAACTGATCCGTCCCAGCGCCTTGACAAGCCGCTCATCATGTGGTTGCAAGGAGGACCTGGTGGTTCGTCCACTGGTTTCGGAAATTTCGAAGAGCTTGGTCCGCTAACAGTGGATCTTAAGCCTCGCAACACAACCTGGCTGCGAGCTGCTAATGTTTTGTTTGTCGATAATCCGGTGGGAACAGGTTTCAGTTATGTTACTGAAAAAAGTGCCTTCACTACAAACGTAACAGGCAAGTTCAATTTGTATATTTTACAATGTATAAAGGGTGACTTTAGATATTTCGATGTTTATGATTTCACTCTACGGATCTGTTTTATTAGTGAGTTTAAGGTAGTTTTGTTGACCGCAGAGAAAACATTAAAGTTAGTTTGGAATAAAATACATGACTTTGTAGTTTGCAAAGTAGTGTTATATCCATAATGTCCGGTCGCGTGATTTCCTTGTGACTGACTCTACTGTTCAATGAATTCTTTTGGGGGGTAGGGTGGGCAACTTTGTTTTCTCTCAGGGATTTGGGAAAACGGTAGCCTGCGAATACAGCCGCCTCTCATCGCTCCCGGCCGCTAGGGGCGTTCACGCGAGAGAGCGTCTGCGATTTACTTTGAGAAATTCCATACTGATGACGAAAATCTGTCCCGCATCAAGACAGGAGCGCTGATTGGCCAACTTGATGATTTTACATAATTATGCTTTAAATTATGCAGTGTTGTAACTCAATCGCCAGTTGCGAGGATAATCTTGTCTGTCGTTAGAAACTGTTCGACTCTGTGTTCAATCTATTTGTCCTATGTTTAATGTTTTGACGTTACAAGCAAATCAGTTTCAGGCTTTTTATAGTTTTATCTGCAGTGAAGAGGTTTTTCTACTTTTGTCAATTTACCGACCGGATATAGCAAGTCACTGATATTTCAAACGGCGCCACTCGTGCACGGCTGGATGAATGAACATTTATCGGCGATACATGGTAAGAAGAATCCCGTAATTATCATCATCAGTCTGCTTTTAGTGGAAAGACTGCCTTTAGACTCATGGCACCGCAATGGCCGCGGTCGAAAATAGCAGTTTCTTTCGCCAATATTTTCACGGCAAAGATGGAAACAGAAATAATAAACCACTAGTACTGCACGCAAGGAAATGTTATCTGTTGTAACGCAATACAACCCTGTGTGCCTACATCCTCATGGACAAATGAATCACAATCTTTGCTTAGACGGATCTATAAAAACCTCCCCTTGTTTCATACAAAAAGGGGTAGATCTTTAAAAGACATACTGATCAGGGCTAAACTGTAAAAATCAAACTACAATTAAAACACAGTGAACATAGGTCATAACAAACACGCCAGGCGCTAGTTGGATTCGTGATGGGCCTGTCAACACCTTTCATTTCATTTGGTTTCACTGCATGCACATTATTATAATTATACGAGATTAGCGACGGGTGATTTACGTCATCAGTATGGAATTTCTCAAAGTAAATCGCAGACGCTCTCTCGCGCGAACGCCCCTAGCGGCCGGGAGCGATGAGAGGCGGCTGTATTCGCAGGCTAGGAAAACGGTGTTTCTTTTGCTTTCATTTTTTCATATTACTGAATTCTATCGTTGTTTCTGTACAGTCAGATCTAATCCCATTTATTTTAAATTATCAATCAAGTCCCAAAGATTTGTCCAAAACAAGATGCTATATTGTAAAAGAAATCACAAAATTCTATTTGATTCACAAGACTGTTCTTTTTTGTTATAATAAATAATTATTTAATAATCAAATATCTCATATTTCTATTTATAGGTATAGCAAATGACCTTGTTACTCTTTTCAAAGCTTTTCTGGAAAAACAACCAGTTTTTCAGCAGATGCCATTTTATATCTTCTGCGAGTCCTATGGAGGCAAGATGACATCAGCTTTTGGTGTCGCTTTGTATGAAGCTATTCAAGCGGGAACTATCAAGTGTAACTTCAGGGGGGTGGCCTTAGGAGACTCATGGATTTCCCCAGTTGACTCGGTGTTAACCTGGGGACCCTATCTTTATGGAGTATCACTGCTCGATGATAAAGATCTGGAATTGGTTAACCATGCAGCCCAAGCAACAGCAGAGGCTGTTGCTAAGGGTCAGTACAAAAATGCTACTGTACTCTGGGACGAAACCGAGACAGTCATTGCTAAGACAACAGATAATGTCAATGTTTATAACATTCTTCAACACAATGCCCCAGCCTTCCCCAAGTTTCAGTCTCTGGGAAATGCTGTTCTTGATCGATTATATGTTCATCATGTGGGTCACCTCTATGTCGACCCTTTGACAGAACTCATGAATGGACCAATCAGAAAGAAGTTGGGTATAATACCTGATAATGTCACCTGGGGCGGCCAATCAGGTGACGTCTTTACATACCAGACAGAAGATTTCATGAAACCAGTAATATCTGACGTCAGTAAGCTTTTGAATTATGGACTGAAAGTTGTGATTTATCAAGGCCAGTTGGACATGATCTGCGATACTCTTGGCGCAGAAAAATGGATAACAAAACTCAATTGGGATGGACTACCTGAGTTTCAGAACACCAACAGAGTGCCACTTTATCCACCATCAGGCATGAAGGACAGACAGACAGGGGCATTTTACAAGGCTTACAGGAATTTAGAACTTTACTACATAATGAAAGCAGGGCATATGGTTCCTGCTGATAATGGAGAAATGGCTTTGGAAATGGTGGAAAGAATAATCAATCAAGATAATAATAGTGCCTAGCACTTGGAATTAGAATATAAAAAACTGTGGTATGCGTGAGACAGTTTAATTATTTTGTTATTTTAGGTGCCAAAAGGTCATGTGGCTTGTGCCTGCTGGACCAAAAGGTTTATTTACTGTTTACAATTGCATTCCTTTCATCTTTTACCGCAAAAGAATGTTACAGTGCATTTTCTTGCAGCATTTCATTTCCCAAAGTACATTTGTAGAGAGACTATAACCAAAAATTATTTAGTAATAAGGGGCTTATAACCACCTTTGATAAGCTACATGCAATACAAGCTATAAGTCATTCCTGACTCAAAGCTGGGATGAGTACATACATGTACATCTGTAAAGTAAGCATGAAAATAATTGTATTTATCATATGACCCGTACGGCCCTGCGAACCTTTTCTTTGCAAAACCATTGATGAAAGTCCCGTATGAGGGCCGTACGCATTTGCGTGAGCGGGGCCGGAAAAAGGGGTACGGCCCTACTACAAAAGCGGACGGCCTCGCGCGTTAAAATTTCAAGTAATTTTGTCTCCAATTTGGTCATATGATAAAATGCTTATTGACTAAGTTAGGTCGGGCCGGATGGGAAAATATTTGGCTCTCGGTCATGGCGTACGGACCGAGCACAGCGAGGTCCGTACGCCATGACCTCGAGCCAAATATTTTCCCATCCGGCCCTCCCACTTAGTCAATAAGTACATAATCTTTTGCTCTGGCATGCACTTGTTCCATGCATGTGTTTGTGTGTTTGAATTCAAAGTGTAGACCAAAATCTTAATTTTGAACCATTTGTATTGATGAATCCAACATCAACCATACAAAATGTAGGATTCATTAACAGAAAGGGACTCTTTAACTTATTATTACGAACTAGGATGGATTGATGATCCCTTGACTGCATGCATGGTTGACAGCTTTTGGTTATTGACTAAAAAATAATTACTACATAGAATTTCCAGTTTCTTCTTTTTGTTGCGGAGCCCTGACATAAAACATTTACTATTTTTTAATTACTAAAATACAATAATAATTATTAATACAGTTTCTTTACAAGCTAACAGTAATAAACTCCCTGATTCATCTAAATACTGTACAATTTGTTATTACTTAGTTATAAATTAGAAGAATAAATAGAAAAATTATTCTTTCCTTTTTTTGTAAAATAAAGAGCAGTAATTTAAAGTAATAATAATAATAAAAAATAACTGCAGCATTATTCATGCTGATCTGGTATGTATGTACAACTTTTGTCGCTGATTTTGACATGTGTTGTCCGTTGACTTAAGGTTACTCCCAACCGTTGCGCGTGTCCTGCAGAAAAAAATTTCGTACAGACTGTTCACACGCTAGTTTTAAGAGTATGATGACCAACTAGTATATATAAATGGAAAGCTCAAAAAATGTAACTTTTGATAAAAAAAGTATAATTTTAGCGATTTTTTCTTTTAGAAACAGCTGTGATCTGAGAAACTGCCAAAAGACCAAGGATTGTTCAATTCAATTGGTATTGAATGCCTTGTCAAGAGCAAAATTGCTGCAAAGTGTTATTCACAAGGGATCAATCAACAAAACCGTGTCTGGAAATTTTTATATTTAAAATATTTTTTCCTGTGGCGACCATTTACGCAACATGTCTGGCATGTTTTTAGTTACTCCAACTTTAGATGCAGATATCTTGCCAACCAATGTAAATGGTTTGCCAAATTACTCTTGAAACTGGAGTGTGCAAATTATTTTCCAAAGAACACCTGCAAAGGTTGGGAGCACCCTTAAAATACCTCAGTGTTAAGTTGCAGAACTATCAGTGTAACACGTTTTTTGGGACCATGTTCTATTATGCTAAAAGGGATTTAAAATCCCCAGGGGTGTAGCTAAGAAAAAACTGAGCAGGCTCGTTAACAAACCCAGCCGGTTTATCTGGCTTGTGCACCTTCAAAATCACCCCAAGTCTTTGTTTTCTAGTGAAATTTCAGCCGGTGATATTAGCCCGTAGCCTGCTGTTAGCTACATCCCTGAATCCCTAGCCTGGTCTACTAAAATGTCAGTTTTCATTAGATTCAGGCTGTTGGTAATTAAATTAACACAGATATGTTAAAGTTCAAACTATATGAAGTTTTCCTTTTCCATCTTTTTTTGTATCTTCTGGTAAAGGCATCCAGGAGAGTCCATCCCCAAAAGGGGGGTGTGGTGAAGGTAAAAGTATGAACAACCAAGACCTAGGAAAAATACAAAATTTATTAAACAGATGTGTTTGGTTTGTGACTACAGTCTAAACTATGAATGAATCATAAAGTCCCTACATGTTTAATAATTTATCACATGAACTGTAGATATAAAATTATGAAGAACCAACCATCACAGTTATGAATGCAATTCAAAAAAAAATATTGCAATCTTGCTATGACGGAAATTTAAGGCATGACCTCTTTGATACTTGTGCATAGCCTACAAAAATATATACAATGTACCTACCCTTAATACCTCGAGGTCAATACATTATGAGTTCATCTATAGAACTGATACACAGTCATGGTATTAGAGTGGTTTTCAAATTAGTGTTATAAAACAGTAATTGCCGATCAATCACAAAAGACGCAGGTCTACAAACAAATGAACCAATCAAAACTGAAAGCAAATACATGTAGACAGCACCAAGTAGCAAAACACAAGCGAGCAAATCACAATAATAATGGTTTATGTTTTACTTCTGAAAAGTTGAGAAAGTGGTGCAAGATTTTTTAGCATTTTTTTGTTGTTGTTGTTGTCTTTGGTTTCTTTTTTTCTTGGCAAGAAGTTCTCCATGTAGATGCTTGTAATACATAACATTATACACTTAGTCTAATAAAGCACAGAAATGTAGTACTAAGCTTGCCTTCCATCCACTATCCCTAGTAGCATTTTCCAGTTACTCCAAATGCCAAAGTTATATGGATTTCTGAAAACCTGGAAACAAAAATCACAAAGTCTTATGTACACAACAAAAGAGAGTGAATTTAGGACTATCTGGTACTACAGTATACGTGTAAAACAATGCTTTTTACTTTATTATGTTAAAAATACATAATACATAATAAACTCATAATAATACATAATAATATTGTACACATACACAACCCACTGTTTTGCAAGAAAAACTGACGGTCTTTATGTACCCTCCTGATCCCCAGCTTAAAAGTCAGTGTCTTGATAAGCCCCTACTGTATCAGGAATACACTGAAACTAACCCCAATATTCCTTGCTGTGTGTACTATTAAAATGTCAACTTAAATTTTTAGGTCAATAAATTTTGTCCAATATTAAGATCATCAGGTATCTTCAGGGGTGGATCCAGGAATTTCTGAAAGTGGGGTCCAGGTGCATGCCTCCCCGGAAAATTTTTCCAATTTTACCCTCTGAAACATCATTTCCAGCATTTCTGAAACTCGAAAAGCGTTTGTTAAGTGAAAAAATTGACAAACAGTCAATTGGTGGAAGTGAAACAACAACGTATATAACAATTTTATTCTATTATTTTTATGAACCACAAGGGAGACAGAGTTCTGAAAGGGGGGGGGGGGGTCCGGACCCCCCGACCCTCCCCCTGGATCCACCACTGATCTTGCATACAGGGAGCCCCTCTACCCTTGCGCAAGGTGGGTCCTCTTCTAGTACACTTGTTATTTACCACTTCCCTATTAATAAAGACAATTTTTGGTTAAAAAAAATCATAATTTTTATTTTGACTTATATGCTTTGAGAAATTTAGATGCCAATATGTGGCTAATGAAATACAATATTTAAAAAAATGAACTTGAATTATTCGATATTTGGATTGGTGAAGTCATACAATGTCAATACATGTACTTACCAAACCTTGTTTTCGCAATCTTTTTGCATCATCTCTATTTGTGTGCCACTCGATTGAGGTCTCTCCATTACTAATCAGTTTACAGTGCCATCCAGTCAAAATCCCAAGAGCTAATGTGACACAAGAGCATAACATAACAACAAAAAGAACACATTTGTGTTCATACTGTGAAGCACTTTCTCCTCTGTGATGAGATCTTCCTGGCTAAAACAACAATAAAAACAACAATAAAAAACAAACATACAAATTATACTATTTATTACTTTGTCCAATTATTCCAAACATGGCCATACTCTCCGCCCCCCATGTCTAATGTCCCAACCATGGCATCATAAAGCATGCATACTTTCTAGATGGATACTGACGAAAGCCAAGCAATTGCAAGTCCAAAGAACATATTACATGTATTTAATAATTAAATGGTATATAACTGACAGTCATGTAAATAATTTGCAGATCCTGAAATCTTTAATTCCAAACACACACACACACACACAAAAAAAAAAAACAGATTCCTGCCCTGTTCCTCACACAGGGAAACTAGGACTTGATGGATGCTTTGGAACAGTCTGCAATTATACTTACTCCCTATAGGCTAATAAAGGGGAAAATGATTGAATGAATACATTTGTGAGACAGTTTAACCACAGACCATTTTGTGCTTTTTATACAATAATATTTCGTATCATAAAGCATGTTTTGGAAGGGAAACTGATGTCAAGGATTTATGGAAAGTGCAAATTGTAATGTTACAGTGCGACTCACCTTACTGTGAGCGCCTAACAAACGTTTTTACAAGTTTTGTTGTAACTAACTTTACACTCCTCTGATAAACATGAAGCAACAAGATTACATCTGATCATTTGTTGCTTCGTGTTTATCACAGGAATGCAAAGTTAGTTGCAAAACTTGTAAACAAAACTCGTAAAAAAAGTTGTTGAATGCTCACAGAAGGCGCATAGCAGTGTAAAGCATTGCACTGTGCTTCATGCATTTTTTGTAGGCTAAACCCACCTTGATTTTTGAGCCTGAGGTTATAAGAGATGAATTTTGTGCATTGCCAATTATGTTTGCACTTGACTGAAAAGCAAAATAAATGACAAAGAAGAGCAAAACTCAGAAACCAATCATCTCAAATAAGTGACTGAACAAACTTCATAGCCCTTTTGTTAAAATCAGAATTTGATATAATATACTATATTACATGTATATTTTCATACTACAAGTTTATAATGATTGTTAAACAGGGCCTCTATATTGAAGACTATAGACTGTAGTGACAGTATCAGACCCTCCTTTTGAAGGTCGCTGGTCTGATCCTTGGTCATTGACACAAAAAGTTAAAACTTTGCTTCACATTGTACAATCAACTCTCTCAAAGTGTACATGTATATTTATAATTCAACACATTGATACACTGCCCAAATATGGTAAAGATAGTATCGATATACGCTATGTCTACATGACGTATATCCAATGTTATAATTCAACACATTGATACACTGCCCAAATATGGTAAAAAAGTTATTAATATAATTTATGCTATGTCTACATGACATATATCCAATGTTATAATTCAACACATTGATACACTGCCCAAATATGGTAAAAAAGTTATCGATATGTGTTATGTCTACATGACATATAACCAGCGATGGCGGTAAATTTCGCATTTTGAAAGAAAGTGAAAATGATTGCTGCCTGCAATTTCTTTTTTTTTTTGGCGAAAAAGTGCATGAACTATTAGTTAAAAAAGGGAAAAGAAAGAAAAAAAGAGAAGAAAAGAAAAGAGAAAAATACTGTTCACATGATTGGACAAAAAAGGCGCGAAATTTTCGCGTTGTCGCGGTTGCAGTGTTGTTTCTTGGTGTAGCTGAATGAAAACTGGTTCAAAGTTTAACCGCTCGACAAGAAGTGAATGAAGGAGCACAATTTTCGTGAAATTCCTTTGGTAATCACCTCTGGAATATGATATAGACTTGATGTTTCCTCAGAAAAGTTTCTGATCTCGTCATTACGGCTGTGGGAGCTAAAAAACGAGCATTCCAAGTTTGTAAACAACATTGATCGACTCAGCTCGTACTTCGATGTTTGAAAATTTGGTGCTTATGGAAGGGACTAAAAAGCCAAATCAACTACAGGTACGATGTTTTAACCATTTCTTGTATCCTCTAGCTGTGAATTTTTGTAAGCTTACTGTCCACGCTGCAGTTCTTTCCAACTTTTCGCCGCTATGTTTAGGTTCGTAGCCGTGTGTTTGTTCAATTTGTTTTGATTCTGAATTGAACTTTTTAAGATACGAAACACTTGTAACTAAGACATTATATGCCATTTTATTGTGTTTTAATTCTTGTAGTCACTACTCTGTCCCGTTCTTTGAGTAGACGAAAGCTCTTCGTAGAAACTCTCAACTGATGTCACTGATTGTGTATGCTAAATTAATTTTAGCTTGGCAAAAGTTTCGGCATTCATTGCTTGTTGTTTAAGAAATGGTGTGAGGTAAAATATTGTAGTTAGCCTTTTTACTTAATGAAAGGTTGTATATCTCAATGATTTTTTTTCTCGAAACTGTGATTTTTTATCAATGTGTTGAATTATAAAACAGTTTATATAGTGTTCAAGCTTGCACAATATTGACAAAGGCGCCACTTTCATTCATGAACTGTGTGATGTTGCAAGTTTTGCGCGGTAAAACATCTGTAAGCTTTTTTATAAATAAAAGGCTTGTCGGCGATATTTATTTCTTCAAACTGTGCTTTGTTATCAATGTGTTGAATTATAAAACTATTATAGCGCTCAAGCTTGCATGATATCGCCTAATTTAGGCGATATCACGCGCGCTTTCACGCTATAATAGTTAATTATAATTCAACACATTGATACACTGCCCTAATACATGTATGGTAAAAAAGTTATCAATATATGCTATGTCTACATGACATATGGAGGTAAATTTTGCATTTTGACAAGAGAATGCAAAAATGACGGACTGGCCTCGATATTTTTTCTTCAAACTGTGGTTTGTTATCAATGTGTTGAATTATGAAACTATCATTGCACTCAAGCTTGTATGATATCCTAATTTTAGCCGACTTGGCCTACGGGCCTACGGCCTCATTGGCTAAGAATTAGGCGATATCATGCGCGCTTGAATCGCACTATAATAGTTAAGTATATGTTGTACATGTAAGGTGGAAATCTCTCTTAGACAGACATGGTTAGCTGGTCCTGGCTGAAATGTTTTATTTACTGAGCTGTTAATAGCAAATTTCTGGATAAAAATGCATGTACCTACAAGCAGGGGATACTAAAACTGCATATATTTGTGCCTGGGCCAGCTTGCATAGATAAACCAACTGATTCTATTTTTAAGAACAGGCACTGTGGTGTAGTGGTTAGCGCGTCGGACTTTCAACCTGAAGGTCGGTGGTTCGAAGCCTGGTCTCTGCCGTTGTGTTGTTTCCTTAGACAAAAAACTTACTACTCCACACTGTCTCTCTCCACCCAGGTGTATAAATGGGTACCGGCGACAAAATGCTGGGGGTAACTCTGCGATGGACTAGCATCCCATCCAGGGGGGAGTAGCAATATTCCTAGTCGCTTCATGCTATAGAAACCTGGTTTAAGCTCCGGCCGTTATGAGCCTTCTGGCTCGGGTGCGCGACTTTACTTACTTACTGTTTATTCAGGTTCCTAGGTGTATAAGTCAGTACTGGCAAATAAAGTATGATCATGCAGTCAAAAATAAAAGCTACTAAGCAGTACTTTCCAGTGGTGCTTAAATTTGTAATACTTAATAAATTTATCTTAAAAAATCTTGTGAACCTCTCCAATTAAACATTGAAAATCTAATACATACAATGAACAATGACATTATTATTTTATTGTGTCACAGGCTTACCCAGTCATGAAAGAAGTGTTTAATGAATATGTTTCTAGCTGACACGGTGACATAAAGGGTTCCAAGGCACATGAATATACAAAATAATATAAAATATCTATGATTGAAATGACCAACACAGTTATTTATCCATGCTATCAAAAAAAGTCAAGGAAATTAATACTGCAAAACTTTACATTTATTTAATTTCTGAATTATGTTATGTTTATTTAGTTGAATGTTCCAAAAGCCCCGGCTACACATTCTAACATTGTTATCAGCATTTGTTGGTTCAACAGTGTAATAGAACGTGTAACTGGCATGTTAGACGATGTCAAACTAATATTTTTTTGTTGAAGCGATATTTTGATTTTAATTAATTCATTCTTCTAACACAAAATGTTAGTCAAACATCATCAACAGTGTATAACATGCCAGCTACATGTTCTAACTTTGTTGAACCAACAAATGTTACATAACAATGTTAGAATGTAGCCATGGGCATAATGTAAATACAGCTGTACTGTCTGGATACCCTAGTCATATTTTCATTGAAAAAAATAATTCAGAGCGGGATGTCGTCAGAACATATTTATATTAGCACTGTCTTAAATTACATATTATACATGTTATGTACAAGTCATGTACAAGTCATGTACATTCATGGATTGTATCAAAATTGTACTATGGAAGTCACTATTGTTAAATATCTCAAGATTTCAAGTCTGTTTGTAACACCATGTTACTTAATGAAAAGGATACGGCAGTGATGGTCCATCTTTAGAACACAGCTTTAAAAGGAATATTAAAATGCACATCATCAATAAACTGGGTTATGCTGATGTGTGTGTACACATTTTTTTAGTGGGTTAAAATAAATTGAATAAAAAAATAAATTGAGCTATCATGAATGTCTTGCAGATAAAAGCATACTGTATAAATCTACAGCTGTAGTGAGAGTAAGACAATGGAGGGCCCAGGGCATTTTTTTTTTTTTCACATTGGCCACTCAACCTTACTACATGTAATTATAGTCAAGTGCAGAGGTTTGGTGGTTATTTAAATAATTTAGGAAATAGAAGGTTTATTATACCAGCTAGCCTTTGCCAGTGCTCTGAAATGTGTATACAGGGCTCGAAATTAAGAAAAAAATTCTCAGACAATCACCATTATTGTGAGTAATTTCTAAAATTTAGTCGCAAGTTAGTAAATTTTAGTCGCAAAAAAAAAAACGAACTACTACTACCAGAACCGGAAATGAGAAACGAGAAATTTCTGAGAAAGTCTGAAAAAGTGCACCCGTGATACATTTCTTGGAAACCGCATTAATGGAGGATGGAATTGACGATTAAGTCGTGCAACATTCAATGTGAATTTTGCAGGATTTTTTGAATAAAAATTAATGACAACTACCAGTAACATGTAAGACACAAGACTGTTGAATATAATTCCTTTAATAGCTAGGCTGTAAAACAGTCGCAAAAGCGAAATCTTTAGTCACAAATGCGCCGATATACGGGCACAATTTCGAGCCCTGGTACTATGGCTTATAGCTAGCCGCGAGATTATTAAAAAAAACTGACAAAATGCCATGCATTTAATTGTACCTTAAGTGGTCTAGCATCCCATCCAGGGATTATTTATAAATTATGTAGTCCCAAACTTTAAATAATAAGCTACTGTATGAAAACTATAGAGATAATAATAAAGTGAACAGAAATATACCGGTATTTATTACATAATGAAGAAATAAGGAACAAGGAAGAAAAAGGATTAATGAGTCTCACCTTTTGCATATTGAGCAGTGATGCGATCTTGGAGGTTTTATTTGAATACCTGAAATCAGTAACTACAAGTTAGCACAGTAACTGATAGTCACACAACAAAACAGGACATGCAGTTATATGCATTCTGTCCAGCTACAAAGAGGACTGAAAGGAAAGATAGGCAGTCCTCATAGAGGTATCAGTCAGGGAGCCCATTAAGATGGTTTCAAGACTTACATTTTTTACAAATGTAGTATTTTCCATTTTTTAAGTCACCTAAATTTGAATCCTGCAAGAAACAATACAAAGTATATTAAATATAATTACAGTATTGCAAAAAAAAAATTGATATGTAAGTAAAAGAAAAAGTTTTGAAAGTTTCTTAAATCTGTCTTCCGAAGTTTAAAAAAATACAAACTTCAGGGCCATTAAGCTACAATCTCTGACAGAAGTCAGTCAACACACTTAGACAAATTGTCAGCATTTCTCAGCATTTAAAAGGAATTATCATATCTACCACCCCCTACCCTCACAACCCTTCTAAGCAAAAAACAGTATGTTTTTTGACAGGACAATAGACTGACAGTTGTCTTGCACACAGAAACATTTTATTTTATTTACTGTCTCAATGAGTTGTGTCCAAGATTGTATCATGAGACAAACCGAGGTAATTGCCTTCATGGTAAAAATATAATTTTGAATACTAGTACAGGCATTGGATCTCTCTTGTAAGAGGCTATAAATTATTGCATAAAAAAAATGAAAGAAGTGGGGTTTTTCAATATATTTTTTTCTGATACCTATTGCCTCGGTAATAATTAATTTTTTATCTGGCTATGGCCCTGAACCTTCTAAAAATTGTTTACCTGGGCAACTCTTCCTGGTGAAGTAAAGACTGCTTTGAAATAATGGAATACAATGTTGATGAGGAGCCAGTGACCTGTTATAAGATGAAGCACTATCCATGGTGTGCTGTACTGGAGAATTACAGGTAGCAGAAATGCATAATAAATCACAACCACTGAGGTTGTCAGTCCTATCACCAGCAGAACAAAGGCCTGCAACATAAAAATAATAATTTCGAATCAGTCACGCACAAGCCACAGGACTGATGTTCATACCACTGGATCTATTAATCTGTTAATTATCAATTATTATTAATCTATTAATCTGAAGCAAGTCAAAGCAACCAGGAATTTTACTACACCCCCCTGGATTTAATGATATTGATAGTCCATCCCAGGGTTACACCTGCCCTGGGTGCAGAGGTTGTTTTTTTTTTAGTGAAAAACCGGCACATTTGAGCGGCATAGCCATGACAAAACTCTTGATATTTAGAGAACGGACCTCTGAATCCAGGGTGGGTTACACCCAGAATCATTATGTCGTCGACACCCATATACATGTATACACCTGAATGGAGGAAGACAATGTGGAGTAAAGTTTCTTGTCTAAGAAAATGGCATGATGGCAGAGATGACAAGTTTTTACTATTGAGCAGGGATAGGACATTTTTTTCAAAGGAGCCACCAAAATTTCTGGGCCTCAGAGTCTTTTTAAGGTACTGATATTTATTACAAAAAAAAAAAATCAAAAATCAAGCTTTTTTTTAAAGGGGCAAACGAATGTGTAATTGTTGGGTCGGAATCCTGCTATCTTTAGTTGGGGTGGGATGGTGGTGGGGATTTTGGTGGGGGTGGGGCTGATAAACAACATACGCTACATGTAATTCTCGGCTAGTTTGATGTCGCTGTCGGAATTGTGCCGAGAAAGATTGTCTTTTGTCGCAATTTCATTTTACGTGCTGTCGCTACATGTACTTTTGGGTCATGTCGCCTGTCGGAATTTTAAATCCCTGGCAGGGCCTCATGATATGGCCTTCTGTATATGTAAAAATTTTTAGTACACTACATAAGCTTATATAGGGACGTTCCATTTTTTATCCGCACCCCCCCTAAAGAAGGAGTGTTTTTGCAAAGGAGGGTTCGGATTTTTTCTTCAAAGAAGCCGACAAAATTTGGAGCCTTCGGATTTTTTTTTCAAAGGTGCCGACAAGAAAATTAACCCTTTGGATTTTATTTTTTAAGGGGGGCC
This sequence comes from Cladopsammia gracilis, assembly GCA_022457155.1. NCBI lineage: Eukaryota > Metazoa > Cnidaria > Anthozoa > Scleractinia > Dendrophylliidae > Cladopsammia > Cladopsammia gracilis. Next base: position 181,581 of record JAJGOT010000664.1, on the reverse strand, counting down.
GACAAAAAAATTGGGGGTTCGGATTTCTTGCCATCTTTAGGGGGTGGCATATAAAAAATGGAACGTCCCATAATATATTCTCTCCTCCACATGCATAAACTTTAATATTACTCACCGGTCCGAGGATCCTAACAAAATGATCGATTATCCAGAATACAGGTTCAAATATTGTGTCAACTACAACTGCTCGCGAGGTGCCAGAGTTGAAAGTTAGAGACCGCAAACTGAACAGTAAGACTTTTAAACGTTCCATCGAGCTTTTCACGGTGGCTTCTCGTAGAAAAAGTAAAGATTCCTCGTATACAACAACTACTTTGCTGTGAAGTCATAACCATTTTCCTTTCATGACTTGTTCACTTGTGGAAGATTGTCAAAATCGAATTTACAGAAGAGATAATTTCTCTCTAGCGTGATCACGATCTCAGCGATCTCAGCATATTTTCCTCTCTTGCCGCCATTTTGAATTTCACGATGCGGGGACTAGGGAGAGCTATCCTGTCAATCCCTACGCTCGGCTTCGCAGACGTCAAACCACAGGGTTCCCAGACTCACAACGAGAATAGGCCATTTCCGAGTTGCTTTTTGTCTCGTTATCAGAGTAAGGCTTGGTGCACAACGTTCTCATGTGAAAATTAGTTTTATTTACATGTGAATGAAAACTAATTTTCATATGAAAGGTTGTGCACCAAGCCTCGCTTTGATAACGAGACAAAAAGCAACTCGGAAATTAACCTACGATCAGGCGCTCTTTTTTTTCGAAGGGAAAGTCGGCGGAGAGCGGACCTCAGGCTACTCGGAAATGGCCTATTCTCAACCACAAAAATATAAGGATATGAGGAAAGGATTCAGTATGGGATTTTATGGTGCGTTTGATAAAATATCAAAATTATAAATAAACAGCCATTAGAGTTTTTAATAATGTCTATCTGTTGTTGTTTGGCGGCTTTATGGCTTCTACATGTTCTAAAAGGCATTTTAGCGAGTTTTGGTTTTCACCCCTGGTTTGACAGTTGTGAGTCTGGGCTCCCTGTGGTCAAACGTGCACAGCAGGCATCTGGTTCAACTTGTTGCATTCAATTATGGAAGTTCGCAAGGGATTAGGTAAAAAAATGTTAAAACGTTTTACATGTTTGTGACGGGTTCTCATATCATAAATAAGCGGTTTTCAATTGAGTCATGAGTGTCAAAAGTATTTTTGCAATTGCTTTGGTTTTGTATTACTACGCTTTGTGATTGGCTAAAAATCTCGCGCCACTTTTTCGTACAATCACAATCATATGTCTAGTCATGACATGACTAGCTGACATCATCGCATACAGGAGCTCCTGTCGCACGCAAGTTCCCGCAGTTAGCGCCGGCTACATGTATTGTCTTCGAGTTCTGAGAATTGGTTGTGACTGGCCAGAGTAATTACTTTGGCTTTGGTTTAACTACACTCAGTTGCCGAAAAACTGCTCTAGATGAAATTTCGAGGCTAGGAATGAGCTCTCTGCTTGCCCGGATAGAGCTCCAGCTCTCGGGTGGCGAGACTGGACGTTTATATCCTGTTTCAGACGTTCAGATAGGAAAAAGTGAATGAAAAAATTACAAATGCCTCAACAGTGTGGCTCCCAATTATCTTCTATCTGAAATTGAAGCACACACACCGGAGTTTCATCCTTACAATACTAGAAACAAAGATTCACTTATATAGGCTGCCACGTGCTAAGTACCAAGGATCATTCCGAATTAAGGGATGGACCATTAGAAAAGTGATGGAGGGGGGGGGGGGGGGGGGGGGAGGTGGGCAAAGCAAAAAAAAAATTTCCCCAGTAAATTATTAAGGAAAAAAAATTCCCACGCATTATCGCAAAAAAAAATCTGCCCAAGGACAATTAAAAAATAAACTATTAAAAAAAAATATTCTAGCCATCGAGTGAAAAAAAAAAAAAAAGATTTCCACCTTAGGTGGACAAAAAAAATTTCTTGCCTCTCCTAAAGTTCCCACCCCCCCCCCCCCCCCCCCATCACTTTATCACTTTTCTAATGGTCCATCCCTAATGGCGCACATACCTTGAATGATTTGCCACCCAACATTAGGAAAGCAGTATCCTGCAATTATTTTAAAAGTAATGTTAAGCGTTTTTTAAGTTTGTATTTTGAATACTTTCTGTTAGGCATTTTAAAATACTTTTGTTTTATTTATTTATGTTATAGTTAAATCTATTGTAAATATATGTTAGACAGGACTCTATTCAATCTATCACGCTAAATTAGATAAAAAAAAGTCGCACTCGAGCCACAATGGCCCACACGGCCGGAGCTTAACCCGGTTTCCGTAGCATGAAGCAACTAGGAATATTGCTACTCCCCCCTGGATGGGATGCTAGTCCATCGCAGGGTTACCCCCAGCATTTTATCGCCGGTACCCATTTATACACCTGGGTGGAGAGAGACAGTATGGAGTAAAGTTTCTTGTCTAAGGAAACAACACGACGGCACAGACCAGGCTCGAACCACCGACCTTCTGGTTGAAAGTCCGACGCGCTAACCACTAGACCACCGTGCCGCCCACAATTAGATATTCCTGTATAAATATTTGATAAAATAAATAAAAAATAAATAAATAAATTAATTAATTAATTAATTAAAACAAATAGGAGAAAAATGTGTGGAAATATAGCTTTCCGGATTTTGGTATTAAGTTTCGGAGACAGTCCAGGCCACTCACTCGTGGTATGTTCTCCGTTTTCCCCAAAATGTGCTACCCATTTCATCGAAATTTTGCGCTTTGCGCATGCTCCAAATGAAATGTTGCAAAAGGGGCCCAACCTCGTCACCACGAAAGCGTTCGCTCTCCGCTGACCTGAAACACGCGGGTGCTGGGAACGAGATTGATGAAGGCCTCAAACAAGAAGGGAATTTGGTTTTCATGTTGCAAACGACATTTCGGGCAAATTAACCCCAAGTTTTCTTGCCAGCGATAGGCAAAAGCTTGACACTGCAAATTGCCGTATTTCCGGGGAAAATTCCGGCCTACGCAGATGATGTATAAAGGGGGTATTAATAGTATGTAAAGAAACTGTCATTTACTGAGTCGGTGTGGAATTAAAACACTAAATATTTAATATTAATTTGACGTTTCGAGTGTTACTCTTCAGAGCCGAAACGAAGGGATTATGCGCGAAATGTTTAGCTAACCCGTAACTAATCAGTATTCAACATAATAAAAATGTTTTTGCTTATTTTTAAAAAAAAAAATTCAATTAAATGCGCTATAACATAGCACAAGTTAATTGAAATCTAAGCGAATTAAATCTACGCGAAATATCGCTCATTTAAACATAGGAACTGGTTAATAAATGTGTTTTGATTTTTGTTGTTGGTCGCAATATTTGCATAATAAGTGTTTAATGACCACATGTAATGAGAAGTTAAGGTCCCTTTTTTATTATTTTTTTTTTTTTGCCAATTTCCCCGATAAAAATGAAGACTACTTTTTCCTTCTCGTTTTAATTAGTGTTAAAAATTTGCTTTTATATTAAATTGTCAAGAATAAAAACCTGATTAAAAACAAAAGCACAACGAATTTGAATCAGTGAATAGACATTAGTTTTTCATTCCTTATCGCTGCCATTGAACCACGATCAATTCGTAACCTGTTTTTGAAACAAATTTAAATTAAATTTAGATTGTAATGTTTTTCTTTCGTCTACCGCATGCAATTGCATCTTTTTTGTAAACAAACTTGTTTAAGAACTAATGAAAAGTTCTTCCTCCCCAATGAAAAAGGAAAGCTTTTATTAACACATATCCAACCTGCGGTGTAAATTAATTTAGTTCCTACTGTCATTATCAAAACATAATAAACGATTTTATAATGTTAGCTCCTCTGTGCTTTTTCACTGTTCCATAAATTAAAGACAGCAAACTACAATTTTATTGAACCAATTGAAGTTATAGCTGTTGTAAAGTACCGCGTGAGTAAAAAAATGAAAACGCTAACTTCGGAGAAGTCAGACTTTTCTGTCCGCGAGTCAAAATCTTGACTTTCCCGCGCTAAACCTTTAACCGTGTCTCAAACGTGTTACAATTTTGTAATGATTATAAATTATATTTAGGAAACACCCCATACGGCGATAAACTTGTATAACATTTTTACAATAGTGAATGGTGATCAAAAGTACATTGAATACAGAAGGCAAAGGTTGATATCGAATCTCGGGCCACTGAGCAGTCTCAGACTGAAATGGATTTTTTTCTTTTACGATATTGCCAAATTTATATAGCTGTCATTAATTTGAATCGAAATAAATAACTTCGTCTTAATATTTTCCTTCACAGTTTGTATATTATTGCAATAACGGAAATTTGTAATTTATCAGGGGGCAAGTGTAATAGACAATTTCCTTTAGAGTATTTCATAAACCAGCGTGCCTACAGATTAATTGGATCAAATTGAATCATGAATTGTATCATTTCCCCATAAAGTGCTGCATATTTAGTTAATTCACAAGGGGGTCCAAATTAGTTATTAGTTGTTATAGCCGAAACTAACGCATATGAATACATCCGATGTCACAGTTGAACTAAATACATGTGAGACACATCTAGTCAATGATCGCTTTGCCTTTCCAGAGATGCAGCCAGTTTACAGAAACGTAGCTGCCAATCAGTTTTTGCCTATTTATTGGAACTGTGGGCAGTGTTCGTGTGAAACCTGTCTACAGTCTCGTAATCCAGAATCAAGTCCGTGTTCAGTTCCGGTTGATGAGCAAAGACCTTCATTTACAATCGAATCCCTGTTAAGCAGAAAAGACGAACGAAAGCCTGACCTCCTTAAACAATGCAGGGCCAATTCCAGTTTTAAAGTCGCTTTGGTTTCCAATAGCTCTCCAGGGCAGTTCTCAAACGACGGCTCTGAGCTAATACCAGCTCACGGATCAGGTTATCTAGCGCAATTCCAACGGCCGCCGAGTTTTGCCGATCAAATATCCTTGTTTGGAAGAGGAAACATTCAAGCCAATGGTGAGTTTATTTACGCGGGATGACGAGTTTCTAAAGTCAGTGGAAAATTCTTTTTTACCCGTTAATTTGAGTTTAAGTTAAGTGATAATTAAAATAATTTACATGGCTTGTTTCTCAAGTTTGATTTTCATAATATAAGCACTTCTCATGTTAGTGAAAAGCCGAATAACTCGCCAACTTATAGATGGCGAAGAGAGACGAGAAATCAGAGTGCGTGGGATGAAATTAAGAATGAAATTGTTCAGAATAAATCCAAAACGTATACGGTGTACTTTGTTTGTGGGGAAATGTAACATTAAATTCTGGAACCAACTAAGTTCAGTTGATAAAATATAGATTGGCGAACGTAATGGATGTTTAAAAGCTGACGTTTCACACTGACGAAGAAACACTTACTTGGTGATGTCAAAAACCTAAATTTTATTCCTCGATAACGCTTTAATTCACATGATCAATTGATATTTTTAGTTTGTGCTTTATAACTTCTGGGTCTTTCAAAAACTATTAATAACATATATTTTATTTAAATTCTCATAATTTTTAATAAATCATTGTTTCTTTAAAAAAACACAAATAATGGAAGCAGCTTGTAAGTGTTTGAGGAGGTAATTCACATTATACATAAAACAATAAAGTATGAAATAAAACACACAGCGCCAGAACCTTTTTTAATACTGTTGTTAACAATTTACAGGCTGCGACAGTCAACAAAACGTGATATAACACGCGACTAATTAAACTCTCACTGCTACAATTGAACAGTATGATGTCTTCACTCTCGAGTTCAAAAATCATCATCCTGAGTAATTAATTGTCGCTAAATTGGTTATCTTTTATGTTCGTAGGAACTTTCCTGGCCCGCGGCGAAGAAACAGATTGGTCCAACGAGAAACCAAAACGCATGCGCACCATCTTCACCGTGGAGCAGCTTGAGCGCCTGGAACGAGAGTTCACTCGCCAGCAGTATATGGTCGGAGGACAGCGGTTTTATCTTTCCAAGGAGCTGGGACTAACCGAGACTCAGGTCAAAGTGTGGTTTCAAAATCGACGAATAAAATGGCGGAAACAATTAATTGAACAACAGAGAATAAGTAAAACTAGACAACAGAAAGAGCCAAACACCAGCGCACAGGTGGAAAAGGATGCACTTGATTGAGAGAAATAGAACACAAACCGCGGTGATAAACATATTGAACTTATTCATTTTTGATAAAAACTTGACGTTTCGTATGCTACTACATACATTTTCAAAAGTGACCGTTAGTGTTAAAAAACGATACTAATATAGTAGTAAAAAGGGACTGGGACCGAGATTAAGTACTTCACCCCGCGCAAGTACAAAATAAATCTCATCCGCACCCTCACTTATCGCTGCTACAGGATTTGCTCCTCTTCATTGTTGCTGAAATCTGCCCTTGATGAGCTTCGAAAGCTTCTTCTTCAGAACGGTTACCCTCAAGGGATAATCAACTTTCACATTAATGATGTTATAAACAGAAACATTAACAAGTGAAACAACCATGTCTCCACTGTTCCTAAGAAAGATATTATTATCCTGCTACCTTATTTAGGTTTACATAGCAACCAAATCTCTAAACGTCTTAAATCTTGTGTATACAATTTTTACTCTTGTGTCAACCTTAAAATTATTTTTCAAAACACTCGCCGCATCAAATCTTTCTTCCCGTACAAGGACCGCTTAAATCGTTCTCAACAGTCTAAAGTTATTTACAAAGCCAGTTGTTGGGATTGTGAAGAATTTTACATTGGTAAAACTAAACGACGGCTTCATGATAGAAAAACTGAGCATTTTAAGGCCCTCGCTAAGGATGACCGCACATCAGCCATTGCTGACCATGTTAACACCACTGGACACAACATCAAGTGGGATTATTTTGATATCTTAGCGTCGGGTAAAACTGATTTCCACTGTAAAATCAAAGAAACATTGTTTATACAAGAACTAAAGCCAGCTCTTAATGCAAACGTCAGTAGCGAGAAGCTGATGCTTTATTAATTAGCTGTTTCTTTTTATAGATCAACTGTTAAGTTTTGTACTTAATCTCGGTCCCAGTCCCTTTTTACTACTATATTAGTATCGTTTTTTAACACTAACGGTCACTTTTGAAAATGTATGTAGTAGCATACGAAACGTCAAGTTTTTATCAAAAATGAATAAGTTCAATATGTTTATCACCGCGGTTTGTGTTCTATTTCTCATCAAACTTCGATGGCCCAAGAATAAAAATTTTTGATTGAGAGAATCGCTGAAGATATTTCATTTTGGAATTGAAACAATGACTGAAGAGACATTGTAAACCAAAACAAACTAAAATCGAAATATAGTTGTTAGAGTCAATATATTATAGCAAAGATGAATTATGTCTACAATGTATATTTGCAATGTTTGTCAACATCTTCGCCAAAAACGCATTTGTTTGACTTGAAACTCCTTTCCCATTGCTAATAACTCAATGGCCTGGCTGACCCATGCCAGTAAACAAAATTAGCCAGTTTTCTGTATATGAATTGAAAAGATATTGTGTAACGATAACTACATAATAAAAGTACACTGCTGTATAAAATGTCAGTTTATGGTACATTTCAGGGTCAGTATAGCTGTGTATCAGATTGATACTTAAGATCTCAGTTCACGAATCGAAACAGATACCACGAAGCTCTTAACAACCTCCAATTTCATTAGACCTGGGAATCACGCGCCTCTTATGTTTTGAGGGTTGGTGTCCTTTGCTGTGTTGTTTGTTCTATTGTTTTCTCAGCAAATCAGAGAAGACCTTGTAAGAGCTGCGTACTACCCCAATCGAAAGCGAGATCTTGCAGTGTGACACAGGGACCCATCCTCCCTCATGATGCAAGAACTGTGACACCCCCCCACTCTCCCATCCCTTCCCGCAAATCTGCAGTCATCTGGTTTCATTTTCATTCTGCTGTAGCTGTGAACAGGCCTTCTGGTTGGGGATAGGGCAAAAGGAAAGGCCGTGAAAATAAAAGAAAGATCGGGAACGAGCGAAGCGTGCCTTTCTTTTCGCCCTGTCCCCATCCAGAAGGCCTGTTTACAGGCTAATTCTGTTGCTTCTATTTAAAGTCTAATTTTTTGTCATGTGTTTATTTCTTTGCTACACATATGCTCATACATTAAAAGACTTGATATTAATTTACGAAGTGTCAAGGAGACCTAAACTGAGAAATCTTGCGGCTTTTATAAGTCATTCAGTCCTCTCGATTTTAAAAGTAGTCCTTACAAAATTAGAAAATAAAGGTATCAATTTATTTAAATTGTGGTATTTTTATACCGTGAATACGCATTAAAAAATTCAATAGCCTGCGATCAAGCTCTCGGCCTCACCCCCACCCCTTCCCCCACCCCTTCCCCCACCCCTTCCCCTTCCCCCACCCCTTCCCCTTCCCCCAAACCCCGAGCCCAAGCCCGAGAGCTTGCTCGCAGGCTAAAAATGCATAAAACTACCTCATTCTTACTAATTTTCGCACGTACTTAATTTCGCGAAAATTCTGGAGCTGTATTTCGCGAGTATTAATTTTCGCGATTCCAGGAAAAAATTGAAAAGTGTATTTAATTTCGCGATTTTTCCATTTCTTTAATCTCCCCAGCCCTAAAAGAATGTTCACAACAAAGCTATAAAGAACACTTACTGAGACAACATCAGAGTTACGCGCTTTCTACTTTTACGAGGTGGCGTCGTCAACGTTGAGGTTCTTGAGTCAAAGCGCCAAAGAACTCCTCAACCTTTATAATTTATGCATTGTTTCCTGTTTTCTTAAAGGGACACTGTCACCTATTTTTAGCATCACTTTGAAAAGCCAAAAAACATATATGTTTCAATGGAAACCTTAAAATAATAGTCTAGTTTTGTTAACAAATACTCTGTCAGTACACAGAAACTAGTATTCGGTATCTTTGGCTGCGGATGGCCAGGATGGAAATGGATTGCAACTTGAAAAAATTGGCCAGTTTTTTCAAGTTCCTCTCAAGAGTCGTGGAAAAATCGCAGAAAAACTTATTATGGTTTGTTCTTCCTTAAAGAAATAACTTGATATTATTTTCTTGGTGTTCTAAAAGCAATTTTATGTTTGAGCAAAGGTACTTTGTCATATATTAAGTGTATTTTGACCAAAACACAGCAAAATCTGCGTGACAATGCCCCTTTAAACAATATAATATGGTAAACAAATAAAATGAAAGGCTGATCGTACAGTAAGAAATATATTTTTAACCGATTAATTTCGAACGCCACGGCCGTTCTTCTACTTCTACCTGAAGAAGAACGGCCGTGCCGTTCGAAATTAATCAGTTAAAAATATATTCCTTACTGTACGATCAGCCTTTCGTTTTATTTGTTTATAATTATTTCTGCGGATCAGATCCTTCACAAGGATCCAGTACTTCCAATTTGTCGAGTGGTCCTTTCATTTACAAATGATATAATATGGTATTAAATTTCGCGATTTTAATTTTCGCGCTCTCTTTTTTACGCGAGTATTAATTTTCGCAATTTTTTCCAAAACGCGAAAATCGCGAAATTTAGTACGCGCGAAATTTAGTATAAAAGAATAAGGTAAATAACTCGAGTCCAGTTTGCAGGTGTGTGATATGCAGAAATACTTGAAAAGATTAGGGCAATGTTCGCGCGCCCTAGCTCTCATTTTTTTGACCCAGGTATCTAATATCCCATTGTTGTCTGATATAACATATCTATTATCAGCTAGTGCATAGATCAAATTTTGACAAAACTAACCCGGCCCAGAACGTTTTGTCCCTTCTCATATTAATATAAACGAGGTGTAAGCAGCGACAGCTTCACTGGAATTCCACGTAGGACTTAAACAAAAGAAAGGTGAGTTATTACAAGTAGCTCGAAACACCTTACATTAAGTTTATTTTGAAATGTATACACCACTTACAGCTTATGGAGTAGCGAGGCACTGTACATGAAGTGCAGTATTGGATTTCTGCAGTGTTTTAAGTTTACTACTCGACCATCTATTTTATGTTCGCCACTTGCACCTGGTTAATTTTAGCAAAACGGAAGTAAAGGATTACCTGTACAGCCTGTCGGTTGATATCACGCCTATGCTTGTGGCTGCAAAGACACTCTTTCCGTCTATTCCCCTATATATATCCCAAATATTTGACTTAATTTGACTAACATTCTTCCTTCAAATAGACCCTTCGACAGTTTTTTCAACTTAACTTTTGATATTGGCCATGTAGAGAAAATCTAACGACACTGCCGTAATGAGCACTTCAAAATTAGTAAAATAGCCAAGTTTGTGAGTTCGAGTGAGTCGTATCTTGTAAAATCGCAAAGTTATAGCTTCGCGAAGACGGGAAATTTTCTGAGACGGTTTGTATACGCTTACCGGGGGCACAAAAGGGTCTACCATTCATCCTCCGAAATGACTAGTAACTAATAACTTGTACTGTTAGAGACAGTTTAATGCGCTAGTTAACCGTCAATTTTCGATAAAGAACGTGATGGAACCGATTAGTTGATCGGATAATTCAGTTTAAGTATTTAAATACAGAATTAGGTAGCTGTCGCTGATTTTATCTTCGAAGACACTCAATCCACATGTACATGACGTTATAAAAAGTCAAAACTTTAACCTTTACATCCTACAAAGCTGTACATGGTATATGTGGATATCATTGTTATACAATCTTTTTCATAAAGTTTTCGACGGATTTGTAAAGGTTCAAATGTGTTACGCAATTCGTCACGCTATTTCAGATAAGAACCAGTTGAAAGATATTTTTTCATTATAGATGCTTATAAGCCGATTTCATGAAGTTTTAATATAGGGAATCCAATATTTTTTATGAGACTTTTGGTGTAAGTTTTTTCCGCCCTAAATCACTGGGCGGGGACACCAAGATGGCCTCTCCATATATACATGTACATTTTTATTTTAGCCTGCGTGGCAGTCGCCGATTCATTTAAGGCGTAATTTCGCCTTATAAACACACTTGCACCTGCTACGCAGCTAATTTTTACTAAAAGTGTTTAATACTTGTTCGCCTGTAACTCTAGTGAACGAAATGCTCTTGGGCACTTCAAAATTTGGCCTTGATTTGTATAGTTTTAAATTCTCTACAATACATATAAACTCTTGTTTATAGGCCATCGTCGCTTGATTAAAAATAAAACACAAATAGCGGTTCTTGAATGAGCAAACTCTCCTTAATTTTACAGTGAAAGTCCGTTTTGTCGGACGCTGAAATATCAAAATGATCCCAATTAATGTTGTGACCAGTGATTTTAATATGATCAGCAATGGCTGATGTATGGTCACCTCTAGTGAGGGCCTTGAAATATTAGGGGTGACGAATGGTACCCTCAAAATCGTGGGTCTCGGAAAATTTTGGTCCGGTCTCGAAATCTCGGCAGTTTTTGTTTTAAGTCTCGAAGTCTCGTTTGGCTGGTGCTTTTTCTGTCTCGGAGTCTCGGATTTTTTTCCTCAAGGTCTCAGAATCTCGGATACTTTAGTCAAGCATTCTCATTCTTCATCCTCGTTTGCTGTTTGATAGGTGAATCGGATATTTTTAGCACGAAGTCTCGGGCTCGTTTTTTTTCCCGCATTGGGTCTCGGTCTCGGATTTTGAAACAAGGGTCTCGGCGTCTCGGCGAGTCTCGGATTTACCATTCGCCACCCCCAATATTCGGTTTTCCTGTCGTGAAGTCGTCGTTTTGTTATCCCTATGTAGAATTCATCGCAATCCCAGCAACCAGCTTTGGAGACAACTTTTAGATATTTGAGAGCGGTTCAGGCGGTCCTTGTATGGAAAGAAGGATTTGATGCGGCGTGTGTTCGAAATATGACTACATTCTCCCACCTGGATGGGATGCTAGTCCATCACAGGGTTACCCCCAGCATTATGACGCCGGTACCCATTTATACACCTGATTGAGAGAGACAACGTTGGGCGAAGTTTCTTGTCTAATGTCTAAGGAAACAACACGACGGCATAGACCAGGCTCGAACCACCGACCTTGTGATGTCATAGTAGTTTTTGATTTTCCTTTCTTTCTAGGCACTATGTCCGAAACAGAAAAATCAGCGGACGACGAAAAGCGTACTTTTGAGTTCGATGATGTCTTCCAACATGTTCCATCCTTTGGAAGATACCAAGGCATCTTGTTCTTCTGCATTAGCTTGTTGGTTTATGTCATCGTAAATCAGTTTACCGCCCTCGTGTTTGCTTTCGGTACTCCTGGGTTCCATTGTGTCACGCCAAATGTCACGTGTGCTCCAAAGAAATGCTGTGATGGATGTATGTCATACGTGTTTGACGGCCCTTTCCACAGTACCGTGTCAGAGGTAATATTAACCATTATATTACAATGATTCCGCAATATATTTCATTATAAAGGGAAAGCGCTATCTGTGTTTTCACAAAGTTAAGGTGACAATAGGGTTGAAGTTCTGCACGACCCGCCGATGGCGAGGTGTTTCTGGAGTAATTTTTTTAATTACGTAAATAAGCGTTCAGGGCGAGTAACCCCTGTGGAAAAATGGTTTACATTCAATCACTGATCAGAATGGCAGAATCTCGCTTATCATTCATTCATAATCCATAAAATCTAAGGCCTTTTTCATGCTGGACTCTTACGCCCTGGCCTATTCGAGTTTAAAACGGCAAAAATTATCAATATGTTTCACAACAGCAGCTCAAAATCATGGCATTTGAAGCGGCTGATAAACTTGCCACCGAATAAGCTCATCATTATCAAGAACTCTTACTATGTATATACTGCATCAGTAACCTGTTGGAGTTGCCGTTGGAAATGACAAAACGGTTACTCTAATCCATAACAAACAGCAGCTCAAAACCATGGCATGCATTTGGGAGCTGCATGTAACCCCCAGTTTTGCAGCTAATCACATTATTAAGCATTTTACTATTTAAAAATCACAACATAATGAAATCAATAATTTATTGCACTTTTGTTACAAGTGGAACCTTATTTGTGACCGCGCATTCCTGGGTGCCACTATTCAGTCTTGTTATTTTGCTGGAATGCTGATTGGCTCATTTGTGACTGGGATGATTTCAGACGCCTGGGGCCGAAAGAAATGCATCTTCATCAGCAACGCTATTATGGTAAGTTGTCACTTCCGTGTTTCTTTGCTGAAACGAGACTAGTTAGACAAAAGCATTAAATAAAAGTATGAGACAACGCGCCAAATTAACCCTTTGACTCAGTCCCAAGAATGCCAAAAATTAAAATTCAAGAATATTTCAAACTTTCATTTTCTAAAATATTGAAAAACAAATGATACCATGCAAAAGTACTACTGATGGGATTTTTTCGACAGACTGAAAATTTAGAACTACATTGTGTGTCTTCATAACTGACTCTGGGAGTGAAAGGTTATCCAAACAGGAAATTAGAAACAAGAATACTCAGAAAACACTGTTTTGCTCAACTGAAGTGGTAATTAATGGATAAAGAGGTTCATTTCAAAAAACAAATCGTGTTGTGCGGCGTCGTGGGGACTAAAATTTGGTATAAATTGACTGAGTTCATTCAAATAAATTTGTCACCGTATAAAAATCTATGCAAAAGCCATACACTATGGTGAAGCCATAGCCTGCGAATACAGCTCCCTAGGTGTACATCGATGAGAGACGGTTGTATTCGCAGGCGAATAAAACAAGGACGGAATAAAAGAGATGGCAAAGAGTTTTTCACAGTTGCTTTGGTTTTGCTTAGCACGCTTTGTGAACCAATCAGAAGTAAAACCAAAACTTATCGTGCATGACTTGATCGCACGCGTTTACCGGGGTTTAGCGCGGCTGGATGTATTTGCTTCGATTTCTGATTGGTTCGTTGGATGTCGACGATGTCAGCGTCTCTTGTTATTGGCCAGAGTGATTACGTTTGTTTTGTTTTTACGACACTCAATCAAAAACTGCTCTGTTATAACATATTACCTTTTTCTTTGTCATGCAGCTTGTCGCTGGAGTGGCTTCAGCGTTTGTTCACAACATCCCTTTCTTTGCCATTCTTCGGTTCATCGTCGGGTTTGGTCTGACAGGAGCCATGCTGTCGCATTATATCTACTGCATGGAGATGATTGGACCAAAGCAAAGGACAGCTGTTGGGAATATGATTTACTTCTTCTACAATGGCTTCCAAATCTTATTAGTACTCATCGTATATCTCATACGTGAATGGAGGACACTACTTCTGATCATCACTGTCCCGGCTGTTTTACTGTTTCCGTTTTGGAAGTAAGTGACAGATCGTAGAAAAGAATGGCCTAAATGAAAGTTTAAATAATAATTAAAACACTAAAACTACTGCCGGAAAAACTACCAAAGAGCTTCATTTGAATAGGCAGACTTAACTTGAGGACTTGAATCACAGACTCAAAAGCTAAAACTACCTTGTACAGCAAAATAAACACTACTACGGTATATCACGGGCTGTATTCAACGGTAGTTTCTGAACTAGATATGTAAGTCGGCTATAATAATTTCCGTCTCTTCCACGGTAATTTTCGGAAGACTTCGGTAATCTTCGGAAAATTTCGCAAAATGACCGAAGACGTTGAAATCACCTTTCGATGAACATCAGAAAATTTCGGAACATCATCGATACATTCAGGTGAGTCTCAAAAAAGTTCAGAAATTGATCAGAAAGTTTTAATAGCATTGTAACAATAACCAAAAATTTTCGGAGCATTTTTCGTAAACTGATTCGGAAGACCTTCAAGGGTACCAAAGTTATAATGGCATGGATAAAAAAGGCACACTGTTTTCTCGTGCTATACCATGAAATATCTTATTGTGACATTAATTTTCTGAGTATGCACGATTCATCCACGGACTAAAAAGATAGAACCGACCTTGTACAGCATAGAGCGCCACAGAAACACTGCTCAATAGCTTTTATTTGAGCGGTCACACCTGATGATTTTATTCAAAAAACACGCTAACCGTTGTTTTCCTTGTTGCACAGGTTTATACCAGAATCACCAAGATGGTTAATCGCTCATGATCGTCTCGAGGAGGCACAGTCTGTTCTCGAGTCTTTTATCGGCAAGAAGAACAAGCCTGTGGACTCACAGGTGTTACGCTCGCTTGTTGAGAATGTGAGGAGAGACCAGCTGGCGAGAGAACAACAGGCCAAAAAGTACACGCCAATTGACCTGTTTCGCACACCAAAATTGAGAAAACGGACATCTATACTATGTTACCAGTGGTACGTTTCTTACATTTTGTCATCTTAGAGCTCCAATCCCTACTACCCGTTCTTCTTTATCAGTTCCTTCTCCTCGGGCAGGAAGAAAACACACCCTCTGTGTACCCGTTCCAGCGCGAGGAGCGGACATCATAAGGAAAGGCCACGCTATAATTGACAGCTTTAAATTGTGCGACAACACCTAAAGAAAACGGCCTGACCCCTAAAACTAGTTGCATGATTTTATAATAAAGGACAAAGTCGGCGTCTGAAAGCTTAAAGCTAAAAAAATGTTATTCGGTTCTGCTACACGAAGGCAAAATACATGGAAGAATTATTTCATCGATCACTGCTCCATTAATTTTTGTCTAATACTTTACTTGTAGAGCATATCCGCAGACCCGCAGGGACTTACATCGATCCCCAATCCCCTTGAATTAGTACAAATCTCAATTGCCCCTGTAACAACTTAAACCAATTTTGGGTTTTTAATAGTTTTCGTTGCTCTAAGTATCACTGAAACTCTATATATGTAACTTTGTAGGTTTGTCGTGGCGCTGGTCAGTTTCGGGATGTACATATTTATTTCCCAGCTTGTCGGTAATATCTACATCAACTATTTGATCATGGAGATCACTACAACTCTTCGGATACCAGTAACATGGATTCTTTACTTGAAGTAAGCAGTATATTATTTCTTTGGTCAAAAGGCACGTTCTTTGTTGCATTATTTTCTTCCTCTTATCAACCGCGGGCAATTGGAAACGAGCTTGAAGCGCGTCAGGTACCAAGGGAAGAATTGGATAAAAGCACTGAGAGAGGATGAACTGTTCATCCTCTCTTGATAAAAGGCATTCTTTTTTTGTACCAATTTAAAGGGGGCAGTATCATGAGGTTCCACGTGCGGCACTGTTCACTATTCTTGCACCGGAATTTTGGACATATCACTGTTAAAAGTGATTTTTTTTCTTTCTTCCAGCTATCAAAACGGATTTTTTGATTTAACAAACACCTCCACTTCTCGACGGCCTTTTTGAATTTGCCGAACCAAACTTGAAAACGTCGGCCCAGTTTTCAAGTTTCGCCCTCATGATACTGCCCCTTTAATTTATGAAGGTCATCTGAATACGAGGCAGACCTAAATGTATGAATGCAGGTAGTACTTAGGGAAACCCTCAGATGATGTGGGGGAGGGGACAAGGGGCAGCTTGTCATTGACTGCCTCCAGTGAAAATGGAAATGGAATCCTATGTAAAAAAATTGAATATTTATTGTTAAAGCTGCACCATAAAACAGGGTGTTGATTGTTTTTCTAGGTTTGGACGCCGCATCTGCCATGGCATCATTATGATCTTGGTGGGGGCCACATTCTTTCTCGTGTTGGCGGTGTACCAAGGTAAAATGATCATAAGATCTCTGTTTGAAGCGGCCGGAGCGCGTTTCATTTTGTGGGGGGTGGGAGGTATTTTGTAAGAAGGGGTAATACCAACATTTGTCTTAGGTCTGGCTGGGAGGTTAAGTTAGATAAACAAGTTGTCTGGTCCTTTAGGGCAAAGGGGCGTGTGAGGCGAGAAAAAACGACTGTCACCTTTCCATACAACGAATTCGTTCTGACCAGGGGGTTCAAAATTATCGCTGAGATGTCAAATTCCATGTAACGTTTAAAACGCGACTGAAGTGATCGGTGACTGTGTCATCTGGGAGCTGTATTGTAGTTTACAGCTGTTCTGTTTTCTTAAGGCGCCTTAAGAAAACATTTATAAAAGATATATCCAGAAATGCAGGCAGAGGGGGGCACAGTACTCCATGACTGGCATCACAAAGTGTCCTCACCTATACACACGAAATTCTGTCACATATGAAGTAATATGAAAACCACAAATACCTAAACAAAATATGAAGTACTCGTTAAACAGTACTTGCCTGTATTTCTGCATTTCACTTACCTCCATCTCGTCTCAGGGTTCTCTCTTCTCGAGGAAGGAAGAGAGAGGCCATGCGATGCAAAGTTGCACGTACTGAAGTTGCAGAACTGAAATGAACGTCACACATCATATGAGAGCGAGGTTTTCAATCCAAGACCTTACCTCTTCCTTGCATTGCTGTTGTGATTTTGTTTCTAGTTTATACCTTCAGTTCCTTTCAAAGATTCATTCTGTTAAAAGGCTAATAGCGCACAATCACCCCTGAAGATGAATGCCTTAAGATCGTTAATAGGTCCGCTGCACTGAGTAATGGGTCACTTCCAGTTACCTGTCGTCCCCTGCGCGTCAGTAATATAGTGTGACGTCACCAAATGAGCTGTTTGAGAAGATTCGGTATCGCATTCGGGCCCCACGTCTCCATTAAAGCTCCCTTTACTCGGTAAGAGCCTTGAGTCCTGAGGACGAAGCTTGATCACTTCCCATTAGTAATTTTACATTCAATATTCGGTTATGCAACGCTAGTGTAAAACACGACGACATTCTAGAGCTGTTATTTGAACAAAGGTCAGCCTAAAAAATGCACGAGCATTTTTTGTTGTGATAGTTACAGACAGACTGGGGAGAGTGAGAAGGCGCAATGTACAATCATTTAATTTTGACATTTTTTTTAGAATCACCCATAGCAACTACAGCTCTTTCTCTTGTCGGCTTCCTCTTGATAGACTGCACCTGGACGAGTGTGTATTTGATGACATCCGAAAGCTTTCCAACTGTTCTGAGGTTGGTTAAAACGGGCCATTAAGCACTTAATGACTGCCCCAACGGAAACAGTGAGTTTTGTTTCCACGAGTCTCAGGGAAACAAACCTTACTGTTTGCCGCGAGGGGCAGTCATTAAGTGTTTTGTTATATCTCCCAACTCAAAAATAGAAACAATTATATGGCTAATATGACAAAAAAATGTGTGCTTGATGCGGCTGGCACACAGATTTGCCACGGTTTCAAGGCGCATGGCCCGGATCACGTGCGAGTCGAAAGTTGAAGTTGTTGTTTCCCTAGGGAGTTAGTTTTGTTCGCCCTAGGACGTTAGACTGTTCTGACCCATGGCACGTGACACATTCTTGCCCAATCAAAAGAGGCGTTTGAGTTGCGAGGTATAATATAATCGTTTAATCCGAGAACTCCAATTTCTGAACAACCTGCCATGTTATAACCTTACGTTACGCAGCTGGGAGAATTGATACTTTGAACCAGGAAAGCAAGTTTGAATGCTCTGTTAGTTTATTTCTTGTCCAAATGTCAGCTTCTTTTGGCTGTTTTTATTTGTTATTGGCGAAAATTGCTTGATGTAGTTGTACTGATCTTCGTTTTATTTTTCTTTAGAAACACTGCTCAAGGAACTGGTTCCACGAGTGCGCGTGTTGGTGGAATCTTAGCTCCATACGTGGCCTTGATGGTAAGCAGTGACAAAGTCAGTAGACACCAGTGAATCCCACTTGATCTCACTTGAAACAGCGCAACTACTGCTTCGCCCCGACCCCCAATAATCACCACACAATTCAAAATTAATTGATCATTGTGATTCAAACTGATGGAGAGACAGAAGTCTTCTTAAGGCTGGTTTGCACTAGCGACGGAGTCGGAGTCCGTGTCTTAGTCGGAGTCGTAAGAGTGCTTCCGACCTAGTGAAAATTGAAAATCGGAGTCGTAAGCGGAGTCATAAGCTCGACGCTTCCGATTACGACTCCGACTCCGTCGCTAGTGAAAACCAGCCTTTACTAGTCGCCAGTTGAATGCAGTACTGCCGTATCAAGATTGCAATTAGTTTATACAAGAGAAAATAATCTAGATTATTTTCTCTTGGTTTATAGTATATTTGTGGAGTTGTCCTAAAGTCTGCTCTTTGGTTCACAGGGTCAGTTGCCAGGACTCAGCATTGCGTTTCCAGTCGTTATTTTTGCTTTGGTCGCATTGCTTGCCGGGATATTGATGTACTGGATTCCCGAGACTCTGTTCGCACCTATGCACCAAACCATAGAGGAAACAGAGGCGGCCGAAGATGATTATGGGATACCGTGTTGTGGAAGAAAGCGTAGAAATAGAAACGACGAGGAAAATAATGCTGTGAAGATGGAAGACCTGTCGACTTGATCCGTCATCAATTCAGCTTATCTTCTCGAGAATTAGATGATTTAATTATGTATAACATGTATACGAGAAGATTAGTCAGTTATGTAGAAAAGCTGGTGTAATTATAACCAAATTATGGTAATTGTAGGTCCATTCCAGAAAAGGGGCTAGCCACAAATCATTTTTTATGGAAAGATACCTTCTTTGGAACAGGTAGCAAGTAACAAGTAGTGAATCAGTACCGATAAAAACAAACAAAAAGATTTCACCAGATAGTTTTGATGTAAAAAGGCTCCAATGCTTATCATATCAAGTAATTCGTGTTCCAATCGAAACTTTAACATCCCTCTGAAGCATCCCACGTTCAATTGTCTACTTGTTATTTCCCGTGGATAGGAAGGGTAAATTCAAACTTTCTTGGCTAGAGAATTTGATTGACTTGCTTTTGCGTCTGCATTAGCTGCTGCGATCCGGTGGCGGCAAAAAACAAGGCTTCGGGAACAAGCTATCACTGAGAGTAAGCACTCTTACACGAGTTTAAAAATCGCAGCTTATATAATTTTGCTACCCAAAAAGAGTAATAAATAAAGTTATGATGACTGCAAGAGTGGTACTCATAAAGTTTTATAAGGATGGTAACATGGCAGTATAACTGAAAGGCAACAAATTCGGTATTCTCTCTAATTTAATTTTAGCCTTTGAAAGTGCGAGCAAGTGCATTATTTTATTTTCATAATCTAAAGGTTATACATCACTATAAACCAGTGGCGTTTATTGCTGCGGAACGAGCGCAGCGAGTGAGCAGCAACATAATCAGGATTTAAGAGAAATATGTGAGAAAAAAATATAAGCTACGAAAAATCTCGAATTGATCGCTTTTTACCAGAATTCACTGCGCCACGAACACATTTTGGGCCAGAATGCACTGCGAGATTTCAAATATTTTGGTCCAACATGTCCCAGTCGAAACGAAGGCTACCGCGAGTTGAGCGAGGACTGTGAGGCATGGCGATAGGACCGTTGGATAGCAAAGATTTTCGAAGATTGAACGGGATAAAAGACATTTATTTTAAAATCACTCCGACAGCGGTCGATGAGACTAACTGAGCTGAGCGCGTGGGGACGTGAAACCTGAGCTGAGCGCGTGAAGACGCGAACACGCTACGGCTAGCTAGTAACGCAACATACTTAACTCAATAGTTAACCTAAATTTTCACACCTATCTCGTGGTGAACGCGTCCTTAGCTCAACAATATTCTACATACATTGCAAGAACTTGATGTGTGAATTAACAAAATTAGTCTTAATATCAGCTGGAGTTTTCGTCGATTCATCCCGTTTATATTTGTTTTGCTTTCCCTCGAAAAACGAAAGACAAAATTCTGTAATACCAGTGAAACGATAAAACAGCATTATTACAACAAATTTACCGCAGCAATTACTATCTTTTGGATACACTAGTTATTAATACTAGTTTTATAATTATGAAATTGACGGAGTTAAGTAT
Organism: Cladopsammia gracilis; assembly: GCA_022457155.1. Taxonomy (NCBI): domain Eukaryota; kingdom Metazoa; phylum Cnidaria; class Anthozoa; order Scleractinia; family Dendrophylliidae; genus Cladopsammia; species Cladopsammia gracilis. Next base: position 160,784 of record JAJGOT010000664.1, on the reverse strand, counting down.
TTAATTTCCTATCGGGGCCTGTTATTACAAATTCGTCAAAAGAAATGTTCCACATATACCAAGAGAAAATGACCTGTTATTTTCTCTTAAACAAATGGATGCATGAATGCATCAAGGTATTCAATTGCTAAATAGGACTTACAACAAATGGCAATCACATAGATATTAAAGCCACTAGCTAGTAGGTTAAAACATTTCTTTACACTACAACAATCCTACTACCATTGTTTATAGTCCAATGACATTACTGCAAAGTCGTATACAATTCTATTTCATGCACTAGTATAATGGTCTACAAAAACAGTTTGTTCATGAACATCGACAACGCAGCGGTAAATCCAAACAACCCGAAGTTACCATGGCAGATACGAGCAGCACCAATCTTCTTGGGAGAATTCGTATTCAATTTGGAGTTAGGCTGAAAATTGGGGGGCTTGTCTGAAATTGCCAGTGTTTGTGTACTGTTGCATGATTTATCAGTGCAGGAAGCCAAGGATTTCACCCACACATTGTATCCATCCACCTGCAAGGGCAGTGTTCCTTCCTTAATGGCTGTGGCAAACACTCGGATGGTCTGGTTGAAGATGATGGACGGGTTGGTAGTGGTGACGATACCCAGAGCTTTTATGTCGGCCAAGACGATGACGATGTGTAAGATGTCAGGGTCATCCACATGCGTTACATTCTCAGAGTAGGCAAGCCAGTCCATCACATCCGTGTTCCACTTCAATGCTCTTGCGATGGCTGAGCCTACTCCATCTGCAAACCGACTTCGGGCATCAGCTTCTGGAAGGGGATCGGAAGATCGCCTATCTCGAGTTAAGAGCTTTTTAGATTTTTGGATGACCATTTTGCTGATTTTCATAACCTTTTTGGTTTCCCCATCTTTGCCTTCTGTAAAGCACTTTGGAATCTGACTTGCGCCACCACATTCGCTTCCGATGTTCCAGATTCCTTTCATTGATTCCCATGCTGTGTCCATCGTTAAAAGAGAGCCCTTGATGGTCCAGAAGATCTTCAAATAATCTGCGCAGCTGAGATCACAGATCGATGGAGCATCTTTGTCCGGGTTTAGATAGCATGGAGTGTGTGAAGCAAACGCTCTCTGTCGTATCTCTTGACACGATAACTTGTACCAAGGACGCAGTAAAGGCACTAAGGAGACCTGGAGACACTTGCGAACAGCATCCACCCATTTCCGTCCATCTGAACTGAATAAGGAATATCGTTCGCCATATAATGTGCAAAACTTCTCAGCGTATCTAATTGCGTAGGCATTGCTGGTATCTTCACATGGGTACCTCTTTTCCAAGCAGTCACGATACCAGTCACACGAGTCTCCTGGTGGGCTGTAGCAGGCTGGAGGTAAGGATGTAGTAGGAGTGCCTGTGTACGGGTTGGTTGTGGAACTGACAACACTACAAGAACAGTCGTCTGCCACGGGGCCATCTTCTTTGTTATGCACCTCAAGCATGCACTGGTACCAGCAATACTTCGCAGAACGATCTAGGCAATGGTGCTTTTGGCCACTTTTTTGCTTGATGTAGGCATCAGTGAGGCAGGTAGCCCACTGGTATTGGTTATTATATCTAGAAATCTGAATGCACTCGGTAATTCCTGATGGGCCGGAATTTTTGTCGCACTTGTACAGGTTAGCCCATCCGCGCTGCACGGCGGCAAGGAACAACAGGACAAAGATTGACTTCATTTCAAATCTGAGGAATATAATTTAACAAACAGGTCAAACAACTTATCTGGCACCATGAAAATCACCCGTATAGGTGGCAACCTATAGTTTTACTGATAACCGCACACGCGCTGATGATGCGGGCTTCAGTAATTTTTGCACGTGTCACACGAAAATGAAGATTTTTGTGATTTTTATGACGTCAGCAACGCAAAACTAAGCAAAATTAACCGCGTATTTTTTCGTCTTTCCTTCGCGGTGAATATTTCAAAAATTTAGAAAATGTTTAATTTTGAGATGCTTACTCTACCTTTCACATACTCTTTTTAGAAAATAATCTATTACTGGCAGAGCAGTTCAGTTAAATTGTTAAATATACGAAATTAAGTGATATTGGTGAACCGTCTGTGCATGAACGGCCCTTTGTTTTTTTTTTCCTTCCTAAAAGTTGGCTTTAACCATTTCCGAAAGAAAAAAAAAGCATCCATAAGGAAACTAGAAATTTGAAAGAATTAAGGTCAATTCGTGGGAACATTTGGCATTCTTTGGATGCTCTTTTCCTTTAACAACCGCCTCTACCAAGAAAGTGACAACTGATAATTAAGGTGTTTCGATACAGTTTTCTGGAGACCATACCTCGGCTTCCAATCGGCCTTTAAGCGGTCCCAGTTTTCCATGTCAGATCAACGTGAAATTTTCACTATTAAAAGGTTTTGAATTGATGAAGTTTGGCTAAAATCGATATTACCATGACGACGATAAACAAGAAACTTCGAAATCAGTAAAAGTGAAATTTTGCGCGTTAAAGATTTCGCATTGAAAATCCCACGTAGGCATCTTAAAGTATGGTATATGGCATGTATAGTTTGCACGAATAAAACAATTCTGTATGTTTGATTTCATGAAATAAATCGCAATAGCATTTCAAACCTTACCATTTGTATACTGGTATTAAATTGATCGAGAGATAAACACTGGTTTTTTGAAATTACTTCAAGATAGTGTCAAAAAGTAGCTTGATGTTATGTTTGTACACCTTCAAAGATTTATTTACTTTCTCTTTTGCGATCTTGAGAGCTTCCTTTTTTCCTAACATCACTCCATGTGCAATGCATGTTTGGGTAATTTTCGATTTTAATCGCCGTGCAAAAGTCTGAGAAACGGCTAGATGGATTTTTTTAAAACGTTGACCAAGCATGCTTACCGATGTGCAAAATATTATATGAAAGTTTTATTGACATTGATTAACTGGAACGCCTTTAAATTTAAAGATAAAGACGAGGTACGAAGCGGCCGAAAAGTTTGCGTTTCAAATTCACTTTTTTAATGGCCCATCGTCACTTACCGTGATTCATTGCGGGCGTTCTAGAATTTCCGAGGCCACGAAATTCACTTTTGTGTCGGGAAAGTTTGATTGCTAAAAAATCCGTTTACATCGGGGAATCTGTATCGTCTATTAACTTTAAGATCATTTCTCTCAAATATTTAGTTCATATTCAAGGCATTGCATCTTTTTTTGTCTGTTTTTTTTTTTTATTTATTTTCCATCGTTACTGATACGCTTTCTAAGCAACGCCGCCGAAGGCTCGAGGCCGGCTGTCAAGAAACGGTCGAGAACCTTCAGAAGCTAAGGTTTGGCTCAGAAATTCGGTCGTCCGTGAAAAGGAAATAGGTATATTAGTTAAGATTTATCTTCGAATCTTTTAATTGTAATTTTTTAGTCCATTCATTTTCCAGATACTGTGAGTTGACATTTGAATCTTACCATCGATAACCCTGACCGTTCGATCGGAGATGTAAACAACTTTAAGTTATGCTTAATAAGGATTTCAAATCAGTGCGCACTACATTCCTCCGTAATTTGTACTTTCGTTGTGATCTGCTGTGCATCTATTATTATCTGTATCAGTCGAGCATGATTTGCATCTTATTACTCTCCTTACTACTCTCCAGATAATCGCCCTTAAGTCTCTTTTTAGGATTATTTTGAGCAATAAATGCCTTTTGAGTTTTAAAAACGTTTTTACAGTAGGCATTTTGAACGCAAAAGAAAACGGGTGCAATTAAAGAAATTTGCATCAATCATGAGATCGAGCTATTAATTCAAATGCAGTTTTGCTTGACTTTTTCACTCTTTTTAAACTGCATTTGAATGAAAAGCTCGATCTCTTTATTGCCGAGGAGTTAGTCGGAGCTATTTGCAGGGAGTAATAATTTAAGTCTGAGGAAACTTTTTGTGGTAATTTAATAATAATTTGTGAGACCTATGAAATGTTTTGACAACTTAAATTTCAAACATGAAAAAACACGTTAAAAATGTTTTAACGATTTATTCAAAATCGAACAGTTTAATTTGTTTGAAATTTTCTCATTTAGTGTGTTACAATGTGTAGATTATAGTGCATTTATTCGCTTGTCGCGGGTGCCCCAAAATCGAAAGATATTTAGAAAAACTGTTTTTCGCCATATTTGTTTACCGTTGCTATGGAAACGTTGATTAGCATATAAAGAGCATGGTCCAAAACTTTCATCCTAGCCTAACATTTGGTATCAAATTCAGATTCATTGAGTGAAAGTAAGATTATGTATAAGCGCATTCAAAAAGGGAAGTGTGACCAAAAAACTACTTGGAGCCACCTTAAGCAAGGTCGACGACAAGCCCCAGGACGACGACCGGAAGTGAAAATGCCGCTTAGCGCGCTACGGCGCATGCTTCACTCGTCGTCCACGTGAAGTTCAGCGGAACGTGAAAACGCCATCTTTGCCGTCCTGACCGAACGTCGAGAGAGCGTGAGTATAAATTTATGTATTTTCATTGTGTTTAGGAAGAAAATATATGTTTGGCTATTGGAATGAAAAGTTAGATATTCTCTAGCCTCTAATCTTAGCACAATATTGCATCTTAGTGCGATTTTGAAATATAAAAACTTTGCAAACAGTTAAAATTCGGGCTTTGCATTTTGTTTTGTGGCAAAACAAAGAAGGTGAAATCGAGAACTTACAAAGCGATTACCTGTTTCGATTTTCCTTAATTCCGACCTATATGTAATCTTTTACATTTGTTTTAAGCTGTAAATTTTCATGCCGTTAAGATCATTTTAGAGTGTAATCACAGGCAGACCACCCTCTGTTTGTGTTGTGTAATTGCTGTTTGGAACTTGAGACTTCACACGACACGATCGGTTGAAATTTTAGTGGAGATATTAAAGTCGCCTTTTACCTTTATGTTGAAATAAAGTTTGAAGGAAATGTTAATTGAGTCACGCGCGGTGCTTTTTTTTTTGCCACTCCGAGCCGTAGAAACCTTCTCTGGCGAGTTTACTATTACAGGCCGAAGGCCGGTACTAAAGAGAGGAGACAAGGCAGGCAACTCGCCGCCGGCGACCGCTGTGGGTCGCTACTTCAAACCGCAATTGTCGCAAAATTTGAAAAATTCTTACCTTTTTTTTTTCACCGGCCTCCGATAAGTGAGTACTTTGTCAAACCCACCTGAGCTCTAGGTAGGTTTCAAACTATGATCTGTAGCAAAGTCAGCGACCAAAGGAATTCTAAACATGCGGTTCATTTTAAATCAGCCAATCAACGCTTCGAAGGACAAAGGTCGCCTATCTTGTCTGACTGGCTACAAAATAAAGTCTCTTGTAGGAATCTTATGTGGTTGGAATTGAGGTCCTGTCTGTCATTGGTGGAAGGGTCAGGAAATATGAAAAAATGTACCAGAAAGGGGTGGGGGCAACATTTTTGTTTAAGCAACTCCTCTCCCCCTCCCCCTCCCCTTCCTCTGGTAAATAATTAACTCCTAATTTTGTGGTATGATTGGAATTTCTTGGCTGGAACTCAAGTTTAAACAAAATAATCACTTAGAGCAGTTTTGTCATTTATTAATACACACCTGTATCAAATTAACCTGCCTTCTCTTGATAGACTTATGTGCTACCGAGCACGAAGAGGATTAAGTAAGTAAGTCTCTTGATACACCTTAACAGAAAAAAGTAGTCAAGGAAACAATGCATTGCTATTCACAAACAACTTTCATTATTACGCTGACATTTCGTTCCTCTTTGGTTATATTATTTGAATTACTTTCAAGCAAAGTAATCTTGTAGTGTTGGCGGATCTAAGTTAAAGTATAATAATTGCGATGTTTGATTTGGATAAAGGCATGTAAGAGAATTCCTGAGAATTGCACAAACGACATACATCTTTCCTACACTTCTCAAACTAATTTTCAGATTCTTTTTAAAGTCCATAAACTTAAAATAATTGACAATGTCATTAAAAAGCCATTCTACGGACTCTCGCACTGTACTCATAGACTTGTTGAAAGCAATCACTGGGGCAGTCAAGGCTCTATTTCGGAATGGCTTCTGTAAATAAATTCTATGAGGGTATGCCGGATCGCCGTACGAGTAAAATGGATTGCCAGCTGGTGAATTTGCAAATCGTTGCAGTTCTTAAAGAGGTCCTGAATCAGCTAGCATGCTAGCATCGTGTTTACGACCCTCTGAAAAAGGAAAAGGAAGAAAAAAATATGTAAGGAACTGAAAATGCTTCTTGTACAGGTTTGTCACATAAGACTTTCACTTTTTACCCCTCACACTCTTCCAATTTTTCTTGTTAAGAACATAGTGAAATTGAAATCGCCCACTCTCTCTTTGTACAAACACTCCCCGCAAAACTTACCCACTGGACCATATAGGTTACCGATTAAACCATTGGGCAGAGCCACACACTGGAATTATAGAGCGTGAACCCTCTTATGCATGGCCGTTCTGGATGACTCTTTGGTGCTCTCCTGATTTGCATACGGGTCGAACGGTCTCATCAACAAACCCAAAACAATTACGTAAAGCAGCTCCTTTGTCGGCAATAGCGACGTCCTCAGCCCAGTTCTTCAGCAATTCTACTCGTCGTCGTCGTCCAATTCGTCGTCGTTGCTTAAGGTCTCTATTTATAGGCGTTCCAGTGAATCAATGTCAATAAAACGTTCGAATAATCAGATTTTGCACATCGGTAAGCATGCTTGGTCAAAGTTTTAAAAAAATCAATCCAGCCGTTTCTCAGATTTTTGCAAAAGCGATTGAAATAGAAAATTACCCAAAAATTGCACATGGAGCGATGTTAGGAAAAAAGATAGTTCTCAAGATTGCAAAAGAGAAAGTAAATAAAACTTTGAAGGTGTACAAACATACCATCAAGCTATTTTTTACACTATCTTGAAGTAATTTTACTAAACCAGTGTCAATCTCTTGATCAATTTAATGCCAGTATACAAATAGTAAGGCTTGAAATGTTATTGCGATTTATTTCATAAAACTCCAAACATACAGAATTTTTTTTATTCTTGCAAAATATTATAGGCCATATACCATATTTTAAGATGTCTATGTGGGATTTTTAATGCGAAATCTTTAAAGCGCAAAATTTCACTTTTACTGATTTCGAAGTTTCTTGTTTATCGTTGTCATGGTAATATCGATTTTACCAGAATATATATTTAGCCAAACTTCAATTCAATAGTAATAGTGAAAATTTCACGTTGATTTAATTGACTTGGAAAAGACCGCTTAAAAGAAAACTGTATCGAAATTGGCATCCTTTCTGGTAAATTTCGTGAACCAATATTGCAAGAAAAGAAAGTTATGATTTATTTCGTAACTCATGATTTAGATAGTAAGTGTGTACTGAGGTGCTTTTGTTTCAACTCTAGGGAGCCATCTTAGTTGGAACTTGTCATCACTCACTCGAATTAAGTTTCATTTCTTTATTTGTTAGCGTTTTTCACAATGTACAGCAAGTTCTTTTTCCGAGAAACTTCTGTCAGTGACGAATAAATATAATACATATAACATTTTATGTATTATGTGTAGCCAGTTTATACGCGGTTCGAAGCTATGTTAAGGCATATATATTCTCAGTGTGTGATTCCTGTCTCTGTAGCTTAATATAAAAGGCCATAGGCCACATAGCCTGCGAATACAGCTGCCTCGGGAGCGATGAGAGGCGGCTGTATTCGCAGGCTTTAGACCGTGCTGCGTGTCCTAAAAGCCCTCTTCTCCGCCATTACACTCGTGCCTTCAGAGTCAATGAGATAAGGTCAATCGGTGTAAAGTAAGCGTTTTGGCCGCGTAGAAAATGAACCCACGTTCGATCGTCAAAACACGATCTTTGCGGCTTCAAAAAACATTAAAAAAATCGCTTCTGGTCGACTAAACTCAAATACTTTGGTTCATAAGGACATAATTATATGAACATGCAGACAAAATACGTTTTAGTTCATATGCACCGGTTTAGAAGTTCTGTGTTAGGTATAATCAAACCAAACGAGCTTTAAGACATAACATGAACTGATTTAACAATCGATAACAAATGGCTTTACATTGTGAAATCCTGCGCCGGCAGAAATAAGACTAATAGTATAATAATATTAGAGCGGCTCACTCATTGGTATCATAAGATCGTAAAAATCTTTTCCTCCAAATTAATATTCTCCCTTTGCACGAATAAATTAACATAACAACTATTCAGTTTACTTACTAATTCTAAGGTAAATCTATATATGAAAAATGCAAGAAAAAACATATAAAATTATTCCTGTAGATGCGTTTGCTCGAAGTATTTGGTTCCAATGGATTTGGCTGTACACTACACTGACCGGTGGGAGATTTTAACAGCGTTGTTATGTAAGGCGAAGACTGCATGAATTCTGCCATGTTAGTTTATTGGACAATGTTGGAGTGGTTCTGTCGAACTTAGCTTCGCAATTCAACGCTGCGTCTGATTCCAGTTTGCATCATACATGTATGCACAAAACGGCAAAAAGGTTTCGAGAAAGCCGGAACTGAATCGAAACTGATGAAGACATATATGGTTCTGCCGTCATGTATACATGTATGTCGCACGATCTAATTCAAATCATTATAAACCCAGCTTATATTAACTTTAGCCGTGAGAAACAAGATCATTGCGTGACTTCAACCCGCGGTTAAATTTGTATAAATTGTACTGAACACATCGACGTACCTCGCAACAACAACATGTTGCATATCAACAGGAAACTACTCACCAAACCAACTGTACTGATCTTGGAGCAGCCGAGGCGAAGCACAATAATCGCGAAACCCTTGAAGGTAAAGACGAAATTGGTGGGAGTAACCGAAGCTTGCAGATACATTATGACCTCGAAATACATTTAATTTACTTCCTCATTTTCCTAGAAATGCATTGTTGACATCTTGGTCAATGCATTATGTGTTATGTGCGTCTTTGTGAGCCGTATCGAGCCGTGAAAGTGTGTGCGAATTTAAATGATTTCGTCAATTTCCGTAAACGTGGGTACATTTTTTTTTTTTATAATGTCTAGTTTTGTTTAGCCTCAAAACGTTCTAACAGCGTTCAGTACTAAATATAAAATGAAATTAAAGTACTTCTAATCAGTAAATTCGCTTTACAATATCATAGTAGCTAGCCAAGTTCTAACAACGTCGTAACTGTTAGAAAGTCAAATTTGTTGCTATGAAGTGGTAAACGACCTGCTGCACCGAATATAACTAGTTATTATAAGAAGCAAATTGCTATCTGTGTTGTCTGTAGTAAGGTTTAGTCACAGAGCTTAAGCTTCGGATAAAGCTCCGTCATTGCACAGTGAATCCATGCAACATTACAAAGTTATGAGCGTATAGTATTGCGAGGCCGTTGCAAAAATTGCAGTCCGGCGATGCAAAAAGGTTCCTTAGAAACTTAAAGTCATCAAACACATAGTTACATGGTTCTGCAATCATGTTCACATGCATTTCGCACAATCTTCATCAATTCGATTGACAATCTTATTTCCTTCAGTGAGAAACAAGATCATTTGGTAGACATCAACGCCGTGAAATTTGTGCGAAATTAAATCGAAGTGCCTCTTAATGAAAACATTTGCATATATCATTAGGAATCTACTCACCAGGCCGACTGAAAATTGTAGCGACTGGCGGAAGTTTGCGGTAGTATCCGAAACCTTAGCTTTGAAGGTGAAGATGAAATTGGTGGGAGTATTAAACCAATGCTGTAATTTAAGAACACAATTAAAGGCATTCAAGCGTATGGCCAAAGGGTGGGGATGGTGGGTACCAACACAAGAGCCTTTAAAAAGGTGAAATTGATGTAGACTTTTTCTTATAATTTATTTCATATTCCTTTTTTCCAAAATGATTATTTATAATTAGACCACCCTTAATCCCACCCTGAGTGCAAATTATCGACACAAAATAATTCTATTCCTGTCGTTTTCCGAGAAGTACTTTGTCGAAAATACATTTCGTGGAATATATTTTTTACTTGCCTTACTCCCCACTGAGTGTGGAACCGTTAGCGCCTGTTTAAGATGAATTAAAATAACCACATTCTTTTCGTATCTGTACATGGAATCAACTTGATATGCGATTCCGTAAACGTGGGCAATGTAGTGAAGAGAGGAACCTGGGAACGAGGTTGATCCCATAAACAAAGGAGGATTGTGTGGTCTATCCGAATAATTATATAGTTATAGGTCAACTCCAACGCGGTTAAACGTCCGAGGCGTGTTTCGTTTTATTTAGTGGGATTTTTTTATAATATTAAATGGAAATATGGGCAAGGATGAATAAAAGAATTAGTTGACGTTACTATCTTTTAATTTTTCTCAAAATGATGAGCTTTTTTCCGTTGACCAAAACTCTTTGCGCCTGATCAAAATTATGTTGGCAAATGGCGCCGACAAGTCTGCAGTTCATAGCTTTTAAACGCTTAGAACTTTTTTGGTAAACTTTCAAAACGTTTCGTAAATTGACAGTGTATTATTGGCAATACATTAAACTTTAAACAGTGAAAATTGAAAATGACAACCTTAACTTTTAAGTACTTTGCTTAACTTTTGCAAATTTCTCTCGTTTGACCGCTGTTAAGGTCTATCCGAATATATGGTTATAGGTCAACAAAGTTTATTGATAATAACCTGCGATCAGGCGCTTTCCTTTTTGGCGCGCGAGAACGCGAATGTGCGATTCTCCTTCCCCCACTTTTCTTCCCACCCAACACTTGCCTTTCCCTACGAAAAAAAAGCCTGATGGTAGGTTTATCGTAATATATATAAATAGGCTGAGCCTGACAGCGTAGCTCTCTGAACAGAAAGCCGATGATAAGCTTAACTAAGGTGAAAGGTCGGAAGCACAAGACTTATTTAGATTGACGACCCGGCCGCGCTGTTTTTCAATTTTAGCAATTCTCAAAAACAGTATTACACGACTGTCTGCACAGTACATTTAGATCGAACAAAAGTTCATAAAAACAACATTTTCTCGGCCTAGAATAACTAGTATGACTAATTTCCGAATAAAATACACCTGTTGGGTATCAAAAATTGCCCGGGAAATCAAAATTGCAAAAAATACACAAACATACTTGCAGAAGGCGCGCGAGTAAAGTTAGAAGCTGTTAGAACTTTAAAATCCAACTCTTGTTTTGCTTACAAAAAATGGCTTTTCAACCTATGTAATGAATGAAACAGATCCCGAAACAGATATACTGTCAAACCCTAGTCGTCTTCTAATTTTCGCTATTTTTTTGCTATGTTTGTAATAGATGTCTACATGTGAATTGATACTATACAAGACTAGTGTCTAACTAGAAAACTGTATGTAGGCATTTCCTCAAATATTATTTATATTTAGTTATTCGTCCTATTGTTTTAGTAATTTTAGTTTAGCTAGACATATATTTTCTTGTAAAATAAATGTCATGGAAATGTGAAAATAAAGTATTGTATTGTATTGTATTGTATTGTATGAACAAACACACAAAAAATGGACAACAAAATCTTCTTTTGAAAAATCTTATTCAAATATCTTTTAGTTTATCAGTCAAAGCAAAACGCATACCCTTTATAGCGCATCGAGGCCGAGCTGTCCTCGAAGAAATTCAAGATATTAACACGACTGAATTTGAGCACGTCATTTATAAACATTTCTCCAAAACTAACGAGAACACAAAGGAAAAGTGAATCACAAATTGTTACGACATAAATTTCCATCGGAAAATGTGACTTCTTTTACCTTTAAATCACTCGGTTGCTTGGAAATTCTTTAAAGCTCCGCTTCTTCGGTTCTGAAATCCGAATAGGAATTATTTCCCCGCATTGACAAAAACGTATGAAGTTCCTCGAAGCAAGATTTTATCCCTGAAAGCTCTTCTTTTTTCACTATAGCGGCTTCTGAGTATCCCTTAATTAGTACCTCTGTCTTGAGTAGCAAACGGTGAAAAAATGTGGGCGGGTAAAACGACGTTGCAAATGGTTTCCTCCGCTATAAAACACAACAAGAATTGCAGCTGGCGTTACATTGGCCATGAAGCCGTGCGAAAAACAAAGCCTCGGTCTCAAAATTGCTAAGATCCCCGATAATCCATGACGTCATACGCGCATGTTTTGCGACGTCATACGCCCCCACGAGCTAGCCCTGCCCAACGGACACACCCACGGACGCGCCTGCGAAACATTCCGCTAGCTATGACCATGAAAAATGATGGGCATAGGTTCTATGAGTATGGAGCTCCACGAGAGCTCCGCTATAAAATAATTTAAGTGCCCGCCAAAAAACTTTGGTGGTGTCTGAAATCGCATAGAAATCCCAGTTCCCCGTCAGAAGCGTGCACTCTTTGTTGAACCTATACAGCAATCTGCAGGAAAATGTTTATAAATATACATTTTGCCTATTGAAACCCTTTTTCAGAAGAGACAAGTGGAACTGCGAGCCGTAAGGCGAGAGAAATTTCACTGCCAAGTTTTGAACATTTTATTGCGTCATTTCTATGGTAAATTGGACAATGGAAAAATGCAGTCAATTTGTTCTTTGCAATAACAAACTTGAACAACTGCGAGCGAACGAGTTTGCAGGAAAGCATAAAGATAAACAAACCTAACGACAGACTGCTGCAAATATTTTTGCGTGGAGAAAAATAGTTTTGCGTGGGGAATCTGATTAAAAACTTGACATTTTATGTGAATTTGTTGCTGAAAAGGCTCACACAAAGTTTCATTTAAGCTTTAATTGTCGCGAGAATCTTTTAATATTAACAAACCACAAAAAAGAGCTGTCATTCAGCAAATTTTAGAAAATCGGCTCGGCGATTAAATCCCAAAAATAAAAGAACACAACAACTTTAAGAATAAAGCCAATGTCAACGTTTTACTCTTTTTTACTCATATTTTACCAAACAAAAAGTCAAACATAAAATTAGTAGGCAAAGTTTATAAAGCTAACCATTTTTTTCTAATCTGGAATGTCTTCGACTAATCCGATCAATGAATTGTTTTCAGCTCAGTTTTAGTTCTTTCGCACCGGCGACAACTTAATAGCCGGCGGCCGATTCATGGATTTCCCCGTGAGACTACGACAAGTTATTTGTCCTTTGCAAGTTAAGCTGATGGTAAACTAAATTTAACTGACAAGAAAGCATCTTCTAAATAAAGAATTCCGGTTTTGTGCATTTTTCACTGTTGGAAGAACGGCAGCGCCAAAAGTTTGACAACACTACCCGCGTAAGTTCATATTTTCTAGAAACAAACTGTCTTACTTTAATGTCTCACTGGTCTCCTCTTTGAGGGGTGGCGAATGGTACCTTCAAAATCGTGGGTCTCGGAAAATTTTGGCTGTTTTGTTTTAAATCTCAAAGTCTCGTTTGGTTGGTGCTTTATCTGTCTCGGAGTCTCGGATTTTTTTCCTCAAGATCTCGGAGTCTTGGATACTTTTGTCAAGCATTCTCATTCTTCGTCCTTGTTTGTTGTTTGATAGATGAATCGGATATTTTGGCACTAAGTCTCAGGCTCGGTTTTATCCCGCATTGGGTCTCGGGCTCGGAATTATAACGTAGCTGCGGTCGCGATCTCGGATTTTGAAACAAGGGTCTCGGCGTCTCGGCGAGTCTCGGACTACCGTTCGCCACCCCTTCTTTGGGTTTGAAATGTTCTCGTACCCAGGCACGTGCCGCGTGAGGGCATCCGATTTGCCTGCCACGGATGTCCACAATGCAAATGCGAACGCGAAAATAAAATTCGCGGGACAAACCCACATTTTCGCGTTCACATTGCCTTTTCACCCCTTCCTCACTATCATTGAGCCTAGCAAAAGAAACCATCTCTAGTAAGCGACTACCTTATGGATCATATTTTGGTTGTTCGAAGTTCAACTGTGACTTCTATTACTAATGGAACACCGAGAGTAAATAACTGTTGTCGCTCACTCACTCACTCACTCATCCATTCTGGTCCTGAAGGTGGTCGCTTACGAGAGAGCCGACTGTATGTCTGTATGTCTGTATACAAGGAATACTAACAAGTAATGTATATGTTGTAGGTTAAAATTATTTCAAACTAGGTTAATTTTTATTATCCATTGTATAAGATTATGTTAATGAATCTGGGACAAAGAAAAATAAAAATTAACCTAGTTTGAAATAATTTTTAACCTAAAATAATTTTAACCTACAACATATATACAAGGATTGGAAGGTAACAATTGTTTGACTGTTGCTATTTTGTTTTCTTCATTACTTTAATGAACCGGTCAGTCGGCGATTTTTTAATGAATACTGATATTCCTAATGCATGCATAAGATTACTTGCGTCATATAACTGTACTGTTCTTCCGGCTTGAACAAAATCTTCTTCTTGCAAGGAAAACTTTCTTTCTTTTATGGCTGAAGCAAAGTCTCGGATGGTGTGGTTGAAGGTGATGGAAGGGATAGATGTGTTCACGGTACCGAGACCTTTACTGTCTGCCAAGACCGTGACGCTCTAACTTGTTATTACATCAAAATATTTTGTTTACATGAAAAAAATAATAGCTAAATAAGGTGTACAATACGTGGTCAATATTATCGGTCCTTAACAATTTTTATGCTTCATTGTAGAGTTTACTTAAGTCTTCTAAACCGTGCTATTTTGTCTGTTCGATCACTTAAAAAACTACATTATACGCCAGTCTAATAGTTTAAAAAATCAGTTTGTTCAAAAACATGATCAACACAACGGTGAATCCAAGCAATCCGAGGGTACCATGGGACATCCCAGCAGCACCAATCAGCTTGGGAGCATTCGTATTCAATTTGGGGTTAGGCTGAAACTTGGGAGTAGGCTGTAATTTGGGCTTGAAGTCAAATTTGGTAGTAGGCTGCCATATGGGAGTGGTCTTTAATATGGGAGGCATGTCGGAAACTGCCAGAGTTTGGGTGTTGCTGCAAGATTTGTCAAAACACAAAGCCAAAGATTTCACCCAGACAATGTACCCATCAACCTGCAAAGAAAGTTTTTCTTCTTCTATCGCAGAAGCAAATTCCTGGATGGTGTGGTTGAAGTTGATGGACGGAGTGGAAGTGGTGACGATACCGAGTGCTTTTCTGTCTGCAAAGACGATGATGATGTCTATGTTATTACTGCCACCATAACTTCCACTGATGTAAGCAACCCAATCCATCACAAGCGTGTTCCACTTCATGGTTTGGACAATAGATGAACCGACTGCATCTGCGAACCGGCTACCGGCATCAGCCACTGGAAGGGAACTATCTGACGAGTGGTGTTCTCTCTGTCTGAACTTTTGGACTGTAATTTTGGTGAATTTCATCATCCCGCCAGCCTCTTCTTGAAAGCATCGACGAATCGCACTGTTCACACCGCAACTAGTTTCTATGTTCCACAGTCCTTTAATGGATTGCCATGCTGTGTCCAACTTTAAGAAAGATCCCTTGATGGCCCAGAAGATTCTGAGGTAATCCGTGCAAGTGACATTACAAATCGACGAAACATTCTGGTCCGACCTCAGGTAGCAAGGAGTGTGAGAAGCGACTGACCATCTTCTTATTTGGTAACACGTTGCTTTGATCCACGGACGGACCAACGGCACCAAATTGACCTGGAGACACCGGCGAGCAGCGTCCACCCACTTCTGTCCATCGGAGCTGAACAAGGCTTTCCGCTTATAAACCTCGCAAAACTTCTCAGCGTATCGTATGGCGTATGCATTGCTAGTATCTTTACAAGATGGATAATACCTGTCAATGCAGTCACCATACCAGTTGCAA
>JAJGOT010000664.1:0-142500 GCA_022457155.1 Cladopsammia gracilis | reverse complement strand
CGTTTTTTAGACTTTTTGAAAACATCTGCTTTGACACGAAGGATTAATCGCTTGCAGTTTACAGTCGATAGTTTCACAAAAATATAAATCGCAAAAAGCTATGTATTCCAATGATCGACGACATCAGTCATCAACTGGAAGATGTTTTTAAAATGTCGATAGGCTGTTTACCATTGTTACCCAAAGATTTCTGGACTTCTATCATGATCACACAACTACAGCAGATCACTCAGTAACTACAGCTCTTGTGAAAAATACTCGCTTGCAGTTCAGTCTCTGAGAGAAAGTGTATATGTTGTGGGTCAAAATTTTCCTTGGTTCAAAATTTACTTTCCAATGTTTAAAACTCATTATCATACATTATCATGCATTTTCATACCCAAAAACAAAGGAAAGTAAATTTTGAACCAAGGAAAATTTTGACCCACAACATATACTAGGCGAATTGTCGACGACCGTCTACTGCTCGGGCTAGCCTTATTGAGTACAAGTACGTACGGAGGAGTGCACCCAACAATTCACGCCTGTAGACGGTTCACTAATCTAAGAGAGCTCGCCAAAGAACCCTTCATAGATGTCTATTGTAACGTTAATAATAGATAGAGTGGTTAAGACTGCAAAGGATAGACTATCTGTTCAAACTGATCGCTAATAACTTAATAGTTTTAATTAAAAATTCTGTATAATGTTTTCACATGTCCCGATTTTGCAAAGTGAATCAGTTCATACATGTTACACTTTAAATATAATATATACAGTTCAAATATATGATTTTCATATATTCACATTCATATATATTCACTATCATCGGGTATATTACGAACTCGAAATTGACCATCTATCCATGTGGCTTGATAGCCCAGTGGATAAAGCATTGCACCGGTATCGCAAGGTCATGGGTTCGAATCCCGTTTGAATCCCGTTCTAGCCTGAATTTTCTTTCAGGTTGCTTTTTCAACTGCTTAAGCAGTGAGAACACACAGCGACGATCACAAATTTCACTCATAGCCGGCCCGTTTCGCAGATACGGGATACTGCCCCAAGAGCATCCCATAATGAGCATTTAAATTAATATATTCCTTTGTTTTCAATGTTCATTATGGGATGCCCTGGGGGGCAAAATCAATATGGCTGCCGTATCTGCGAAACGGGCTATGTTACACTTTCTTGCCAATTGAAAGTAACGACCCTCCGAAAGTAGCAATAGTAAAAGGCTGATAAGTCTCAGAAAATAACAAGGGTCGTTACTCTGTCGGAACTATACAGTAGTTCAGCGTCAACTTCATTTTCGAAAGCCCCCAACGAACTTCGCGAGTTTTACTTCAACGAACCAATCAAATCTGATTCGAAAGCACAACCACGGCGACAACAAAGTTTGAATTTGTAGCTTTGAAGACGAGTACGGCAAATTACATGCTGTTTTAGATAGCACAACAATCATAATTTGTGAGCACTGATTCGTTTCTCGGAGATTTATCTGCCTTAAAGCTTCGACCCACCAATCTCTCTCCTGGTGTTTTAGGTCTTGCTGCGGGCATTCTATATTAAATTATTTTTGACATTTCAACTTATTATATTCAATGATTAGATAAAATAAACTGTTACGAAAAGTAATGTTCTTATGGAAAGACTTACTCACCTCGTTCTCGTGCAGGACTGTATTGTAATGATCGACGACTTCAAATGCAGCACGAGCAAGCCTGTACAATGAAAATAACCATTAATCTCTATAAACTTCCTTGTTCGTTCCTAGCTGTCTGATTGGTCAGCCGTTTCCATCTTTATGCAAAATAAGTTGTTTCATCAGTGTTTCATTGCTACTTCAGAGATAAGACAGGCCGTTAACCACTTACTATAAGAAACATTCGTGATATTCCGAATGTTCGGGATCCAGTAAACGGAACAAGACTAATTTGCAATGAAATTTCCAATGGTACTATAAATTTCCCTGTTTCTTTCAAGCTATCTGACTAACTTTTTTCACTTTTGAGTAAACTTTAGCTACCGAGAACCTTTGAAATATTGCATAGTCACTGATTTCCACTTCAAAGTTGACCTCCCGCGGTCTTTAATTCGAGCATGCTATAGATTGTGACTCTGTAGCCAACCTTCATTTTTAATTTTAGTAAATATATGAAAGAATTATTAATTATAAGCGTTGAAATAAAAAAAAAATAAATGCCTAACTTTAGTCCAAAGGAGAAACGTTACGTATTTCAATGAGTGTCAGTTCCTCGGGAGTTCAAGCGCCGAAAAGGAGTTGACAATAAAATCTAAATGTATAAAATCCCGAACCCAGAAGTTTAAATCTTTTGGACCTCAAATCCCCGAATTAACTTGAACATTCATTCCGAAAAGACTTAACTCGCCTCGTGCAGGACTGTATTGTAATGATCGACGACTTCAAATGCAGCACGAGCAAGCCTGTACAATGAAAATAACCAACAATCATATAAACTTCCTTGTTTACATGTTTGTTTGTTCCTAGCTATCTGATTGGTCAGCCGTTTCCATCTCATGCAAAATAAGTAGTTTTACTGTTACTTCATAGATAAGTATAGACCGTTAACCACTTACTATAAGAAACTCCGAAAGTACTACCGACTCCCCGAATGTAGCGATAGTAAAAGGCTGTTAAGTCTGAAAATAATGAGGGTCGTTGCTCTTTCGGAACTTTACAGTAGTTTAGTGTAAACTTCCTTTTCGAAAGCCCCTAACGAACTTCGCGAGTTTCACTTCAACAAAACAATCAAATCAGATTCGAAAGCACAACCACGGCGACAACAAGGTTTGAATTCGTAGCTTTGAAGACGAGTACGGCAAATTACATGCTGTTTTAGATAGCACAACAATCATAATTTGTGAGCACTGATTCGTTTCTCGGAGATTTATCTGCCTTAAAGCTTCGACCCACCAATCTCTCTCCTGGTGTTTTAGGTCTTGCTACGGGCATTCTATATTAAATTATTTTTGACATTTCAACTTATTATATTCAATGCGTGATTAGATAAAAAATACTGTTACGAAAAGTAATGTTCTTATGGAAAGACTTACTCACCTCTAGCTCGTGCAGGACTGTATTATAATGATCGACGACTTCAAATGCAGCACGAGCAAGCCTGTACAATGAAAATAACCAACAATCACTATAAACTTCCTTGTTTACATGTTTGTTTGTTCCTAGCTATTTGATTGGTCAGCCGTTTCCATGTTATGCAAAATAAGTAGTTTTACTGTTACTTCATAGATAAGTATAGACCGTTAACCACTTACTATAAGAAACTCCGAAAGTACCGACTCCCCGAATGTAGCGATAGTAAAAGGCTGTTAAGTCTGAAAATAATGAGGGTCGTTGCTCTTTCGGAACTTTACAGTAGTTTAGTGTAAACTTCCTTTTCGAAAGCCCCTAACGAACTTCGCGAGTTTCACTTCAACAAAACAATCAAATCAGATTCGAAAGCACAACCACGGCGACAAAAAGGTTTGAATTCGTAACTTTGAAGACGAGTACGGCAAACTACGTGCTGTTTTAGATAGCACAACAATCATAATTTGTGAGCACTGATTCGTTTCTCGGAGATTTATCTGCCTTAAAGCTTCGACCCACCAATCTCTCTCCTGGTGTTTTAGGTCTTGCTACAGGCATTCTATATTAAGTAATGGTCCTAGTAAGAACTAGGCAACCCAACGGCAAAGAATGCAGAAAGGTGTTAATTGTGATATTGTTGAAACGGTCCACCTCATTGGCTAAAACGTGAAAATCTACTATTACTTCATCAGGTAGCGCATTTATTTCTCTCTAGTTTACTTATTGATTCCCTTTTAGTGAAAGCTATTCTGAGTTTTAATGCAGCAAAATTTCTATGTGGGAAACGTGGAAAATTAGAAGCCTTCCTTGGCCATTGTTTTGGAGTATCATGATTGGATAAAATCTTGTAACACAAACGAAATATCGTTTTAAAATAAAGTTTCAGTACATTTTATTTCAAAAACGTGTTGTCCATAGGTTGATGCATTCTCAGTGAGAAAATCTAAACAATCGTATGTGGGGAAAGCGAAATGCCGCAGAACAATAGAGGATTGCCTAGTTCTTACACGCATTGTTACTTAAATTATTTTTGACATTTCTTATTATATTCAATGATTAGATAAAAAATACTGTTACGAAAAGTAATGTTCTTATGGAAAGACTTACTTACCTCTAGCTCGTGCAGGAATGTATTGTAATGATCGACGACTTCAAATGCAGCACGAGCAAGCCTGTACAATGAAAATAACCATTAATCTCTATAAACTTCCTTGTTCGTTCCTAGCTGTCTGATTGGTCAGCCGTTTCCATCTTTATGCAAAATAAGTTGTTTCATCAGTGTTTCATTGCTACTTCAGAGATAAGACAGGCCGTTAACCACTTACTATAAGAAACATTCGTGATATTCCGAATGTTCGGGATCCAGTAAACGGAACAAGACTAATTTGCAATGAAATTTCCAATGGTACTATAAATTTCCCTGTTTCTTTCAAGCTATCTGACTAACTTTTTATCTCGTTAATGCGCTTGCGCATTAAGCGAGATTTCGGAGTCGAGTACTAAAAAAGGGACAAAAGTTGTTAACAAAATTTTGTGGACTTTTGTCCGGGGGGGTTTCTTGTTCGTTCTTTATAGAAGCTATATTAGGGCATTGAGGATATGGTTGGTTAAAGCGGTTAGGATTTCAAGAAGGGCGTCACATACTGCCACTAAAATGTTTGGGGAGCACCCCCGGACCTATTGTTAATTTCCCTAGGGTATTGGGATGTCAGAACTTGTGATGAACTTGTCATATCCCACATTACGTTACCGCAAAGGTATTAGTCCTTGTTAAATTTCGATATCTCACGTTACCTATCAGTTTCAATCATTTGTCGTAAAGCCATTATAGCTACTTTAAAAGGGTAAAAATAGGTTAAATGCGTTTTCTTGGGAAACGTAGTTTGAGAATTTCACGGTGTATTTTACTAATGGAGAGGTTATAAGAAAGTTAAATGGGACAGGAAAGTTTGTGTGTTAATATGAGCGGTATGGCAGAGCAAAATAGCATGAACTTTGCGTTTTTTTCTATTGAGTTGTGGTTACACACACCTTGGGTTTGGGGCCTTCCCAAGGGTTAATGGCTTGGGTTCGGTTTACCTCAGGTTTCATCTTACTCTTGGGGATGCGGTTACACAGTAAAAGACTCCCCAGGGTAAAATATAATAAGATATGAGTTCACTGACACTGCAGTTTACGCGCGAAAACGTACAGATCGACATGGATGACACGAATCGAGATCTTGAAAGTTTAATTTCAGTCAATCTCCTGCTTATCATTCGATAAATATAACAATCCGGCAGTTTTTTTGCGAGAAGACACCGAAGAAGACGCCTTCAACTACGCTATCTTCAAGGTTTGTCGGCGTTTTATTTACATTTAGGAGCTCGCCACGAACTTGCTCGCCGCCAAGGAGGGCTTGGGTATTTCCACGACCACAGAATTGGTTTCAGCAACTTCTAAATAACAATGCACTCGATCACTGGTGGAAAGAAAACTTTAGAGTTACAAGTAAGCGTGCAATTAACCAAGCGTATCAGAGGTCAACTCAGAGAGCAGCAGCAGGCGATTTCCTGTATTAGCTACGTTCTGCATTATGATTGGCCAAGCGGTTTGATTGTGCAATAGTATGGTAAACATGTCATAGTTGTGTTGATTTTTTGGCTTATAATGATGACCGTTGAATGGAATTGCGGCAAGCCTTCAATGGCTTAAATTTTTGCGTCTTTTGCGTACTGTTACATAATGAAACTGTAATAGCAATTATTAATTGTTTTAAAATAGCACAAAAGCGAAAGTACACGGGTCAGCCAATACTATGCTACCGGTGCCAAGTGCAGGTTCAATCAAATTAGTTGCAACCTGTAGGTAAACGAACTTAAAATATTCACCTTTATACGGACTTCTATTTTATGAAAGGGGTCAATCCGGCAATTTTTTTCTTAGTCATATGGGAAGTTTAACTGAGTCAGAGGCTGTCCTATTCAGTACATTTGATAGCTGCGCTCAAAAGAACATGCTATTTTGCTCTGCCTTTTAAGTCGCTTAGCGAGTGACAACCGGAAATATCGTGAAAAGAAAAATTGGTAAGAATATTCTGCTCCCGGAGGGGGGGGGGGGGGGGGGGGGGGGACTCCTATAAGTCGTCAAGCGGAGGTGCTCGTCAGGAAAAAAAGTGAAACCCTGAACACACTAAAAGATACTATTTTCTGGGAAAATGATTTTTTTTTTAATCATATATTCTAAAAGATACCTAGATCCCCTAATTTTAACCCCTAAAAGATACGACGAGCACCCCCACCCAACCACATATGCGAGTCCTCCTCCGGGGTTCTGCTATACGTTGTCTACCCGGTATGATGAACAGCGAGGAGCGATTTTTTATGTCGCTTAACGAATGTCAAAGTGAAATCTCGTGAAAAGAGTTAATTTTACGATTCGTTTAAAGTCAACTCGCTTAAAGTTAAACGAGTCAACTTTTCGCGCTCGACGAAGCTGAGAAATCTCACGCTGTATTTTTGTTCGCTTTTTGAGTTGTAATCTTTGTCTGCTTTTCCAATAGTTATTAAATATTTAGGTGTCATGATTATGCAATAGTATGCAAGAGAGGGTAGATTTTGCTTATTCAGCTAACTAAAAATGTTTCGGTTTGATTATGCAAGAGTATGGATTTCGGTTTTGTGCTATTTTAAAACAATTAATCATTGCTATTACAGTTTGATTATGCAACAGTACGCAAAAGACGTAAAAATGTTCTTGATTTTGTTTATAAAAGTTATCAAGGAAGCATTTTAAGAAGCATTTTATAAGCGATTTCAGCGTGTTTATTTTTTTAAGAGAGATTTTGTCTCTATTTGACAAAAAGACAATGTATTGTTTCAGTGGCAAGTAAGAGAGAGAAAACGTTCTTGGCGTATAAAGTCTATAAAAAGAAGACGAATATCAATTGCGTGTCGTACTGATAACATTGAAATCCTAAAGCGGACAAGAGAGTTACCTTAGAGTGCTCAACGTAGCTTGATTGCATTGAAATCCTGACACAAGAGAGTTGCCTTCGAGCGCTCAACGTAGCTCTATTAGCAAAGAATATAGCACACTTAAAGCAAGAAAAAATATATTTAAATCTATTATTTCGTTAAACAAAATTATCAATTGTTTGTAATGGTTGCTTTTAATGGTTCAGGTGCTATAGATTCAGTTTTACTACTAGAAAGTAGGTTATCTGAATTAAATAGAATTGCTCTTGATGTTGGAGGAGGTGGCGATTGTTTTTTTCGTGCCGTATCACATCAATTGTATGGCGATGCTACGAACCATTTTCATATACGTAGTCTTGGCATTGAATATTTAGTATATAACCCAGAACAGTTTATAGAGAGTAATACTGAACACTCTTGGCAAGAATATTTGAATAATATGTCATGTCAAGGAACATGGGCTGATGCGATTATCATTCAAGCTGTGGCTAATTGTCTCAATTTATCAATTTATATTGTTGAATCAAATGAAACTTTTGCTCCTGTCACTCTTGTTTAATTTCGTTCCTATTACAAATTAAGTTATCGTCTCTTTCGTAGAAAAATACGTAAACATTGGGAACATCAAACTTTAAGAGGGTATAAAGGAAAAGTAACACACATCTGAACAGCGCCACCATTTTGGACGGCAATCTATCCGTTCCGATGTTAACCGCGTAACTCTTTCCTCCTTTCCGGTTCTAGATTTTTGTTCGTGAAATGACCAGAACTCAATTCATTCTATAGGTGTCAGAACATTCACTGAAGCGTGATGCTTGAAGTTGTTTCTCGCGGTGAATTTGCCTGTAAAGAGCTGTAAACCCGGCGCAGCTTTTTCTCGACAGCTACAGTGAGCTTACTTTACCATTTTGTAAACAAGGCCAAACACACGACAAATTAATCTAGCACTGCTAAATGAGGGTGCTAATGGGGGTACCCAATTGTCAGTTAACTACTTTTTTTTTTCGGCCAATTGTCAGTTAACAAGAGGCAACACTGGTAGCCTATACTCATGCGCTTGTATAAGGAAGTTTTATGTTTTTCTTTTTTAACTGGGTCACGCTGTCGGAAATCGGTTCATTTCAATATTTTCATTCATTGATCTTATCAAGTGATTTAGCTTGACAAGTAGGAAATTACGTATATCAGTAAGGCTTTTAAATTTGCAAAGTTAAGATAAGGTTACTTTAAAGGCCATGAGAATGACCAGAGTGAATGCGTTTTCGGGATTGGACTTAGAACAGCCGCTTTACGAAAATTATTCGACATTAGATTCTCATCTAAAAACCATAATTTCTCACCTGTCAAGATAGCTTCCAAAACCGTAATAAGGATTGTCAGTATTAAAGATGTCTGTTTGATACAGGATCGTACACAGAGAGTATGGGAAGGAAAAAAATCGAATTTCACTGATGCTTGTGTCCAATAAAATACGCTGTGGCTATATGGCCGGTAACTGGTCAAGGTTTTCAAAACACTAAATGGCCGGCAGTTCTATATTCACAGTAAATTTCTCAAAATCGAAAAATTCCAGCTAATCTAAACTATCATATGTCGATTTAGAAAAGTCAAGCGATCCTGAAATGCTTTATAGATCTCAAGTCTAGGGTTTGGTTTACGCTGGGCACAGAAGACGAAACCATGTTTTGTGACACTTAAACTTTTTTCAGTTCCACTGCCGGTCAAGGTTTTCAAAACACTAAATGGCCGGCAGTCCTATATTCTCAGTAAATTTGACAAATCGAAACAATACAGCCATTCTGAACTATCATATGTCGTGATCCTGATCAAACGAGCCGGTTTTGTGGGATTTCTATATCACGAAACCATGTTTTGTGACACTTGGAACTTTTTTCAGCTCGACTGCCGGTCAAGGTTTTCAAAACACTAAATGGCCGGCAGTTCTATTTTTTCAGTAAATTTCACAAAATCGAAAAGATCCAGCCATTCTGAACTATCATATGTCGTAATCCTGATCAAACGAGCCGGTTTTGTGGGATTTCTATATCACGAAATCCCCGACGAAACCATGTTTTTGCAGTCGAGCTGAAAAAAGTTCAGTGTCACAAAACATGGTTTTGTCTTCTGAGCCCAGCGTAAACCAAACATTAGCCTTGAGATCTATAAAGCATTTCAGGATCGTTTGACTTTTTTAAATCGAGATATGATAGTTTAGATTAGCCGGAATTTTTCGATTTTGTGAAATTTACTGAGAATATAGAACTGCCGGCCATTTAGTGTTTTGAAAACCTTGACCGGCAGTCGAACTGAAAAAAATTCTAAGTGTCACAAAACATGGTTTCATCTACTGAGCCTAGCGTAAACCAAACACTAGGCTTGAAATCTATAAAGCATTTCAGGATCGCTTGACCTTTCTAAATCGACATATGATAGTTTAGATTAGCTGGAATTTTTCGATTTTGAGAAATTTACTGAGAATATAGGACTGCCGGCTATTTAGTCAACCCGCGTTCGCGTGCTAGGACAAAATGACGAAACAGAATACATACCATGTATCTTACTTGTCGCACTTCCCATTAGAAAAGGTAGCTCCATTTCCAACTGAGCCTTTGTAACAGCTTTCCCGTCGATCTTCTCTAATCGCAACAACTTTAAATCAAACTCACCGAGTCCAAACTTTCCGCTTATTGTTTGATTATATGTCCATTGAATTGTGCTTTGTCATGTCAAACGGTATGCGACTTATGTGTCATTCGAATGCCGATCCTTTGTCATCATCTCGATAAAAACTCAGAATAACTTTGACCACGCCACTCGACGCCATCACGGAGATCAAGGTCAACGCTCTACGACCCTGGTACCTTTCGCATATAATATCGGTTAATATGTCACCTGGTCACGCAGCGAGGCAGGTAAAAGTCACAAAATAGCTTTGCTGTTAGGAAAAAACTATGTTGCTTTTATTAACAACAACAATCGTTCATTTAGTATAATTAATAGAATGTCACTTAACTGTTACCGTATTTTCTCGATTAAACGCCGGGCCCCAATAAACGCCGGGTATAATTGAGGAAGTTGTAAGTAAGCTCCTCAAACGTTTGTTTGTGGTATAATAAACTTAAGATTTAAGGGCAAGGTACAAGGCTGCCAAGAAAAACGAATAATAACCCTTTCTTAAAAAATGGCGGGCGAGAAAAAACTGCTGATACAAAGAAACGCCGGGTCCACAAGGCCAAGTTTGAAATAAACGCCGGGGGCATTTAATAGAGAAAATACGGTAACTTTTCATTTATCAGTTAACTACTATATTTTTGGGCAATTGTCAATTAACTGTTAACCCCATCAGCACTCTCCTAAATGCACTGGTATTCTAAATTTCACTTTTGCCGGAACGCAATTGGCATGAAAACAAAACGAAAAAAACTCGCGAGATAATAACGCCTTTTGTCACAACATTTCACCCACGACTGAAAAACCTTAAACAAATACTGATGAAAAATGGAGTTTCGTTCAAAACCAACCATTCCTGAAAACTATTTACAAAACGCCGTCTAACACATCATACAAGACGTAAATCACTTAACGACACGACTCATAACAGCCAAACTTTGAAAGCTAATATGAATGCATCGCAACCGCAAAACCACATAGCGGAGTCGGTGCAGGCCTGTCATGAACCTCATTTCGATCTAAGGGAAACTAAAAAAGTGACCGCCAGGAGTGGTGCCCTGTTTATCCGCTCCAGACCCAATATTTTCTATATAAGTGCGTCCATAGCAGACGTGACCGAAAAATGACCACGTGATCACCATTTTCCCGCCATTTTTCATGTCAAAATATATAAAACAGCAGACTTGATACTTTAGCTAACTACAAAACTTTCCGTTTCATTATGCAAGAGTAGGAACAGCAAAATACCATAAATTTTGACTTTCGTTCTTTTTTCGAATACTGCTGGAGAGTTGAAAAAGAAATGGCTGATGGCGCGATGTTTGCTAAACATAGCTCAAATTGTCCTGGCATGGGGAAAGGCAGCTCTAGAGAAATGACATGTTGTTACGGCCTCCTTTCATTAGATTCGGCAAATGTGAAGTTCAATGTTTGAATCGGGCCTTACTTTAAAGAATATTAAAGATTCAGTCACCATTTGTTGTGTCAATTGATATTTTGATAATTAATATTAATGTCTCATCTGATCAGATATAAAGTCATTGCACGTGACGTATTATCGATGTGGGCTTTTAATTGTTTTGAAATTGCGGCAATCTATTGTATTTGATTTAGAAAGTCTTTTCCATTGTCAAATATCCCAACCGAAAATAGACAATGAATAACTGAAAATGCACTGTGTAAATTGAACCAACAACACATTTTCATCGTCAATTAGCTAGCAAGGCGGGAAAAGTCTTTCACTTTCACTTCACTAACATCAAAATTATTTACATTCACACTCGTGATTCTTTGTTACTCATAACTTTTTTTGACTTGCACCAACACGAATTTTCAAACCAAGTTCTCTCAATCTTCTCTATCCTGCCAAGAACCATATCCAGTTGACTACTGCGCCTCGCATTTTCTACATAATGTCTGATTCTACAACGCCATCTTTACCATATTTATTTTATATTTATTTTAGATTCTTCTTTTTTTAACCTCATGTTTCAACGCATTAACGAGATGGCTTTAAGAGCCCTTTGATTTCACTTTTGAGTAACCTTTAGCTACCGAGAACCTTTGAAATATTGCATAGTCACTGTTTTCCACTTCAAAGTTGACCTCCCGCGGTCTTTAATTCGAGCATGCTATAGATTGTGACTCTGTAGCCAACCTTCATTTTTAATTTTAGTAAATATATGAAAGAATTATTAATTATAAGCGTTGAAATAAAAAAAAATAAATGCCTAACTTTAGTCCAAAGGAGAAACGTTACGTATTTTATGAGTGTCAGTTCCTCGGGAGTTCAAGCGCGGAAAAGGAGTTGACAATAAAATCTAAATGTATAAAATCCCGAACCCAGAAGTTTAAATCTTTTGGACCTCAAATCCCCGAATTAACTTGAACATTCATTCCGAAAAGACTTAACTCACCTCGTGCAGGACTGTATTGGAATGATCGATGACTTCAAATGCAGCACGAGCAAGCCTGTACAATGAAAATAACCAACAATCACTACAGACTTTCTTGTTCGTTCCTAGCTATCTGATTGGTCAGCCGTTTCCATCTCATGCAAAATAAGTAGTTTTACTGAATAGCCCGTTAACTACTTACTATAAAAAAAAATTTCCTGAAATTACGAATGTTCGGGATCCAGTAAACGGAACAAGACCAATTTGCAATGGAATTTCCAATTGGCAATGGTACTATAAATTTCCCTGTTTCTTTCAAGCTATCTGTAAAACTTTTTTCATTTTTAATTTAAAAGTTATTTTGACTGTGCATTCATTACAACTTTAGCTACCGTTGAACCTTTGAAATATTGCATAGTTCCTGAATTCCACTTCAAAGTTGACCTCGATCCCGCGGTCTTTAATTCGAGCATGCTATAGATTGTGACTCTGTAGCCAACCTTCATTTTTAATTTTAGTAATATATGAAAGAAGTATAAGCGTTGAAATAATATAATAATAATAATAATAATAATAATAATAATAATAATAATAATAATAAAATGCCTATCTTTAGTCCAAAGGAGAAACGTTATGTCTTTTATGAGTGTCAATTCCTCGGGAGTTCAAGCGTGGAAAAGAAGTTGACAATAAAATCTAAATGTATAAAATCCCGAACCCAGAAGTTTAAATCTTTTAGAGCTCCAATCCCCGAATTAACTTGAACATTCATTTTGAAGATAAATGTCGCAAATTAAGCTGAACCTGGTGTAAGAACTCACATAAAGCATTATAGTATTTTAGTGATCCCCATTCATTGTTGTTAGTAACTTTCACGATCCGCTCTTCTCTCCAGTAAACACCTGAATACCAGTCTTAATATTCAGGTGGTATTTACCAGCTCCAACAACAGCTTTAGTAATAAATTTGTTCATAATAATAATAATAATAATAATAAAAAATAATAATAATAATAAATAATAATAAATAATATTTGTATGGCGGCAGATCTGTTCACCTAAATCAGCAAAAAAAAAATCCTCGTCGCTTTTATCCTCATCACTTTCGGACTTCATTCTCCGATTCAACTTTACCTTCATCACTTAACAGTTCGTTTGGGTCCACAGTCTCTTTGTTGCGTCGGTAATAATGACATCAAATCGGGAGCGAAGCCAGGGGAGGGTTCCAGGGGTTCCGTAACCCCCCCCCCCCCCATTTTTTCAGGAGAAAAACATGACTGGAACCCCCCTTTCACCCGAATCAAATCTTTGCTTCTTAGAAAAAGAAAAATAAGTTAAAAAGGCATCGCATGTCATATTGGGGGTTCATGATAAAACGATGCGTAATACGGGCCTCTTGTTTGTACGAGCCTGCGGTGTGGGATTTAGCGCCTTTGTCTAATTTCTCAAGAGGGAAACCCTGTGCAAGCTGCTTTGCAGCACTATGCAGGTGACTTTCCATCAGTTCAGGTTGTCGATGTAGAAATCGTCTCGTTGGCGGCGCAAATGGTTTAAGTGCGCCAGCGGATCAAGAACCAGCAGTGCAATTCAGGCCTTGGCAGAATATGTCCGTGAATTCTATCCAAATGTACACAGGTTGCTGTAAATTTTATGCACGTTGCCAATTATATCAGCAGAATGTGAGCGATCTTTCATTGCATTGCGCCGGCTAAAGACATACTTGAAGACGACCATGACCAGCGAGCGCGAGTCTGGACTTGCTCTAATGAACATACATTACAGTAGGTAAATGACTAAAAGTGCAACAATCGATATCTTTGCACGGAAGCATCAGCGGCACCTTCTTCTTTCTGATATGCGAGCTGAGTGAACGGGAAATCTATGAGAAAGCCACCTTATTTCACGTCAAACTGCCATCAAAATGCACGAGATGCAGTCTCAGACAACCCAATTTTTCAACATTTCCCGGGGGATATCCAAGAGTCAGTAGAGGAGACTGTCAGTCAGTAGAGGAGACTGACCAAGAGTCAGTGGAGGAGACTGTCCAAGAGTCAGTGGAGAAGACTGTCCAAGAGTGAGTGGAGGAGACTGTCCAAGTCAGTGGAGGAGACTGTTCAAGAGTCAGTGGAGGAGACTGTTCAAGAGTCAGTGGAGGAGACTTCCAAGAGTCAGTAGAGGAGACTGTCCAAGAGTCAGTGGAGGAGGCTTCGAAGAGTCAGTGAAGGAGACTGTCCAAGAATCAGTGGAGGAGACTGTCCAAGAGTTAGTGGAGGAGATTGTCCAAGAGTCAGTGAAGGAGATTGTCCAAGAGTCAGTGGAGGAAGCTTCGAAGAGTCAGTAAAGGAGACTGTCCAAGAGTCAGTGGAAGAGACTGTCCAAGTCTGACAAGTGTGACAAAGTCTGGGTAAAGTCCTTGGCTTTATGCTTTGATAAAACTCTTGCAGTTTCAATGAGGTCGCCCTGGAGTAGTGCTGCAACGTCGGGCTGTTTGGAGTCATTGGTATCTTGTTTACACACCATCCGTTTTTAGTATAAGTCTTTTAGCGTTCTATCACGAATGCTGTTCTCTTTTTGGCCACGCTACTCACTATCTATCCTGTTGTAGAAAGTGAGTGTGTCCGGTTGTTATTTATATCATTATTCAATAAAAACGCGAGCTTATCTTGTTGTTAAGTTTTGAACGTCTACTCAGGTATATAAGGCCTGGGTCAGTTACGGTACATCCAAAAATTAAGAGGGGTGGTCTACCTCATAAAGTATGGGACATATTGATATGAAACTTGGCCAAAGGCTTGATACAAAAGTTAATTTTGATATGAAGTTGTCACGAAAACGGTCACGCAACTGATTAAGGCGAGGGTCTACCTGTATGCCAAATTTCCGCCACTTAACATGGCTTTAATGGAAATATCCCGTTCACGTTTCAAGCAATCCAAAAACCCTCTGCTTATAACAGAAAACTATGTTTTGGGATGTTTTGTAAATTTTGGGTGATTTTTGGGTATGTTTGGAAGGAAATAGTTTTCCGGCAATGGATTGGTAAAATTTAGAGAAATAAGAAATATTGAAGATTTAGTGAATTTTAAAAATTAGAATTTGTAGTTTTTTTTTTTTTATTGCGATTACCAAACGATTACAATACGACTACAATACAATAACAATACAATTACACTACTTACACTACTGTTTACCCTACTATTTACACTACTTACAACACTTTTTCTGCTAACGTACATACATTGAGTATTTTTTGTTACAACAGTGGGCAAAGAAAAGAGAATGTAATAAATAGATGATTTGATCTGAACTGTCTGGAAATAAGGAAAAAAAAGACAAAAAAGACAAAGTTGGATATAAGGATATAAGTCAATCTTTAATATATCCAGCAAGAGGTTTCCATTTCTTTGTGTCACCTTTTTTTGATTCTATTTCATATTGTGATTTTAATAGACATACGAAGTGCATGAGATTAGGCTGGTTTCCTTTTGTTTTAGCAAGCCATATGTGATATCGTGCTAGAAGAAAGCAATAGTTGATCAGAAGTGCATATTGAGAAGCGTCTGGCCTCAGACCCAAAGCAGTAACATTTGTCAAAATATAATCTCTGGATAATAAGTTTAAGTATTGAAGCCATTGAGTAATTTCATTCCAAAAACATGATGTTTTATGGCAAGACCAGAAAAGATGGATTAGTGACTCTTTTGATGTGTGACATAAGCTGCAGTTTTCATTAGTCTGCAGACCTATTTTAAATAAAAAGTTATTCGTTGGAACACGTCTATGTAAAAATTTATACTGGAATTCGATCAGTTTAGTGCTCTTGGTACATTTTTTGGCCAAAACGTAGGCAGCAGGCCAGTTTATATTATCATTTGCTGGTATGCAACAGTCTCCTTGCCATTTTATTTGGCTTGATTCTGGGATTGAACTCTTTTTAGTAATCAATTTTTTGTATATTAATTTAGTTGCTTTATGGACCTGTAAAATTTTTGTCGAAAGTGTCTCATGTTCATAATTCGTGTTCTGCACATCTTCAAAGTTAGAATCAGGCCGAAGAGACTTTACCGCCGAGATTAATCCGTAGAAACTAAGGGGGCGGGGATCTAATTCATACTTTGAGCGGAACTCGTTGAGCGAAAGAAAGGTGTTATTATCCGGTGCTAAAAGGTGTTTTACCATGGTTATTCCTTTTGTGCACCAATCTTTAAAAAAAATGGCTTGTTTGCTATTTTAATTAAGGAGTTGTGCCAAAGAGGTTGATCCAAGAAGTGGCCTTTGGATCTTATTTTAGGTTCAAAGTTTACTTCTGCCCAGATTTCTAATATTTCTTTTAAAAAGGCGTCCGAAGTTGCTATTGTTGCTGAGGTGTCTCTGATGTTGAGGTTAGAAGAGAAAAACGTTTGACAGCCACATTTTTTGAGGGCCAGATCAAAAAAGATTTTCCATTTTCCGTTATTACTGCTATCTAAATATTTTTTAATCCACGTGGTCTTAAGAGATTTATTAAAAGAAATAAGATCAATCATTTTTAGGCCACCATCGCAGAAATCATTTATCAGAACTTTTCGCTTTATCTTATCCCCTTTACCATTCCAGAGAAAGTTGTAGAGCAAATCGTTTATTTCGGTTAAGACATTGTAGTTTGAACAAAGAGGCGAGAGTAAATAAACCAGTTGGGAGACAACCAATGCCTTGATTACGGTGATTTTGCCTAACAAGGTGAGTCTGCGGTATTTCCAGCACCCTAAGATTCTCTTAACCTTTTCAAGTTTCTCGTTATAGTTTAAAGATGCCGATAGTTCGCGATTTATTGAAATCCATAGTCCAAGGGTTTTTACCATGTCTTTTTGCCATTTAAGTTCCTTTCCAGGTAATACGATGTTTTCATTTCCGATACTTGCGCCAATCCAAAGGGCTTCCGTTTTCTTATCATTGAGTCTGAGGCCCGAGACGTTACTAAAGTCATCTAGCATTTTGAGAGATGACAGGAAAGATTGACGTGACCCATCCAGAATAAGT
Source organism: Cladopsammia gracilis (assembly GCA_022457155.1). Classification (NCBI taxonomy): domain Eukaryota; kingdom Metazoa; phylum Cnidaria; class Anthozoa; order Scleractinia; family Dendrophylliidae; genus Cladopsammia; species Cladopsammia gracilis. The sequence goes on along the minus strand of JAJGOT010000664.1, from coordinate 125,372 downwards.
GTTGTGTCGTCGGCATATTGACTTATTTTAATTTCCTCATCATTAACATAGATTCCCTTTATATTTGAATTATTCCTAATTGATATGGCTAACACCTCTGCCGACAGAATAAATAGATAAGGTGACAAGGGGCAGCATTGAAGAACTCCTCTTTGGATCTCGAAGAAATTACTTGCCCATCCGTTGTTCAGAATACAGCTTTCAGTATGGCTATACAGAGTTTTTACCCAGTTTATTAGCGAAGTACCAAAACCGAAAGATCTTAATGTGCTGAGTATGAAGGACCATTCAAGAGAGTCAAATGCCTTTTCAAAGTCTATAAAAAGAAGCAAGCCGGGGATGTTCTTTTCTGTGGCATATTGAATAATACAATCGATGAGCCGAATATTTTCACCTATAAATCTGCCTTTCAAAAATCCCGTTTGATCGTGGTTAATAAGGCTTGGGAGTACAAGTTTAATCCGGTTTGCAATAGTTTTGGCTGCTATTTTATAATCAGTATTTAAAAGGGTAATAGGTCGCCAATTTTTAATGGAATAGAGTTCCGCATCCTTTTTTTGGAATTAATTTAATAACCCCTCGTCTTTGTGTGACTGAGAGGCAGCCAGATTTGAAAGCGTAGTTGAGGGCGGGGATTAAAAAAGGAGAAATGTCTTTCCAAAAAACTTTGTAGAATTCGACAGAAAATCCATCCGTGCCTGGCGTCTTGTCAGAATCCATGTCCTTGAGAGCTTCAAAACACTCTTTTTCAGTTAAGACACCTTCACAAATAGTTTGTTCTTCTTTAGTCAGAGAAGTGGTATTTACTTTGGAGAACATTGACTGCTCAAGGCAATCTGAGATTTTTGACGTATAAAGATTTTTGTAGAAAGCCACACATTCAGATAAGATATCGTTATCCGCGGTGACGAAGTCGGTATCATTAACTTTTAATTGACTAATTGTTTCTTGTTTACAGTGCCTTTTTTCGAGATTAAGAAAGTATCTGGAGTTCTTTTCGCCCTCATTGTACCACTGCGACTTTGACCTGATGATCGCACCTTTAGTACGGTACTCAAAAATTTTTTCTAGTTCTTTCTTTAAGGTAATCATTCTCTCTGACGCAATATGATATGACGTGTTGACATCCTTTGCATTGTCCAAATGCTTTTCCAGCAAGGCGATTTCGGTTTCTAGTATTTTTTCTCGTTCCTTTGTTGCCGCATTTTTGAAAGCGGCATAAGATAACGTTTTTTCTCGCACCTTTAATTTAATCATCTCCCAAAGGAGAGCTGGGTTTACCGAAGTGTCGTCTTTATATTGATTCACAGTGCTTTCTATTGTTGTTTTGATTCCCTTAACATATTCCGTTTCGGACAGAAGTGAAGTATTCAGCTCCCAGAAACCTTTCCCTCTGGGGTTAGAGTGTAAAGATAAATTTAGAGTGATCATCGAGTGGTCTGTTTTGAAGCCCGGCACGATGTCTGCATGAGTAACATCACATAGAGATGATTCGCTCGCTAAAAAGAAATCGAGCCGGCAGTGTATGGCAGGCTGGTTTTGACGCCAAGTGTATCTTCTAGCCTCTGGGTTAATGATTCTCCAAACATCAGACAAACCAAGATTTTCAGAGAAGTCGGATCATTTTTAAGGCATTTTTGTGTGTTCTAGCAAGGCCACCCCTTTTGTCTTTTTCAACATTTAGAACTAAATTAAAGTCCCCGCCAATTATAATTTCTTCACATTTGAAGCTTGATAAATGATTAAAAAAAAACCTGAAAAAAAATTGGGTCGTCTTCATTAGGAGCGTAGATGTTAGCTACGGTCAGGCACTTGTTGTTGACCACGATATCACATATTAAAAACCTACCGAATTTGTAGTTAACAATTACAGTGCGGCTACTGTTACCGGGGTCACCCAGACAAAGTTACCCAATCACAAAACAGAACGAGAACAATAGATTCCAACATTTTTTACTTTAGCCAATGAAATGTCGAGTACAGAACAATGAAATTTCAACTTGTTCGTTCGCCATCAAAACAGATCAATACAAGTTTTGGCTGTACAGCGTTGGATTTTCAATTAACTTCGATTCCATCCCTTTTGAACTTGACTTATTTTAACAGCGCGATTTGGAAGGTAAATATCGGCGATTCAAATGAAAGAGAAACTCCAAACTGTGTGATACAAGTTTTGGCTGTACAGCGTTGGATTTTCAATTAACTTCGATTCCATCCCTTTTGAACTTGACTTGTTTTAACAGCGCGATTTGGAAGGTTAATGTCGGCGATTCATGTGAAACAGAAACTCCAAACTGTGTGAAAATATGGAATGCGACGGCTGTACCGTATGTCTACACAAATTAAAGTGCTGGTGGTGGATTTAAAATAATTTGTTAGCTCGTAACAGATTCAAGTTTTCTCTACGGCGTCAACGGCGGGGTTGGAAAATAAATACACTTGACGACAGCGAAAGAAGATATTCTTAACTGCATAAGTACAAGTGAAAGCGACGGTCATAGTTCAGGCAAATTAAAAAGTGACCTACGGATTTCAAAACAACGAAAACACGGCTTGTTCGCCGTCGTGGTTAATTAAGTTTTATGCGCTTTGAGTTCCACGCGTTAGGGTTCGGCAGTCGGATTAAGCTGAAATAAAATTAAGTAAAAGAGAAATTCAAAACTGCATAAAAAGAGTATCGTCTTATAGAAACGGCGCATTCTTCAACATATATTTCACTGCCGGAAAATCCATCGAATTTACAGCGGTTCGCCAGTTGAGTTATTATAATTTTCCAGACGATTCAAAACAGTAAATCCAACTCCCTCGCATGAATTCCTGACAAAAAATACTCAACCGTCAGACTAGAATATTTTTTTCACAGAGTTCGAGGTTTGGTTAATAATTGTTTCTATTTTGTGGCATACACAAATATAGACTTGTAATACTTTCACCAAAATGATTTCTTCAAAACCGTCACGACCACCTTGGGAGATTAAAGAAACCCATCTGGTGCTCAAACCGCAAAGAAAATCTGCAACGGAAAAAAATCTGACAACAATTCAATAAAAAAGAATTGAAATGAAGGAGCCTCTCTTTTTCAAACGGTCAGAAAATAAACGCTTATATATGCTACGCTGGCAGCTAGTGTACCTTGTAACATTTGCAAACAGCCGGCGGTTGAGTTGTTATTTTTTCCGACAATTAAAATCCGCCACGCAATTTGCCCAAACATACGGCTGTCGCGTTCACTGCTTTCATAGAGTTTGAAATCAGTTCTCGCTTACTTGCATGACACATGACATTCATCCATGTAGCATGTGAAACTACTCAAATTTTTAAATCGAATAGTCAACGCTAGCGAAAGCTTTATTCAACATAAGCTTCACGAGTGAACAAGTTGAAATTTCATTGTTCTGTACTCGACATTTCATTGGCTAAAGTAAAAAATGTTGGAATCTATTGTTCTCGTTCTGTTTTGTGATTGGTTAACTTTGTCTGGGTGACCCCGGTAACAGTAGCCGCACTGTAATAGACGGATACCAAGTTAGTCCACTAGCAACCTGGGATGCTCTTGCGTGGGTATCGACTGTCTGTTGGTGTTCCAAAACTCGTTTTCTTTCTCCTATCCCTTCTTAAAACCTCTTAAAATTTCATTAAAATTCAGGTTTACCCCTGCCTTAAGGTATAAAATTTCCATGTTTTTCTTTAGGTTAAGGTTACAGTGTACCTTCAGATCGAAAATTTATTGAAATTTTTTTTTTGGCGTTAAAATAAAGTTTACAGAATGAACTTTCATCCAAAAAAAAAAGTATCGAAAAGTAGTGAAAATTGACGGAGAAATGACTGTATAACTTTTGTGGGCGGAGTTTGTTTATTAAGCGATATATTTTTTTAAGCGCCGTTTTATCAAAGTTAATTTTTCGCTTGTTGGGGACACTTTAAAGAGCTACAACTCAAAGGGAATTTGTTCGATTTTCCTTAAATTTGGACAGAAGCTAGGCTAACATATAATCAACAAAAACGTGTCGGCGAATTTCTTAATTCCGAAAACTTTTTCGTCAAGAGGCATCTCCGTGCGATCATTCCAATTTTTTTTCTCCCCTTCTCGAAAATATTCTGTAACTTTTCACTGCAATTGAATATGGAAAATCGCCGACACGTTTTTTTAGCGCTTCGTGTCCGGAAACCCGAGAACAAATCAAATTAGCAAAATATAATAATCGCTTTGAGTTATAGCGTTTTAAAGCTGATTCGGACGTTCGAATTTAGACGTCGTGAAAAATTCGACAATTCATTTTATTACCAAATGGTTTCCATATTTAGATAGCCAGCTCTATAAGCTTTAATTTGATATCTGGGTTTAGGTATATTAAGTGTAATCTTAAGACGCTAGAGCTGTTATACTGGAGACACCCCCGAAGGTACACTGTAACCTTAAGTGTAGGAGAACTTAAACCACTCTGGATGAGAAAATATCGTTTGGATATTTTAAAGTGCGCAAAGTTACATCAGAAAACAGTCATGCCGTGTAGGTGGACCGCATTTCCAATTACATTTGGAAAGTACCTTAAAAGGGTAGAAATAATACCACTTAAAATTCTCAGAAAACACAATTTTTCCTTGTCTGCAAAAGCACTAGAGGAACAAACCGGAAGTGAAAGCTCAATGGGTCACGTGATAGGTTGCCATGGAAACATCAACGTCAAAAATGACTGTCTTAACAAGTTAAAGGCCGTTGCCAAGTTTCAAACTTAGACAGACCACCCCCTTTACTCTTTTGATTAAATAGGGGCAGACCCAGTCCTTAATATGCCTGAGTAGTGGATTTATCTAAAACAATTAGATTATTCGCTCTTGATTTCTATGCGTGATTGTTGATTCGGGCTTCGTCCTCGTCAACTGTCACGCTATAGAAATCTCGAGCTTATAATCTAATTGCTAAATGGAAAACTGATCGTTGATTGTAACTAACGCATTCCATTTCATTTTACATTTTATTTGGCGTGTCTTGTTGCATCGTTAGTTCGGAACTTCATAAACCCATCTAGAACTAGAATGCGAAATTAATTTTATTGCTCACATTATTGCTAACAGCAACAGTAATACAAACTGTGATAAATAGAAATGAATTAATTGAATGTCCAAGTAAGTTCATGCCCAGGCTCAATTTCCAGGCGTTTTGTGCGCCCGCATTCCTTCGCGCATGCAGGAGGATCTGAAAACCGGACTTCCTCCTGAACGGCTGAAAATCGAGCCGAGTTCATGCCTGGCTATCGGAATTTATAATGTTGTTCGTATAAAAGGCAATTTTTTTGTAAACCACATCATCAAAAATTTTGCAACCACATTCATTATGAAACGGAAAAAATTATAGTTATGGAGTGTCTGTGATTTGGGGCCGGTCCGGGCCGCGTAGCTTAATTTCGGGAAGTAAGTCACTAAGTGCAAATGAGAATTCTTCTTGACCATTAAAACTAGGTGACCGTTAATAGAGGTGAAATACAATCAAATTCGCCAATTGGGAAATCTGAACGGTGACTGTGTCCGCTTAATAGAAGTGACCGCTTAAAAGAGGTAAAATTTACAGTAAATATGGACAGCGATTTCGGGGGATTTAATAAGTGACCGCTTATAGTGGAGAGTGACCGCTAACAGATTGCCGCCCGCGCTAACTTTCAACATTCATAACTTCTTTAATATGTATTCAAACGCAATCAAACTTTGTAACTGTTCCTAAAATTTATCTGGCAACAATTTGATATGACAATTTATTGATCACGTGACTTGATGTTTCCATGGCAACAAGATTTTGACAGCCATGTTTTTTGAAATTTGGATATTGGTACCTTTGAATGAAGAAAACAATGTTTATTGGTATGATTTTTACATTTTTACGTCATTTAGCATTTATTTAACGGTTTTGATTAACTTTGAGTCAATAGGCCATTTGCACGATGACGTCATATGACTACAACTACCAGAATCCTTCAGTTTTTTGTTTTGTAGTGCAAATTAGGGCTATTGATATTTAAACCGCACTGGGATTACAAAATTTAAATAAGAAAGGAAAAACGAAATGAATTCTGGTAGTTGTAGTCAAATGACGCCATCGTGCAAATGGCCTATTTGGGCGGTTTTTAAGAGGTTTTTGAAAAATTTCAGAAATCCAAGATGGCGGCCGTATAACTAATCACGTAATAACTACGTCATATGACGTCATCGTTCCATTGTGCGGACTGCAAAGGAAACAGTTTTGGGTGTACTATATACCCTCTAGGTTTCATTGTCATAGCCTTAATGTTCTTGAAGTTACGAGGGGGGGGGGGGGGGTGGGGGCACAATGCGCCCCCCGTCCCCCAGCCTCAGGAACTCAAAAATAGGGTTAATAGAGGATTTTACTGTATTCGCTTTTGCTTCGCCCCCCCACCGCCTTCTCCCAATATTTAAGGGAGCGTAAGCAACAAGGACCGCGACGGTACCGAAAACGGCACAAAACAATAGGTTTAATGAGCGAAAATAGTGCCTCTAGGTGCGTTTTACATTTTGGTATATATTTCTTTCCCTTCCCTGTAAAATGACAACGTCAATTGATCAAATTTTCGGTTTTGTGTAGAACAGTAAACACAAGACGCGGTTATAATTTTCGTCTCTATTCATGCATTTGAAAGTCATCCGGGTGATTTGAGGGCTTCAATTTGTCATACGATATCAACTGAATCATCTGTAATTTTTTTATGGATTTTATTGATCGTAATATACTGCCTGGACAAATGTTTTGCATCATAAGCTGTTCTGTTCCAATATCAAATTAACGCTTTGTGATCTAAACTCTATGCTCTCCATAATATACTGTATTAATCAAACGTCAAGAATAAAGCTGTTCTCTAACTATGTCAAATTAAAATGCTATCAGCTGTCAAACACCAAAAAATATTTTCTTCCATGCCAAGTCAATTTAACTAGTTTGTTTCGAATTCACATGCACTTATGTTTCTTGTAAGTGTGTGGCGAAGTTACAACGCGAGAGCGAACGCGAAAATAAAACACATGGGCGGGCCTCACTAGCTTACTAACTTACTCGTGAGTTCTATTTCTTTGCTAACATTCCCTTTTTAACTTGTCCCCACTAACTGAAAGCCTTGGGCAGACCACCATGGCCCATTTAGTGACCATCTTTTCTGGTCATGAGCCGTTGATCATTAACGGTTAAACTTTATTTACGTCTTTACCGTAGAAAATAAACTTTGTCGGTAGTATAGTCTACTAAATGTCAACAAATGTCAATGAATACTGATATTCCCATGCACTGAGTCACGGTTTAATTTAATCGGAGAGATTTTAAAACCATGCAACTTAAAATTACATTTAGTCACATTACTGCTATCCAGGCCTGATGATCAAAATTCTCGTCGCACTTTTTTCTCGTCTAGATAAATGGTCTGTACGTACATAAACAAGATAGCTATCACTCCAGACAGCCCGACTTGAAACCGACCAGCACCATTCCAGGGAGATTTATCTGAAACTGCTAGTGTTTGGGTTCGAGTACAGGATTTATCAGAGCATAAAGCCAATGACTTTACCCAGACTTTGTACCCATCCACTTTCAAGGGAAGTTTTCCTTCTTCTACGGCTGAAGCAAACTCGTGGATGGTGTGGTTTGGTTGTATAAGGGCCGAACTTTATCCTTATACATATTTTGATTTGATATCGGACATACCAAGATAGATTTCGTGCCACTGAAGTTGCTCAATTTTTGCCTTTTCACAAAATGCATGAGATGGTATTTTTTAAAGAAACCGTGAAACTTCTAAACCGCTGCAAAACTTTAAAAAGGACAATGGCTAGAAAGTAGATGATTTATGCTAAAGAAAAAACGTATCCCCGTTTTCTAGCGTTGCACCTTGTTTCAGCACAAGCGTAGAAATTGGTCAATTTAACTGCGATTTTTGCATAATTTAAAATTAGGTAAAATCCGGTATTTTCGCTTTTCCTCTTTTTCTCGAAAACTATAAATGTCTATAAATTTAATACCAGTATACAAATAGTAAAGTTTGAAATGTTTTTGCGATTTAATTGAAATCAAACATACAGAATTTTTTTATTCTTGCAAAATATATATGCCATATACCATATTTTAAGATGTCTATGTGGGATTTTCAATGCGAAATCTTTAACGCGCAAAATTTCACTTTTACTGATTTCGAAGTTTCTTGTTTATCGTTCTCATGGTAACATCGATTTCATGTGATCAATAATTTTTCTCTTTTCTTTTCTTCTCTGTTTTTCGTTTTTTCCCTTTTTTATCGAATAGTTCACGCATTTTTCTCCCCAAAACAAGAAAGTGCAGGCAGCGGTCGTTTTCATTTTTCTTCAAAATGCGAAATATACTGCCATCGCTGGATATACACCTAATTTTGGCAGTTGGTCATTGGTAATTGGGAATTGGCATTTGACATACGGAACACAATGCAATGCTTCGCTTGAGTGACCGCCAAACAATAGCTTCCCAATGCCCAATTACCAATGACCAAAGCAACCTTTATTGAAATAGGTATATGTCATGTAGACAGCGTATATCGATAACTTTTTGACCATATTTGGGCAGTGTATCAATGTGTTGAATTATTGCGTTCGAGGTACGAGAACGCAACTCCTAATTTGTGTTGGGATTTTTGTGCATTATTGGGTGTCCTGTGCAAATGATAAGGGGGTTTTTTCGAGATTGCTTTGGTTCGTCGTCGTCAACACACATTTGCCTCGCTTTGAGGCGCTTGCTTACGTTTTGCCTCACTTTGACGAACTAACTCACTTGGCGAATCTCTAAAAGATTGCTTAAGGTCATTTATCTCATCCTTGCTCACTTTTTTGTGTATTTCCACGTGCTTTTCGTGCGTCCTTCTGCTTTCGAAGCTTTTTTGCAATTTTCACCGAACTACACGCTCACAACACGCTGGCACAACACGCTCAGTGTGTCCTAAAACATATAAAATTTGCTAATCAGCGAGAATCAAATCATGGCGATGATTCGGCTGACACGAACGAGACTAACAAACGAGAATTTAGCAAGAATAGAGGGAGACATATGTACCGCCGTGACATTCGGATGGCTTGACTGAGCTTGAATCGGACCATATTCAAGCCATCCCGTTCGAAAATTTATGGCCGGACACGAGCGAGATTCAAGCCAGAAAACGAGCAAGAATCAAGCGACGAATGTTTTTCTCACTTTGATGGAGATTATGCGGATGGATCGATGGAACGCTCGCGAAACCAAACGCGGCTTATTTATTCCCGGAGACACTCCAAACTTTCTGTGATTTTTTAGCGCGGTGGAAAACTTGGAAATGAAGGCTGAGAGTTTGGAAAAGCTTAATCTTAACTTGGCGAGCGAAACTACAAAGAAAACGGAGAATTTATAGAAGCGCATAGTACTTGCGAATTTCGCTTTCGCCAGCGTGTTTTCAGGTTTCAAATTACCGTTTTGACATATGCAAATTTGGTGCACTTTTTCCACTTTTCCCAAGGGACCGCCAAGCACTTTTCTTTAAGGTCGGCACACACGATGCGACTAGTCCCTGCGACTAGCCGCAGGGACCAGTCGCAGGGACTAGTCGCACCGTGTGAACTTGTAAGTAGTCCCTGCGGCTAGTCGCAGGGACCAGTCGCATCGTGTGAACTGCTTCAAAATCTAGTCGCAGGGACTAACTTTAAAAAAGCAGCAAAAACTGGGAGCAAACGTTATCTTCGTTTCACTCTGCAGCTTTGTTAAGAAATCAAAATTATTAAAATAGCAAGGTAGCATTGAAATAAACCAGCTTATTATAACCGCAGGTAGTTCAGCGAAATTATTCAGTACTTGAATTGTTTATGATTCAGTTTGGATAGAAGCGAGAAATAACGCACTGTTACCAATTATTTTAGATGTTGCCAATACAGAAATAAAACGCGACGAAAATTCGATCAAGATCTTCAGTACTCATGTAAATTATTTCAAAACTGGTTTTTAATCCCGGAGAGGAAACATTCCTGAAGTCACGCAATCGCTTCTGTACATTGTTACTGTTGTCTTTATGATTTTTGTCCCACAGTTGTCGATTTTTTTTGTAAAATTCAATCAGCATTCTGGTGGAAGTGACACTCCAAGCATCGTCTTCCTCCACGTGTTCCGCCATCTTGAAACAGAGTCCGTAAGGAATTGTGGGAGCATGTGATACCGATTTGTGATTGGTTTATTTTAATTTGGTCGCAGGGACTAGTCCCACGAACGGTTCACACGGAGTGTTACGTGGGACTAGTCGCAGGGACTTGTCCCAAAAATTCAAACCAGTTTGAATTCGTGGGACTAGTCGCAGCGACTAAATTTTGGTCCCTGCGACTAGATTTTGTGGCAAAAATGGCCAGTTCACACGATGCGACTAGTCGCAGGGACTAGTCGCAGGGACTAGTCGCAGGGACTAGTCGCAGGGACTAGTCGCAGGGACTAGTCGCAGGGACTAGTCGCAGGGACTAGTCGCAGGGACTAGTCGCAGGGACTAGTCGCAGGGACTAGTCGCAGGGACTAGTCGCAGGGACTAGTCGCAGGGACTAGTCGCAGGGACTAGTCGCATCGTGTGTGCCGACCTTTACTGACAACGGGTGTTAGTAATCGGCGTAATGGCGTAACGAGTAACGGCGTAACAGCGTAACGAGAATCGGTGTAACGGATTTTTTTTCTTTTTTTTTTTTTTCATTTTTACGACTGAGTTTATGAACGAGTATATCGGTTAGCGTGAAAGCGGCGCTCAGTTGGTTGATATGTCGTAAACTTTTTGCCGCTTGACAACTCGCTTTGAATCGTCATGGTGCTGTCGTCTCCCGAGTTCAAACCACAGAGGCCTCGATCATTTCCGCCAAGTCTAGCCTCTCAGCGGTGGCCCGCTTCTCATCGGTAGGCATATTTACCTGAAGCAACACTCTGCTCTCTGTATTACGCTACGTTCAGAATGAGAGTGGTTTAGTCGCAATCTTCTTTTTCGTGGCCACTGGAAAAATTGGAACAGGCCTTCGGACTGGACTTCAGACACTATCGAACCCAGATAAGACAACTGATACGCATATGATCCATTTGGCTCTCCAGGCCAGAGTTTATTCTTCAGTTCACAGGGTGTTTTCAAGGCGTGAAATCACCAAAAAAATCAGTCGTCATTCGAATTTTCCTTTTTATTTTCCCAGCCAAACCAAGTGAGGCGTACACCTCAAGAGCACAATGAAATTATTATTTGCCTTGGGTATGACTCAAAGCCAGAGCACTTCAGGTTCCAGCTCACTGACCATTAGGCGCCGCCTGAATTTTATTAGGTTTTGTTCAGTTTTACCCAGTGCAGTTGCAAATGCAGGCAAATACTATATTCGCGCGATTAAGTCCCTAAGAATTGTACGCGTCAAATAAAACAACATTTATTGGCTTTAAGAAAAGCGATTTCAAACTTACAAATTAAACCATTTTTATCTTGCCTCTATAAGAAATTTAAACAAAACACGGCATGCCCGGCTTCATTCTAAGCTACCGAAATCCTACGGTCTTGCTGGTCTTCAACCTTCCCATAAATCGGTCGAAATTTTGTGCAACTGATATCTTTAGAAAGAAAAGTATCGCCGATCAAACAAAAACAAAGGTAATGACGCTTTTTCGCTCAACCGCCTAAAATTGCTTATTAAGTAGAACCCAATCGTACCACATCGCTTCTTGTGATACTTCCAGAAGTAATTGGTTGTGATACTTGTACTGTAACGGCTTCAAAGATATCTAACATCAAATGAACATTGTCTTTTTCAAACTTAAATCCTGTTAAGGTTAATTTCTAATATAAACAAAAAAATACATTATTTTTTACCAGAAACTGACACTGCAGTTATCTGCGAAAAACTGTTCAGTACATAAATCAGAAAGCAAACTGCAGACAAAAATGTCCTTTTAAAAGTGTCTAGGATCCAAAAATTTTTTTCAGATAGTCTATTTGGATTTCATCCATGTCATCAGCACCTTCCACTTGCAGCAATCCAGGATGAAAGAATGGATGCCTGCACTTGATGCATTGCATCGTGCAGTGATAATAATGACTGGCCTCACTGCTTAGGCGAAACTGGCCATACTTATCTCTGTACTGATCGCGCTCTACGTGCCTCACAACCAATCCTATGAAAGGTGGTCCTGCCGGGGAGCGAAACTCTAAATGACAAGCGCAGCATTTCTTCACTCAGTTGTTTAATTTTAAAACCACAAAAGGGTTGCTGTTATGCCACGGCTTTGCAGTAAAACCTGACGTGCTGTAGGACTGAGATGTGCTGCTGCTGAGATCGAAGATCGGAACGTCTATTTTTAGCACTCGCGTGGGAAATTGAGCCCGCGATTTATATCTTGTCATATTCACTTTCTCCGGCTCTTTGTCAGCGGTCAGTCGCTGACAAACAGCACCGACGGAGAAAGTCTGGGCTCGATATCGGGAAAAAAGCGCCAAAACAGACAATAGACGATAAACTGCAATTATCATTCATAAAAATAAAATAAAATAAAAACTGGGGAAAAATCATTTTATAACGAAGTATAAAATTATCATTCATAAAAAAAAGTAAAAAAAAAAAAAAAAATTAAGAAATAAAAATCCGTTACGCCGATTCTCGTTACGCTGTTACGCCGTTACTCGTTACGCCATTACGCCGATTACTAACACCCACTGACAACTACAACAAACTTCAAAAGATTTAATTTGTTTTTCTGCTACCAAACTTTCCCTACCGTCTTCATACACAGAGTAAATACAGGTTTCACTGTACACAATAACCCTTAATTTGACAATATGCCATAGACATATTCATCTATCCCAATAACCAAAAAACAAAATCCCCCCTTTCAACCGCCGAACGCACTAGCCTAATCTCCGATTACTCCTAGTAATACATATTAGGGCCATTTATACGGGAGAAAATAAGACTCGTCTTATCAAAGACGCGACTTAAATAAGATGCGAAGTGTACCATTTATACGTTTGCGTCCAACATAAGACGCGAAGATCACGTATAAATGGTTCGCGTCTTATTTTTGATACGGCGCACTTGTTGTTCACGTCTTATTTAGGACGCGAAAGCATTTATACGAGGAAGTTCACGTCTTATTTAAGACGCGGACAAAATAAGAACAGCTGAAAACCCTGTTCTAAGATAAGACGCGTCTTATTTAAGTCGCGTCTAAAATAAGACACGAATGCTTATATTTTTTATTTTGTACTGTTTATACGATCGGTTCGCGTCTTATTTAAGTCGCGTCTTAGATAAGACGCGTCTTATTTTCTGTCGTATAAATGGCCCTAATATGTGTGTACTCGGCCAGTTTATACGCGGTTCGAAGCTGTGTTGAGGCATTGTATTCTTAGTGTGTGAGATTACATAATACAGCCGCGCGCCTCGGGAGCGATGAGAGGCGGCTGTATTCGCAGGCATTAGGCCACACTAAAGTGCTGCGTGTCCGAAAAGCCCTCTTTTCCGCCATCACACTCGTGCCTTCAGAACCACTGAGATGAGGTCAACCGGTGTAAACTGAGCGTTTTGGCCGCGTAGAAAAAATGGACCCACGTTCGATCGTCAAAACACGATCTTTGCGGCTTCAAAAACATCCAATAAAATCGCTTCTGGTCGACTAAACTCAAATATTTTGGTTCATAAGGACATATAATTATGAGTTAGTTATAATACAACCAAACAAAACCTATCAGACCTAACCTATGAACTGATTTAACAATCAATAACAAATCTTTGCATTGTGAAATCCTGCGCCGGCAGAAATAAGCCTAACAGTATAGTAATATTACAGCTCACTCAGTGGTATCATGAGATCGTAAAAATCTTTAATTTTCCTCCAAATTATTCTCCCTTTGCGCGATTTAACTAACATAACAACTATTCAGTTACTAATTCGAAAGTGAAAGTATATATGACAAATGCAAGAAAAAAAACATAGAAAATTATTCCTGTAGATGGCGTTTGCTCGAAGTATTTGGTTCCAATGGATTTGGCTGTACATTGACCGGTGGGATTTTAGCAGCGTTACTATATAAGAAGACTGTATCAATTCTGTTGTCAGTTTATTGGAATGGTTTCGTCGAACGTAGCTTCGCAATAACAACGTTCCGTCTGATTCCAGTTTGCATCATATGCAGCATATGCACAAAACGGCAAAAATGTTTCGAGAAAGCAGGAACTGATGAAAAACATGTATGGTTCTACGGTCATGTATACATGTATGTCGCACGATCTAATTCAAGTCATTAACCGGGCGTATATTAACGTTAGTGAGAAACAAGATAATTGCGTACCAGGCTTCAACGCCGTGGTTAAATTTGTATATATTGTAACACATCGAAGTACCTCGCAACAACAACATGTTGTATATCGAAAGGAAACTACTCACCGAACCAACGGTATCTTGGAGTAGACGGAAGCACAATACTCGCGAAACCTTTGAAAGTAAATTGGTGGGAGTAACCGAAGCTGCCTTTTGAAACGAACTGGCAAATTAAATCCACCCTTGTGGCCGGAGGGTATGAATGGCGACAACCACCCGAGGAGCCTGCTAGGGCTGTCACGAGTCGCGATGTCAAAACGCAAATGGAAGATGATTTGATGTAGACTTGCTGGTATATATTTTTTGCAAATTAATTGCAAAATAATTATTGACAGGTTTTTTAGATATACCTGGTACCCTTGAACTCCTCCCTCACCACCATCCCCAGATTTGTACTCGCGATTGCAAATCATTATGGCCTCTTAAACAATTTATTTCCTAGTTTTCCTAGAAATGCATCGTTGACATTTCGGTCAATGCATAATGTATTGACAGATTAAGTGTCTCTCTCTGAGCCGTGTCGAATTCTGCCAGTCTGTGTGAAATTTAAATGAGTTCCTCAATAGGCCGTTTGCACGATGACGTCATTTGACTACAACTACCAGAATTCATTTCGTTTTTCCTTTCTTATTTAAATTTTTTAATCCCAGTGCGGTTTAAAAAACAATAGCCCTAATTTGCACTACAAAATAAAAAACTGAAGGATTCTGGTAGTAGTAGTCAAATGAGGTCATCGTGCAAATGGCCTATTTCCGTAAACGTGGGTACTGACTTTCTTATAATGTCTAGTAATTGTTTAGTCGAAGTTGAACAGGGAATGAATGGTCCAAAGTTTTTGGCGATTTGAGCCTGAAAACGTTCTTAACAGCGTTTAGTACTGAAGACAAAATGAAAAGTATTTCTAATCGGTAAATCCGCTTTGCAATATCATCAGTAGTAGGCCAAGTTCTAACACGTCTCAACTGTATGTTATACAAGTCAAATTTGTTGCTATGAAATGGAAAAAGACCAGCTGCACCTAATTTTACTAGTTATTATAAGAAGCAAGTTACCATCTGTGTTGCCTGCTGTAAGGTTTAGTCATAGAGCTTAATATAAGCTTCTCAACAGATAAAGCTCCGTCATTACACACTGAATCTAATTTAACAGTACAGAGCCGTATGAGCGTATTACGAGACCGTTGCAAAAATTGCAGTATATGCGAAGCAAAAAGGTTCCAGAAACTTAAATTCATCAAACATGTAGTTACGTGGTTCTGCAATTACATGCATTTCGACTAACAATCTGATTCAATTCGATTGACAATCTTATTTCCTTTAGTGAGAAACAAGATCGATCATTCGGCAGACATCAACATCATGAAATTTGTGCGAAATTAAATCGAAGTGCCTCTTAATGAGAACATTTGCAAATATCATCAGGAATGTACTCACCAGGCCGACTGAATATTGTAGCGACTGAGCTTTGAAGGTGAGGATGAAATTGGTGGGAGTATTAAATACACAATAAAAAGCATTCAAACGTTTGACCAAAGGGTGGGGATGGTGGGTACAAAGTTTACAAGAGCCGTTAAAAAGTCGCAGCTTATTGCCTCCTACATTTTAAAAAAATTTATATTGAAGATGAAATGGATGTAGACTTTTACTTATGATTTATTTTACATTCCTTTTTCCGAAAATATTACTTACAATATTTTTTTAGTTACGTAGACCACCCTTTAAAGACGCGAGTGAAAAAACTTGAAAAAACTGGCCAATTTTTTATTTGAATTATTCCTAATTGATATGGCTAACACCTCTGCCGACAGAATAAATAGATAAGGTGACAAGGGGCAGCATTGAAGAACTCCTCTTTGGATCTCGAAGAAATTACTTGCCCATCCGTTGTTCAGAATACAGCTTTCAGTATGGCTATACAGAGTTTTTACCCAGTTTATTAGCGAAGTACCAAAACCGAAAGATCTTAATGTGCTGAGTATGAAGGACCATTCAAGAGAGTCAAATGCCTTTTCAAAGTCTATAAAAAGAAGCAAGCCGGGGATGTTCTTTTCTGTGGCATATTGAATAATACAATCGATGAGCCGAATATTTTCACCTATAAATCTGCCTTTCAAAAATCCCGTTTGATCGTGGTTAATAAGGCTTGGGAGTACAAGTTTAATCCGGTTTGCAATAGTTTTGGCTGCTATTTTATAATCAGTATTTAAAAGGGTAATAGGTCGCCAATTTTTAATGGAATAGAGTTCCGCATCCTTTTTTTGGAATTAATTTAATAACCCCTCGTCTTTGTGTGACTGAGAGGCAGCCAGATTTGAAAGCGTAGTTGAGGGCGGGGATTAAAAAAGGAGAAATGTCTTTCCAAAAAACTTTGTAGAATTCGACAGAAAATCCATCCGTGCCTGGCGTCTTGTCAGAATCCATGTCCTTGAGAGCTTCAAAACACTCTTTTTCAGTTAAGACACCTTCACAAATAGTTTGTTCTTCTTTAGTCAGAGAAGTGGTATTTACTTTGGAGAACATTGACTGCTCAAGGCAATCTGAGATTTTTGACGTATAAAGATTTTTGTAGAAAGCCACACATTCAGATAAGATATCGTTATCCGCGGTGACGAAGTCGGTATCATTAACTTTTAATTGACTAATTGTTTCTTGTTTACAGTGCCTTTTTTCGAGATTAAGAAAGTATCTGGAGTTCTTTTCGCCCTCATTGTACCACTGCGACTTTGACCTGATGATCGCACCTTTAGTACGGTACTCAAAAATTTTTTCTAGTTCTTTCTTTAAGGTAATCATTCTCTCTGACGCAATATGATATGACGTGTTGACATCCTTTGCATTGTCCAAATGCTTTTCCAGCAAGGCGATTTCGGTTTCTAGTATTTTTTCTCGTTCCTTTGTTGCCGCATTTTTGAAAGCGGCATAAGATAACGTTTTTTCTCGCACCTTTAATTTAATCATCTCCCAAAGGAGAGCTGGGTTTACCGAAGTGTCGTCTTTATATTGATTCACAGTGCTTTCTATTGTTGTTTTGATTCCCTTAACATATTCCGTTTCGGACAGAAGTGAAGTATTCAGCTCCCAGAAACCTTTCCCTCTGGGGTTAGAGTGTAAAGATAAATTTAGAGTGATCATCGAGTGGTCTGTTTTGAAGCCCGGCACGATGTCTGCATGAGTAACATCACATAGAGATGATTCGCTCGCTAAAAAGAAATCGAGCCGGCAGTGTATGGCAGGCTGGTTTTGACGCCAAGTGTATCTTCTAGCCTCTGGGTTAATGATTCTCCAAACATCAGACAAACCAAGATTTTCAGAGAAGTCGGATCATTTTTAAGGCATTTTTGTGTGTTCTAGCAAGGCCACCCCTTTTGTCTTTTTCAACATTTAGAACTAAATTAAAGTCCCCGCCAATTATAATTTCTTCACATTTGAAGCTTGATAAATGATTAAAAAAAAACCTGAAAAAAAATTGGGTCGTCTTCATTAGGAGCGTAGATGTTAGCTACGGTCAGGCACTTGTTGTTGACCACGATATCACATATTAAAAACCTACCGAATTTGTAGTTAACAATTACAGTGCGGCTACTGTTACCGGGGTCACCCAGACAAAGTTACCCAATCACAAAACAGAACGAGAACAATAGATTCCAACATTTTTTACTTTAGCCAATGAAATGTCGAGTACAGAACAATGAAATTTCAAACTTGTTCGTTCGCCATCAAAACAGATCAATACAAGTTTTGGCTGTACAGCGTTGGATTTTCAATTAACTTCGATTCCATCCCTTTTGAACTTGACTTATTTTAACAGCGCGATTTGGAAGGTAAATATCGGCGATTCAAATGAAAGAGAAACTCCAAACTGTGTGATACAAGTTTTGGCTGTACAGCGTTGGATTTTCAATTAACTTCGATTCCATCCCTTTTGAACTTGACTTGTTTTAACAGCGCGATTTGGAAGGTTAATGTCGGCGATTCATGTGAAACAGAAACTCCAAACTGTGTGAAAATATGGAATGCGACGGCTGTACCGTATGTCTACACAATTAAAGTGCTGGTGGTGGATTTAAAATAATTTGTTAGCTCGTAACAGATTCAAGTTTTCTCTACGGCGTCAACGGCGGGGTTGGAAAATAAATACACTTGACGACAGCGAAAGAAGATATTCTTAACTGCATAAGTACAAGTGAAAGCGACGGTCATAGTTCAGGCAAATTAAAAAGTGACCTACGGATTTCAAAACAACGAAAACACGGCTTGTTCGCCGTCGTGGTTAATTAAGTTTTATGCGCTTTGAGTTCCACGCGTTAGGGTTCGGCAGTCGGATTAAGCTGAAATAAAATTAAGTAAAAGAGAAATTCAAAACTGCATAAAAAGAGTATCGTCTTATAGAAACGGCGCATTCTTCAACATATATTTCACTGCCGGAAAATCCATCGAATTTACAGCGGTTCGCCAGTTGAGTTATTATAATTTTCCAGACGATTCAAAACAGTAAATCCAACTCCCTCGCATGAATTCCTGACAAAAAATACTCAACCGTCAGACTAGAATATATTTTTTCACAGAGTTCGAGGTTTGGTTAATAATTGTTTCTATTTTGTGGCATACACAAATATAGACTTGTAATACTTTCACCAAAATGATTTCTTCAAAACCGTCACGACCACCTTGGGAGATTAAAGAAACCCATCTGGTGCTCAAACCGCAAAGAAAATCTGCAACGGAAAAAAATCTGACAACAATTCAATAAAAAAGAATTGAAATGAAGGAGCCTCTTTTTCAAACGGTCAGAAAATAAACGCTTATATATGCTACGCTGGCAGCTAGTGTACCTTGTAACATTTGCAAACAGCCGGCGGTTGAGTTGTTATTTTTTCCGACAATTAAAATCCGCCACGCAATTTGCCCAAACATACGGCTGTCGCGTTCACTGCTTTCATAGAGTTTGAAATCAGTTCTCGCTTACTTGCATGACACATGACATTCATCCATGTAGCATGTGAAACTACTCAAATTTTTAAATCGAATAGTCAACGCTAGCGAAAGCTTTATTCAACATAAGCTTCACGAGTGAACAAGTTGAAATTTCATTGTTCTGTACTCGACATTTCATTGGCTAAAGTAAAAAATGTTGGAATCTATTGTTCTCGTTCTGTTTTGTGATTGGTTAACTTTGTCTGGGTGACCCCGGTAACAGTAGCCGCACTGTAATAGACGGATACCAAGTTAGTCCACTAGCAACCTGGGATGCTCTTGCGTGGGTATCGACTGTCTGTTGGTGTTCCAAAACTCGTTTTCTTTCTCCTATCCCTTCTTAAAACCTCTTAAAATTTCATTAAAATTCAGGTTTACCCCTGCCTTAAGGTATAAAATTTCCATGTTTTTCTTTAGGTTAAGGTTACAGTGTACCTTCAGATCGAAAATTTATTGAAATTTTTTTTTTGGCGTTAAAATAAAGTTTACAGAATGAACTTTCATCCAAAAAAAAAAGTATCGAAAAGTAGTGAAAATTGACGGAGAAATGACTGTATAACTTTTGTGGGCGGAGTTTGTTTATTAAGCGATATATTTTTTTAAGCGCCGTTTTATCAAAGTTAATTTTTCGCTTGTTGGGGACACTTTAAAGAGCTACAACTCAAAGGAATTTGTTCGATTTTCCTTAAATTTGGACAGAAGCTAGGCTAACATATAATCAACAAAAACGTGTCGGCGAATTTCTTAATTCCGAAAACTTTTTCGTCAAGAGGCATCTCCGTGCGATCATTCCAATTTTTTTTCTCCCCTTCTCGAAAATATTCTGTAACTTTTCACTGCAATTGAATATGGAAAATCGCCGACACGTTTTTTTAGCGCTTCGTGTCCGGAAACCCGAGAACAAATCAAATTAGCAAAATATAATAATCGCTTTGAGTTATAGCGTTTTAAAGCTGATTCGGACGTTCGAATTTAGACGTCGTGAAAAATTCGACAATTCATTTTATTACCAAATGGTTTCCATATTTAGATAGCCAGCTCTATAAGCTTTAATTTGATATCTGGGTTTAGGTATATTAAGTGTAATCTTAAGACGCTAGAGCTGTTATACTGGAGACACCCCCGAAGGTACACTGTAACCTTAAGTGTAGGAGAACTTAAACCACTCTGGATGAGAAAATATCGTTTGGATATTTTAAAGTGCGCAAAGTTACATCAGAAAACAGTCATGCCGTGTAGGTGGACCGCATTTCCAATTACATTTGGAAAGTACCTTAAAAGGGTAGAAATAATACCACTTAAAATTCTCAGAAAACACAATTTTTCCTTGTCTGCAAAAGCACTAGAGGAACAAACCGGAAGTGAAAGCTCAATGGGTCACGTGATAGGTTGCCATGGAAACATCAACGTCAAAAATGACTGTCTTAACAAGTTAAAGGCCGTTGCCAAGTTTCAAACTTAGACAGACCACCCCCTTTACTCTTTTGATTAAATAGGGGCAGACCCAGTCCTTAATATGCCTGAGTAGTGGATTTATCTAAAACAATTAGATTATTCGCTCTTGATTTCTATGCGTGATTGTTGATTCGGGCTTCGTCCTCGTCAACTGTCACGCTATAGAAATCTCGAGCTTATAATCTAATTGCTAAATGGAAAACTGATCGTTGATTGTAACTAACGCATTCCATTTCATTTTACATTTTATTTGGCGTGTCTTGTTGCATCGTTAGTTCGGAACTTCATAAACCCATCTAGAACTAGAATGCGAAATTAATTTTATTGCTCACATTATTGCTAACAGCAACAGTAATACAAACTGTGATAAATAGAAATGAATTAATTGAATGTCCAAGTAAGTTCATGCCCAGGCTCAATTTCCAGGCGTTTTGTGCGCCCGCATTCCTTCGCGCATGCAGGAGGATCTGAAAACCGGACTTCCTCCTGAACGGCTGAAAATCGAGCCGAGTTCATGCCTGGCTATCGGAATTTATAATGTTGTTCGTATAAAAGGCAATTTTTTTGTAAACCACATCATCAAAAATTTTGCAACCACATTCATTATGAAACGGAAAAAATTATAGTTATGGAGTGTCTGTGATTTGGGGCCGGTCCGGGCCGCGTAGCTTAATTTCGGGAAGTAAGTCACTAAGTGCAAATGAGAATTCTTCTTGACCATTAAAACTAGGTGACCGTTAATAGAGGTGAAATACAATCAAATTCGCCAATTGGGAAATCTGAACGGTGACTGTGTCCGCTTAATAGAAGTGACCGCTTAAAAGAGGTAAAATTTACAGTAAATATGGACAGCGATTTCGGGGGATTTAATAAGTGACCGCTTATAGTGGAGAGTGACCGCTAACAGATTGCCGCCCGCGCTAACTTTCAACATTCATAACTTCTTTAATATGTATTCAAACGCAATCAAACTTTGTAACTGTTCCTAAAATTTATCTGGCAACAATTTGATATGACAATTTATTGATCACGTGACTTGATGTTTCCATGGCAACAAGATTTTGACAGCCATGTTTTTTGAAATTTGGATATTGGTACCTTTGAATGAAGAAAACAATGTTTATTGGTATGATTTTTACATTTTTACGTCATTTAGCATTTATTTAACGGTTTTGATTAACTTTGAGTCAATAGGCCATTTGCACGATGACGTCATATGACTACAACTACCAGAATCCTTCAGTTTTTTGTTTTGTAGTGCAAATTAGGGCTATTGATATTTAAACCGCACTGGGATTACAAAATTTAAATAAGAAAGGAAAAACGAAATGAATTCTGGTAGTTGTAGTCAAATGACGCCATCGTGCAAATGGCCTATTTGGGCGGTTTTTAAGAGGTTTTTGAAAAATTTCAGAAATCCAAGATGGCGGCCGTATAACTAATCACGTAATAACTACGTCATATGACGTCATCGTTCCATTGTGCGGACTGCAAAGGAAACAGTTTTGGGTGTACTATATACCCTCTAGGTTTCATTGTCATAGCCTTAATGTTCTTGAAGTTACGAGGGGGGGGGGGGGTGGGGGCACAATGCGCCCCCCGTCCCCCAGCCTCAGGAACTCAAAAATAGGGTTAATAGAGGATTTTACTGTATTCGCTTTTGCTTCGCCCCCCCACCGCCTTCTCCCAATATTTAAGGGAGCGTAAGCAACAAGGACCGCGACGGTACCGAAAACGGCACAAAACAATAGGTTTAATGAGCGAAAATAGTGCCTCTAGGTGCGTTTTACATTTTGGTATATATTTCTTTCCCTTCCCTGTAAAATGACAACGTCAATTGATCAAATTTTCGGTTTTGTGTAGAACAGTAAACACAAGACGCGGTTATAATTTTCGTCTCTATTCATGCATTTGAAAGTCATCCGGGTGATTTGAGGGCTTCAATTTGTCATACGATATCAACTGAATCATCTGTAATTTTTTTATGGATTTTATTGATCGTAATATACTGCCTGGACAAATGTTTTGCATCATAAGCTGTTCTGTTCCAATATCAAATTAACGCTTTGTGATCTAAACTCTATGCTCTCCATAATATACTGTATTAATCAAACGTCAAGAATAAAGCTGTTCTCTAACTATGTCAAATTAAAATGCTATCAGCTGTCAAACACCAAAAAATATTTTCTTCCATGCCAAGTCAATTTAACTAGTTTGTTTCGAATTCACATGCACTTATGTTTCTTGTAAGTGTGTGGCGAAGTTACAACGCGAGAGCGAACGCGAAAATAAAACACATGGGCGGGCCTCACTAGCTTACTAACTTACTCGTGAGTTCTATTTCTTTGCTAACATTCCCTTTTTAACTTGTCCCCACTAACTGAAAGCCTTGGGCAGACCACCATGGCCCATTTAGTGACCATCTTTTCTGGTCATGAGCCGTTGATCATTAACGGTTAAACTTTATTTACGTCTTTACCGTAGAAAATAAACTTTGTCGGTAGTATAGTCTACTAAATGTCAACAAATGTCAATGAATACTGATATTCCCATGCACTGAGTCACGGTTTAATTTAATCGGAGAGATTTTAAAACCATGCAACTTAAAATTACATTTAGTCACATTACTGCTATCCAGGCCTGATGATCAAAATTCTCGTCGCACTTTTTTCTCGTCTAGATAAATGGTCTGTACGTACATAAACAAGATAGCTATCACTCCAGACAGCCCGACTTGAAACCGACCAGCACCATTCCAGGGAGATTTATCTGAAACTGCTAGTGTTTGGGTTCGAGTACAGGATTTATCAGAGCATAAAGCCAATGACTTTACCCAGACTTTGTACCCATCCACTTTCAAGGGAAGTTTTCCTTCTTCTACGGCTGAAGCAAACTCGTGGATGGTGTGGTTTGGTTGTATAAGGGCCGAACTTTATCCTTATACATATTTTGATTTGATATCGGACATACCAAGATAGATTTCGTGCCACTGAAGTTGCTCAATTTTTGCCTTTTCACAAAATGCATGAGATGGTATTTTTTAAAGAAACCGTGAAACTTCTAAACCGCTGCAAAACTTTAAAAAGGACAATGGCTAGAAAGTAGATGATTTATGCTAAAGAAAAAACGTATCCCCGTTTTCTAGCGTTGCACCTTGTTTCAGCACAAGCGTAGAAATTGGTCAATTTAACTGCGATTTTTGCATAATTTAAAATTAGGTAAAATCCGGTATTTTCGCTTTTCCTCTTTTTCTCGAAAACTATAAATGTCTATAAATTTAATACCAGTATACAAATAGTAAAGTTTGAAATGTTTTTGCGATTTAATTGAAATCAAACATACAGAATTTTTTTATTCTTGCAAAATATATATGCCATATACCATATTTTAAGATGTCTATGTGGGATTTTCAATGCGAAATCTTTAACGCGCAAAATTTCACTTTTACTGATTTCGAAGTTTCTTGTTTATCGTTCTCATGGTAACATCGATTTCATGTGATCAATAATTTTTCTCTTTTCTTTTCTTCTCTGTTTTTCGTTTTTTCCCTTTTTTATCGAATAGTTCACGCATTTTTCTCCCCAAAACAAGAAAGTGCAGGCAGCGGTCGTTTTCATTTTTCTTCAAAATGCGAAATATACTGCCATCGCTGGATATACACCTAATTTTGGCAGTTGGTCATTGGTAATTGGGAATTGGCATTTGACATACGGAACACAATGCAATGCTTCGCTTGAGTGACCGCCAAACAATAGCTTCCCAATGCCCAATTACCAATGACCAAAGCAACCTTTATTGAAATAGGTATATGTCATGTAGACAGCGTATATCGATAACTTTTTGACCATATTTGGGCAGTGTATCAATGTGTTGAATTATTGCGTTCGAGGTACGAGAACGCAACTCCTAATTTGTGTTGGGATTTTTGTGCATTATTGGGTGTCCTGTGCAAATGATAAGGGGGTTTTTTCGAGATTGCTTTGGTTCGTCGTCGTCAACACACATTTGCCTCGCTTTGAGGCGCTTGCTTACGTTTTGCCTCACTTTGACGAACTAACTCACTTGGCGAATCTCTAAAAGATTGCTTAAGGTCATTTATCTCATCCTTGCTCACTTTTTTGTGTATTTCCACGTGCTTTTCGTGCGTCCTTCTGCTTTCGAAGCTTTTTTGCAATTTTCACCGAACTACACGCTCACAACACGCTGGCACAACACGCTCAGTGTGTCCTAAAACATATAAAATTTGCTAATCAGCGAGAATCAAATCATGGCGATGATTCGGCTGACACGAACGAGACTAACAAACGAGAATTTAGCAAGAATAGAGGGAGACATATGTACCGCCGTGACATTCGGATGGCTTGACTGAGCTTGAATCGGACCATATTCAAGCCATCCCGTTCGAAAATTTATGGCCGGACACGAGCGAGATTCAAGCCAGAAAACGAGCAAGAATCAAGCGACGAATGTTTTTCTCACTTTGATGGAGATTATGCGGATGGATCGATGGAACGCTCGCGAAACCAAACGCGGCTTATTTATTCCCGGAGACACTCCAAACTTTCTGTGATTTTTTAGCGCGGTGGAAAACTTGGAAATGAAGGCTGAGAGTTTGGAAAAGCTTAATCTTAACTTGGCGAGCGAAACTACAAAGAAAACGGAGAATTTATAGAAGCGCATAGTACTTGCGAATTTCGCTTTCGCCAGCGTGTTTTCAGGTTTCAAATTACCGTTTTGACATATGCAAATTTGGTGCACTTTTTCCACTTTTCCCAAGGGACCGCCAAGCACTTTTCTTTAAGGTCGGCACACACGATGCGACTAGTCCCTGCGACTAGCCGCAGGGACCAGTCGCAGGGACTAGTCGCACCGTGTGAACTTGTAAGTAGTCCCTGCGGCTAGTCGCAGGGACCAGTCGCATCGTGTGAACTGCTTCAAAATCTAGTCGCAGGGACTAACTTTAAAAAAGCAGCAAAAACTGGGAGCAAACGTTATCTTCGTTTCACTCTGCAGCTTTGTTAAGAAATCAAAATTATTAAAATAGCAAGGTAGCATTGAAATAAACCAGCTTATTATAACCGCAGGTAGTTCAGCGAAATTATTCAGTACTTGAATTGTTTATGATTCAGTTTGGATAGAAGCGAGAAATAACGCACTGTTACCAATTATTTTAGATGTTGCCAATACAGAAATAAAACGCGACGAAAATTCGATCAAGATCTTCAGTACTCATGTAAATTATTTCAAAACTGGTTTTTAATCCCGGAGAGGAAACATTCCTGAAGTCACGCAATCGCTTCTGTACATTGTTACTGTTGTCTTTATGATTTTTGTCCCACAGTTGTCGATTTTTTTTGTAAAATTCAATCAGCATTCTGGTGGAAGTGACACTCCAAGCATCGTCTTCCTCCACGTGTTCCGCCATCTTGAAACAGAGTCCGTAAGGAATTGTGGGAGCATGTGATACCGATTTGTGATTGGTTTATTTTAATTTGGTCGCAGGGACTAGTCCCACGAACGGTTCACACGGAGTGTTACGTGGGACTAGTCGCAGGGACTTGTCCCAAAAATTCAAACCAGTTTGAATTCGTGGGACTAGTCGCAGCGACTAAATTTTGGTCCCTGCGACTAGATTTTGTGGCAAAAATGGCCAGTTCACACGATGCGACTAGTCGCAGGGACTAGTCGCAGGGACTAGTCGCAGGGACTAGTCGCAGGGACTAGTCGCAGGGACTAGTCGCAGGGACTAGTCGCAGGGACTAGTCGCAGGGACTAGTCGCAGGGACTAGTCGCAGGGACTAGTCGCAGGGACTAGTCGCAGGGACTAGTCGCAGGGACTAGTCGCAGGGACTAGTCGCATCGTGTGTGCCGACCTTTACTGACAACGGGTGTTAGTAATCGGCGTAATGGCGTAACGAGTAACGGCGTAACAGCGTAACGAGAATCGGCGTAACGGATTTTTTTTTCTTTTTT
Source organism: Cladopsammia gracilis (assembly GCA_022457155.1). NCBI lineage: Eukaryota > Metazoa > Cnidaria > Anthozoa > Scleractinia > Dendrophylliidae > Cladopsammia > Cladopsammia gracilis. The sequence continues at coordinate 98,609 of JAJGOT010000664.1, read as the reverse complement.
TTTTTTTCATTTTTACGACTGAGTTTATGAACGAGTATATCGGTTAGCGTGAAAGCGGCGCTCAGTTGGTTGATATGTCGTAAACTTTTTGCCGCTTGACAACTCGCTTTGAATCGTCATGGTGCTGTCGTCTCCCGAGTTCAAACCACAGAGGCCTCGATCATTTCCGCCAAGTCTAGCCTCTCAGCGGTGGCCCGCTTCTCATCGGTAGGCATATTTACCAGAAGCAACACTCTGCTCTCTGTATTACGCTACGTTCAGAATGAGAGTGGTTTAGTCGCAATCTTCTTTTTCGTGGCCACTGGAAAAATTGGAACAGGCCTTCGGACTGGACTTCAGACACTACGGATCGAACCCAGATAAGACAACTGATACGCATATGATCCATTTGGCTCTCCAGGCCAGAGTTTATTCTTCAGTTCACAGGGTGTTTTCAAGGCGTGAAATCACCAAAAAATCAGTCGTCATTCGAATTTTCCTTTTTATTTTCCCAGCCAAACCAAGTGAGGCGTACACCTCAAGAGCACAATGAAATTATTATTTGCCTTGGGTATGACTCAAAGCCAGAGCACTTCAGGTTCCAGCTCACTGACCATTAGGCGCCGCCTGAATTTTATTAGGTTTTGTTCAGTTTTACCCAGTGCAGTTGCAAATGCAGGCAAATACTATATTCGCGCGATTAAGTCCCTAAGAATTGTACGCGTCAAATAAAACAACATTTATTGGCTTTAAGAAAAGCGATTTCAAACTTACAAATTAAACCATTTTTATCTTGCCTCTATAAGAAATTTAAACAAAACACGGCATGCCCGGCTTCATTCTAAGCTACCGAAATCCTACGGTCTTGCTGGTCTTCAACCTTCCCATAAATCGGTCGAAATTTTGTGCAACTGATATCTTTAGAAAGAAAAGTATCGCCGATCAAACAAAAACAAAGGTAATGACGCTTTTTCGCTCAACCGCCTAAAATTGCTTATTAAGTAGAACCCAATCGTACCACATCGCTTCTTGTGATACTTCCAGAAGTAATTGGTTGTGATACTTGTACTGTAACGGCTTCAAAGATATCTAACATCAAATGAACATTGTCTTTTTCAAACTTAAATCCTGTTAAGGTTAATTTCTAATATAAACAAAAAAATACATTATTTTTCACCAGAAACTGACACTGCAGTTATCTGCGAAAAACTGTTCAGTACATAAATCAGAAAGCAAACTGCAGACAAAAATGTCCTTTTAAAAGTGTCTAGGATCCAAAAATTTTTTTCAGATAGTCTATTTGGATTTCATCCATGTCATCAGCACCTTCCACTTGCAGCAATCCAGGATGAAAGAATGGATGCCTGCACTTGATGCATTGCATCGTGCAGTGATAATAATGATTGGCCTCACTGCTTAGGCGAAACTGGCCATACTTATCTCTGTACTGATCGCGCTCTACGTGCCTCACAACCAATCCTATGAAAGGTGGTCCTGCCGGGGAGCGAAACTCTAAATGACAAGCGCAGCATTTCTTCACTCGTTGTTTAATTTTAAAACCACAAAAGGGTTGCTGTTATGCCACGGCTTTGCAGTAAAACCTGACGTGCTGTAGGACTGAGATGTGCTGCTGCTGCTGAGATCGAAGATCGGAACGTCTATTTTTAGCACTCGCGTGGGAAATTGAGCCCGCGATTTATATCTTGTCATATTCACTTTCTCCGGCTCTTTGTCAGCGGTCAGTCGCTGACAAACAGCACCGACGGAGAAAGTCTGGGCTCGATATCGGGAAAAAAGCGCCAAAACAGACAATAGACGATAAACTGCAATTATCATTCATAAAAATAAAATAAAATAAAAACTGGGGAAAAATCATTTTAACGAAGTATAAAATTATCATTCATAAAAAAAAGTAAAAAAAAAAAAAATTAAGAAATAAAAATCCGTTACGCCGATTCTCGTTACGCTGTTACGCCGTTACTCGTTACGCCATTACGCCGATTACTAACACCCACTGACAACTACAACAAACTTCAAAAGATTTAATTTGTTTTTCTGCTACCAAACTTTCCCTACCGTCTTCATACACAGAGTAAATACAGGTTTCACTGTACACAATAACCCTTAATTTGACAATATGCCATAGACATATTCATCTATCCCAATAACCAAAAAACAAAATCCCCCCTTTCAACCGCCGAACGCACTAGCCTAATCTCCGATTACTCCTAGTAATACATATTAGGGCCATTTATACGGGAGAAAATAAGACTCGTCTTATCAAAGACGCGACTTAAATAAGATGCGAAGTGTACCATTTATACGTTTGCGTCCAACATAAGACGCGAAGATCACGTATAAATGGTTCGCGTCTTATTTTTGATACGGCGCACTTGTTGTTCACGTCTTATTTAGGACGCGAAAGCATTTATACGAGGAAGTTCACGTCTTATTTAAGACGCGGACAAAATAAGAACAGCTGAAAACCCTGTTCTAAGATAAGACGCGTCTTATTTAAGTCGCGTCTAAAATAAGACACGAATGCTTATATTTTTTATTTTGTACTGTTTATACGATCGGTTCGCGTCTTATTTAAGTCGCGTCTTAGATAAGACGCGTCTTATTTTCTGTCGTATAAATGGCCCTAATATGTGTGTACTCGGCCAGTTTATACGCGGTTCGAAGCTGTGTTGAGGCATTGTATTCTTAGTGTGTGAGATTACATAATACAGCCGCGCGCCTCGGGAGCGATGAGAGGCGGCTGTATTCGCAGGCATTAGGCCACACTAAAGTGCTGCGTGTCCGAAAAGCCCTCTTTTCCGCCATCACACTCGTGCCTTCAGAACCACTGAGATGAGGTCAACCGGTGTAAACTGAGCGTTTTGGCCGCGTAGAAAAAATGGACCCACGTTCGATCGTCAAAACACGATCTTTGCGGCTTCAAAAACATCCAATAAAATCGCTTCTGGTCGACTAAACTCAAATATTTTGGTTCATAAGGACATATAATTATGAGTTAGTTATAATACAACCAAACAAAACCTATCAGACCTAACCTATGAACTGATTTAACAATCAATAACAAATCTTTGCATTGTGAAATCCTGCGCCGGCAGAAATAAGCCTAACAGTATAGTAATATTACAGCTCACTCAGTGGTATCATGAGATCGTAAAAATCTTTAATTTTCCTCCAAATTATTCTCCCTTTGCGCGATTTAACTAACATAACAACTATTCAGTTACTAATTCGAAAGTGAAAGTATATATGACAAATGCAAGAAAAAAAACATAGAAAATTATTCCTGTAGATGGCGTTTGCTCGAAGTATTTGGTTCCAATGGATTTGGCTGTACATTGACCGGTGGGATTTTAGCAGCGTTACTATATAAAAGACTGTATCAATTCTGTTGTCAGTTTATTGGAATGGTTTCGTCGAACGTAGCTTCGCAATAACAACGTTCCGTCTGATTCCAGTTTGCATCATATGCAGCATATGCACAAAACGGCAAAAATGTTTCGAGAAAGCAGGAACTGATGAAAAACATGTATGGTTCTACGGTCATGTATACATGTATGTCGCACGATCTAATTCAAGTCATTAACCGGGCGTATATTAACGTTAGTGAGAAACAAGATAATTGCGTACCAGCTTCAACGCCGTGGTTAAATTTGTATATATTGTAACACATCGAAGTACCTCGCAACAACAACATGTTGTATATCGAAAGGAAACTACTCACCGAACCAACGGTATCTTGGAGTAGACGGAAGCACAATACTCGCGAAACCTTTGAAAGTAAATTGGTGGGAGTAACCGAAGCTGCCTTTTGAAACGAACTGGCAAATTAAATCCACCCTTGTGGCCGGAGGGTATGAATGGCGACAACCACCCGAGGAGCCTGCTAGGGCTGTCACGAGTCGCGATGTCAAAACGCAAATGGAAGATGATTTGATGTAGACTTGCTGGTATATATTTTTTGCAAATTAATTGCAAAATAATTATTGACAGGTTTTTTAGATATACCTGGTACCCTTGAACTCCTCCCTCACCACCATCCCCAGATTTGTACTCGCGATTGCAAATCATTATGGCCTCTTAAACAATTTATTTCCTAGTTTTCCTAGAAATGCATCGTTGACATTTCGGTCAATGCATAATGTATTGACAGATTAAGTGTCTCTCTCTGAGCCGTGTCGAATTCTGCCAGTCTGTGTGAAATTTAAATGAGTTCCTCAATAGGCCGTTTGCACGATGACGTCATTTGACTACAACTACCAGAATTCATTTCGTTTTTCCTTTCTTATTTAAATTTTTTAATCCCAGTGCGGTTTAAAAAACAATAGCCCTAATTTGCACTACAAAATAAAAAACTGAAGGATTCTGGTAGTAGTAGTCAAATGAGGTCATCGTGCAAATGGCCTATTTCCGTAAACGTGGGTACTGACTTTCTTATAATGTCTAGTAATTGTTTAGTCGAAGTTGAACAGGGAATGAATGGTCCAAAGTTTTTGGCGATTTGAGCCTGAAAACGTTCTTAACAGCGTTAGTACTGAAGACAAAATGAAAAGTATTTCTAATCGGTAAATCCGCTTTGCAATATCATCAGTAGTAGGCCAAGTTCTAACACGTCTCAACTGTATGTTATACAAGTCAAATTTGTTGCTATGAAATGGAAAAAGACCAGCTGCACCTAATTTTACTAGTTATTATAAGAAGCAAGTTACCATCTGTGTTGCCTGCTGTAAGGTTTAGTCATAGAGCTTAATATAAGCTTCTCAACAGATAAAGCTCCGTCATTACACACTGAATCTAATTTAACAGTACAGAGCCGTATGAGCGTATTACGAGACCGTTGCAAAAATTGCAGTATATGCGAAGCAAAAAGGTTCCAGAAACTTAAATTCATCAAACATGTAGTTACGTGGTTCTGCAATTACATGCATTTCGACTAACAATCTGATTCAATTCGATTGACAATCTTATTTCCTTTAGTGAGAAACAAGATCGATCATTCGGCAGACATCAACATCATGAAATTTGTGCGAAATTAAATCGAAGTGCCTCTTAATGAGAACATTTGCAAATATCATCAGGAATGTACTCACCAGGCCGACTGAATATTGTAGCGACTGAGCTTTGAAGGTGAGGATGAAATTGGTGGGAGTATTAAATACACAATAAAAAGCATTCAAACGTTTGACCAAAGGGTGGGGATGGTGGGTACAAAGTTTACAAGAGCCGTTAAAAAGTCGCAGCTTATTGCCTCCTACATTTTAAAAAAATTTATATTGAAGATGAAATGGATGTAGACTTTTACTTATGATTTATTTTACATTCCTTTTTCCGAAAATATTACTTACAATATTTTTTTAGTTACGTAGACCACCCTTTAAAGACGCGAGTGAAAAAACTTGAAAAAACTGGCCAATTTTTTATTGAATTATTCCTAATTGATATGGCTAACACCTCTGCCGACAGAATAAATAGATAAGGTGACAAGGGGCAGCATTGAAGAACTCCTCTTTGGATCTCGAAGAAATTACTTGCCCATCCGTTGTTCAGAATACAGCTTTCAGTATGGCTATACAGAGTTTTTACCCAGTTTATTAGCGAAGTACCAAAACCGAAAGATCTTAATGTGCTGAGTATGAAGGACCATTCAAGAGAGTCAAATGCCTTTTCAAAGTCTATAAAAAGAAGCAAGCCGGGGATGTTCTTTTCTGTGGCATATTGAATAATACAATCGATGAGCCGAATATTTTCACCTATAAATCTGCCTTTCAAAAATCCCGTTTGATCGTGGTTAATAAGGCTTGGGAGTACAAGTTTAATCCGGTTTGCAATAGTTTTGGCTGCTATTTTATAATCAGTATTTAAAAGGGTAATAGGTCGCCAATTTTTAATGGAATAGAGTTCCGCATCCTTTTTTTGGAATTAATTTAATAACCCCTCGTCTTTGTGTGACTGAGAGGCAGCCAGATTTGAAAGCGTAGTTGAGGGCGGGGATTAAAAAAGGAGAAATGTCTTTCCAAAAAACTTTGTAGAATTCGACAGAAAATCCATCCGTGCCTGGCGTCTTGTCAGAATCCATGTCCTTGAGAGCTTCAAAACACTCTTTTTCAGTTAAGACACCTTCACAAATAGTTTGTTCTTCTTTAGTCAGAGAAGTGGTATTTACTTTGGAGAACATTGACTGCTCAAGGCAATCTGAGATTTTTGACGTATAAAGATTTTTGTAGAAAGCCACACATTCAGATAAGATATCGTTATCCGCGGTGACGAAGTCGGTATCATTAACTTTTAATTGACTAATTGTTTCTTGTTTACAGTGCCTTTTTTCGAGATTAAGAAAGTATCTGGAGTTCTTTTCGCCCTCATTGTACCACTGCGACTTTGACCTGATGATCGCACCTTTAGTACGGTACTCAAAAATTTTTTCTAGTTCTTTCTTTAAGGTAATCATTCTCTCTGACGCAATATGATATGACGTGTTGACATCCTTTGCATTGTCCAAATGCTTTTCCAGCAAGGCGATTTCGGTTTCTAGTATTTTTTCTCGTTCCTTTGTTGCCGCATTTTTGAAAGCGGCATAAGATAACGTTTTTTCTCGCACCTTTAATTTAATCATCTCCCAAAGGAGAGCTGGGTTTACCGAAGTGTCGTCTTTATATTGATTCACAGTGCTTTCTATTGTTGTTTTGATTCCCTTAACATATTCCGTTTCGGACAGAAGTGAAGTATTCAGCTCCCAGAAACCTTTCCCTCTGGGGTTAGAGTGTAAAGATAAATTTAGAGTGATCATCGAGTGGTCTGTTTTGAAGCCCGGCACGATGTCTGCATGAGTAACATCACATAGAGATGATTCGCTCGCTAAAAAGAAATCGAGCCGGCAGTGTATGGCAGGCTGGTTTTGACGCCAAGTGTATCTTCTAGCCTCTGGGTTAATGATTCTCCAAACATCAGACAAACCAAGATTTTCAGAGAAGTCGGATCATTTTAAGGCATTTTTGTGTGTTCTAGCAAGGCCACCCCTTTTGTCTTTTTCAACATTTAGAACTAAATTAAAGTCCCCGCCAATTATAATTTCTTCACATTTGAAGCTTGATAAATGATTAAAAAAAAACCTGAAAAAAAATTGGGTCGTCTTCATTAGGAGCGTAGATGTTAGCTACGGTCAGGCACTTGTTGTTGACCACGATATCACATATTAAAAACCTACCGAATTTGTAGTTAACAATTACAGTGCGGCTACTGTTACCGGGGTCACCCAGACAAAGTTACCCAATCACAAAACAGAACGAGAACAATAGATTCCAACATTTTTTACTTTAGCCAATGAAATGTCGAGTACAGAACAATGAAATTTAAACTTGTTCGTTCGCCATCAAAACAGATCAATACAAGTTTTGGCTGTACAGCGTTGGATTTTCAATTAACTTCGATTCCATCCCTTTTGAACTTGACTTATTTTAACAGCGCGATTTGGAAGGTAAATATCGGCGATTCAAATGAAAGAGAAACTCCAAACTGTGTGATACAAGTTTTGGCTGTACAGCGTTGGATTTTCAATTAACTTCGATTCCATCCCTTTTGAACTTGACTTGTTTTAACAGCGCGATTTGGAAGGTTAATGTCGGCGATTCATGTGAAACAGAAACTCCAAACTGTGTGAAAATATGGAATGCGACGGCTGTACCGTATGTCTACACAAATTAAAGTGCTGGTGGTGGATTTAAAATAATTTGTTAGCTCGTAACAGATTCAAGTTTTCTCTACGGCGTCAACGGCGGGGTTGGAAAATAAATACACTTGACGACAGCGAAAGAAGATATTCTTAACTGCATAAGTACAAGTGAAAGCGACGGTCATAGTTCAGGCAAATTAAAAAGTGACCTACGGATTTCAAAACAACGAAAACACGGCTTGTTCGCCGTCGTGGTTAATTAAGTTTTATGCGCTTTGAGTTCCACGCAGTCGGATTAAGCTGAAATAAAATTAAGTAAAAGAGAAATTCAAAACTGCATAAAAAGAGTATCGTCTTATAGAAACGGCGCATTCTTCAACATATATTTCACTGCCGGAAAATCCATCGAATTTACAGCGGTTCGCCAGTTGAGTTATTATAATTTTCCAGACGATTCAAAACAGTAAATCCAACTCCCTCGCATGAATTCCTGACAAAAAATACTCAACCGTCAGACTAGAATATTTTTTTCACAGAGTTCGAGGTTTGGTTAATAATTGTTTCTATTTTGTGGCATACACAAATATAGACTTGTAATACTTTCACCAAAATGATTTCTTCAAAACCGTCACGACCACCTTGGGAGATTAAAGAAACCCATCTGGTGCTCAAACCGCAAAGAAAATCTGCAACGGAAAAAAATCTGACAACAATTCAATAAAAAAGAATTGAAATGAAGGAGCCTCTCTTTTTCAAACGGTCAGAAAATAAACGCTTATATATGCTACGCTGGCAGCTAGTGTACCTTGTAACATTTGCAAACAGCCGGCGGTTGAGTTGTTATTTTTTCCGACAATTAAAATCCGCCACGCAATTTGCCCAAACATACGGCTGTCGCGTTCACTGCTTTCATAGAGTTTGAAATCAGTTCTCGCTTACTTGCATGACACATGACATTCATCCATGTAGCATGTGAAACTACTCAAATTTTTAAATCGAATAGTCAACGCTAGCGAAAGCTTTATTCAACATAAGCTTCACGAGTGAACAAGTTGAAATTTCATTGTTCTGTACTCGACATTTCATTGGCTAAAGTAAAAATGTTGGAATCTATTGTTCTCGTTCTGTTTTGTGATTGGTTAACTTTGTCTGGGTGACCCCGGTAACAGTAGCCGCACTGTAATAGACGGATACCAAGTTAGTCCACTAGCAACCTGGGATGCTCTTGCGTGGGTATCGACTGTCTGTTGGTGTTTCCAAAACTCGTTTTCTTTCTCCTATCCCTTCTTAAAACCTCTTAAAATTTCATTAAAATTCAGGTTTACCCCTGCCTTAAGGTATAAAATTTCCATGTTTTTCTTTAGGTTAAGGTTACAGTGTACCTTCAGATCGAAAATTTATTGAAATTTTTTTTTTGGCGTTAAAATAAAGTTTACAGAATGAACTTTCATCCAAAAAAAAAAGTATCGAAAAGTAGTGAAAATTGACGGAGAAATGACTGTATAACTTTTGTGGGCGGAGTTTGTTTATTAAGCGATATATTTTTTTAAGCGCCGTTTTATCAAAGTTAATTTTTCGCTTGTTGGGGACACTTTAAAGAGCTACAACTCAAAGGGAATTTGTTCGATTTTCCTTAAATTTGGACAGAAGCTAGGCTAACATATAATCAACAAAAACGTGTCGGCGAATTTCTTAATTCCGAAAACTTTTCGTCAAGAGGCATCTCCGTGCGATCATTCCAATTTTTTTTCTCCCCTTCTCGAAAATATTCTGTAACTTTTCACTGCAATTGAATATGGAAAATCGCCGACACGTTTTTTTAGCGCTTCGTGTCCGGAAACCCGAGAACAAATCAAATTAGCAAAATATAATAATCGCTTTGAGTTATAGCGTTTTAAAGCTGATTCGGACGTTCGAATTTAGACGTCGTGAAAAATTCTACAATTCATTTTATTACCAAATGGTTTCCATATTTAGATAGCCAGCTCTATAAGCTTTAATTTGATATCTGGGTTTAGGTATATTAAGTGTAATCTTAAGACGCTAGAGCTGTTATACTGGAGACACCCCCGAAGGTACACTGTAACCTTAAGTGTAGGAGAACTTAAACCACTCTGGATGAGAAAATATCGTTTGGATATTTTAAAGTGCGCAAAGTTACATCAGAAAACAGTCATGCCGTGTAGGTGGACCGCATTTCCAATTACATTTGGAAAGTACCTTAAAAGGGTAGAAATAATACCACTTAAAATTCTCAGAAAACACAATTTTTCCTTGTCTGCAAAAGCACTAGAGGAACAAACCGGAAGTGAAAGCTCAATGGGTCACGTGATAGGTTGCCATGGAAACATCAACGTCAAAAATGACTGTCTTAACAAGTTAAAGGCCGTTGCCAAGTTTCAAACTTAGACAGACCACCCCCTTTACTCTTTTGATTAAATAGGGGCAGACCCAGTCCTTAATATGCCTGAGTAGTGGATTTATCTAAAACAATTAGATTATTCGCTCTTGATTTCTATGCGTGATTGTTGATTCGGGCTTCGTCCTCGTCAACTGTCACGCTATAGAAATCTCGAGCTTATAATCTAATTGCTAAATGGAAAACTGATCGTTGATTGTAACTAACGCATTCCATTTCATTTTACATTTTATTTGGCGTGTCTTGTTGCATCGTTAGTTCGGAACTTCATAAACCCATCTAGAACTAGAATGCGAAATTAATTTTATTGCTCACATTATTGCTAACAGCAACAGTAATACAAACTGTGATAAATAGAAATGAATTAATTGAATGTCCAAGTAAGTTCATGCCCAGGCTCAATTTCCAGGCGTTTTGTGCGCCCGCATTCCTTCGCGCATGCAGGAGGATCTGAAAACCGGACTTCCTCCTGAACGGCTGAAAATCGAGCCGAGTTCATGCCTGGCTATCGGAATTTATAATGTTGTTCGTATAAAAGGCAATTTTTTTGTAAACCACATCATCAAAAATTTTGCAACCACATTCATTATGAAACGGAAAAAATTATAGTTATGGAGTGTCTGTGATTTGGGGCCGGTCCGGGCCGCGTAGCTTAATTTCGGGAAGTAAGTCACTAAGTGCAAATGAGAATTCTTCTTGACCATTAAAACTAGGTGACCGTTAATAGAGGTGAAATACAATCAAATTCGCCAATTGGGAAATCTGAACGGTGACTGTGTCCGCTTAATAGAAGTGACCGCTTAAAAGAGGTAAAATTTACAGTAAATATGGACAGCGATTTCGGGGGATTTAATAAGTGACCGCTTATAGTGGAGAGTGACCGCTAACAGATTGCCGCCCGCGCTAACTTTCAACATTCATAACTTCTTTAATATGTATTCAAACGCAATCAAACTTTGTAACTGTTCCTAAAATTTATCTGGCAACAATTTGATATGACAATTTATTGATCACGTGACTTGATGTTTCCATGGCAACAAGATTTTGACAGCCATGTTTTTTGAAATTTGGATATTGGTACCTTTGAATGAAGAAAACAATGTTTATTGGTATGATTTTTACATTTTTACGTCATTTAGCATTTATTTAACGGTTTTGATTAACTTTGAGTCAATAGGCCATTTGCACGATGACGTCATATGACTACAACTACCAGAATCCTTCAGTTTTTTGTTTTGTAGTGCAAATTAGGGCTATTGATATTTAAACCGCACTGGGATTACAAAATTTAAATAAGAAAGGAAAACGAAATGAATTCTGGTAGTTGTAGTCAAATGACGCCATCGTGCAAATGGCCTATTTGGGCGGTTTTTAAGAGGTTTTTGAAAAATTTCAGAAATCCAAGATGGCGGCCGTATAACTAATCACGTAATAACTACGTCATATGACGTCATCGTTCCATTGTGCGGACTGCAAAGGAAACAGTTTTGGGTGTACTATATACCCTCTAGGTTTCATTGTCATAGCCTTAATGTTCTTGAAGTTACGAGGGGGGGGGGGGGGGGGGGGGCACAATGCGCCCCCCGTCCCCCAGCCTCAGGAACTCAAAAATAGGGTTAATAGAGGATTTTACTGTATTCGCTTTTGCTTCGCCCCCCCACCGCCTTCTCCCAATATTTAAGGGAGCGTAAGCAACAAGGACCGCGACGGTACCGAAAACGGCACAAAACAATAGGTTTAATGAGCGAAAATAGTGCCTCTAGGTGCGTTTTACATTTTGGTATATATTTCTTTCCCTTCCCTGTAAAATGACAACGTCAATTGATCAAATTTTCGGTTTTGTGTAGAACAGTAAACACAAGACGCGGTTATAATTTTCGTCTCTATTCATGCATTTGAAAGTCATCCGGGTGATTTGAGGGCTTCAATTTGTCATACGATATCAACTGAATCATCTGTAATTTTTTTATGGATTTTATTGATCGTAATATACTGCCTGGACAAATGTTTTGCATCATAAGCTGTTCTGTTCCAATATCAAATTAACGCTTTGTGATCTAAACTCTATGCTCTCCATAATATACTGTATTAATCAAACGTCAAGAATAAAGCTGTTCTCTAACTATGTCAAATTAAAATGCTATCAGCTGTCAAACACCAAAAAATATTTTCTTCCATGCCAAGTCAATTTAACTAGTTTGTTTCGAATTCACATGCACTTATGTTTCTTGTAAGTGTGTGGCGAAGTTACAACGCGAGAGCGAACGCGAAAATAAAACACATGGGCGGGCCTCACTAGCTTACTAACTTACTCGTGAGTTCTATTTCTTTGCTAACATTCCCTTTTTAACTTGTCCCCACTAACTGAAAGCCTTGGGCAGACCACCATGGCCCATTTAGTGACCATCTTTTCTGGTCATGAGCCGTTGATCATTAACGGTTAAACTTTATTTACGTCTTTACCGTAGAAAATAAACTTTGTCGGTAGTATAGTCTACTAAATGTCAACAAATGTCAATGAATACTGATATTCCCATGCACTGAGTCACGGTTTAATTTAATCGGAGAGATTTTAAAACCATGCAACTTAAAATTACATTTAGTCACATTACTGCTATCCAGGCCTGATGATCAAAATTCTCGTCGCACTTTTTTCTCGTCTAGATAAATGGTCTGTACGTACATAAACAAGATAGCTATCACTCCAGACAGCCCGACTTGAAACCGACCAGCACCATTCCAGGGAGATTTATCTGAAACTGCTAGTGTTTGGGTTCGAGTACAGGATTTATCAGAGCATAAAGCCAATGACTTTACCCAGACTTTGTACCCATCCACTTTCAAGGGAAGTTTTCCTTCTTCTACGGCTGAAGCAAACTCGTGGATGGTGTGGTTTGGTTGTATAAGGGCCGAACTTTATCCTTATACATATTTTGATTTGATATCGGACATACCAAGATAGATTTCGTGCCACTGAAGTTGCTCAATTTTTGCCTTTTCACAAAATGCATGAGATGGTATTTTTTAAAGAAACCGTGAAACTTCTAAACCGCTGCAAAACTTTAAAAAGGACAATGGCTAGAAAGTAGATGATTTATGCTAAAGAAAAAACGTATCCCCGTTTTCTAGCGTTGCACCTTGTTTCAGCACAAGCGTAGAAATTGGTCAATTTAACTGCGATTTTTGCATAATTTAAAATTAGGTAAAATCCGGTATTTTCGCTTTTCCTCTTTTTCTCGAAAACTATAAATGTCTATAAATTTAATACCAGTATACAAATAGTAAAGTTTGAAATGTTTTTGCGATTTAATTGAAATCAAACATACAGAATTTTTTTATTCTTGCAAAATATATATGCCATATACCATATTTTAAGATGTCTATGTGGGATTTTCAATGCGAAATCTTTAACGCGCAAAATTTCACTTTTACTGATTTCGAAGTTTCTTGTTTATCGTTCTCATGGTAACATCGATTTCATGTGATCAATAATTTTTCTCTTTTCTTTTCTTCTCTGTTTTTCGTTTTTTCCCTTTTTTATCGAATAGTTCACGCATTTTTCTCCCCAAAACAAGAAAGTGCAGGCAGCGGTCGTTTTCATTTTTCTTCAAAATGCGAAATATACTGCCATCGCTGGATATACACCTAATTTTGGCAGTTGGTCATTGGTAATTGGGAATTGGCATTTGACATACGGAACACAATGCAATGCTTCGCTTGAGTGACCGCCAAACAATAGCTTCCCAATGCCCAATTACCAATGACCAAAGCAACCTTTATTGAAATAGGTATATGTCATGTAGACAGCGTATATCGATAACTTTTTGACCATATTTGGGCAGTGTATCAATGTGTTGAATTATTGCGTTCGAGGTACGAGAACGCAACTCCTAATTTGTGTTGGGATTTTTGTGCATTATTGGGTGTCCTGTGCAAATGATAAGGGGGTTTTTTCGAGATTGCTTTGGTTCGTCGTCGTCAACACACATTTGCCTCGCTTTGAGGCGCTTGCTTACGTTTTGCCTCACTTTGACGAACTAACTCACTTGGCGAATCTCTAAAAGATTGCTTAAGGTCATTTATCTCATCCTTGCTCACTTTTTTGTGTATTTCCACGTGCTTTTCGTGCGTCCTTCTGCTTTCGAAGCTTTTTTGCAATTTTCACCGAACTACACGCTCACAACACGCTGGCACAACACGCTCAGTGTGTCCTAAAACATATAAAATTTGCTAATCAGCGAGAATCAAATCATGGCGATGATTCGGCTGACACGAACGAGACTAACAAACGAGAATTTAGCAAGAATAGAGGGAGACATATGTACCGCCGTGACATTCGGATGGCTTGACTGAGCTTGAATCGGACCATATTCAAGCCATCCCGTTCGAAAATTTATGGCCGGACACGAGCGAGATTCAAGCCAGAAAACGAGCAAGAATCAAGCGACGAATGTTTTTCTCACTTTGATGGAGATTATGCGGATGGATCGATGGAACGCTCGCGAAACCAAACGCGGCTTATTTATTCCCGGAGACACTCCAAACTTTCTGTGATTTTTTAGCGCGGTGGAAAACTTGGAAATGAAGGCTGAGAGTTTGGAAAGCTTAATCTTAACTTGGCGAGCGAAACTACAAAGAAAACGGAGAATTTATAGAAGCGCATAGTACTTGCGAATTTCGCTTTCGCCAGCGTGTTTTCAGGTTTCAAATTACCGTTTTGACATATGCAAATTTGGTGCACTTTTTCCACTTTTCCCAAGGGACCGCCAAGCACTTTTCTTTAAGGTCGGCACACACGATGCGACTAGTCCCTGCGACTAGCCGCAGGGACCAGTCGCAGGGACTAGTCGCACCGTGTGAACTTGTAAGTAGTCCCTGCGGCTAGTCGCAGGGACCAGTCGCATCGTGTGAACTGCTTCAAAATCTAGTCGCAGGGACTAACTTTAAAAAAGCAGCAAAAACTGGGAGCAAACGTTATCTTCGTTTCACTCTGCAGCTTTGTTAAGAAATCAAAATTATTAAAATAGCAAGGTAGCATTGAAATAAACCAGCTTATTATAACCGCAGGTAGTTCAGCGAAATTATTCAGTACTTGAATTGTTTATGATTCAGTTTGGATAGAAGCGAGAAATAACGCACTGTTACCAATTATTTTAGATGTTGCCAATACAGAAATAAAACGCGACGAAAATTCGATCAAGATCTTCAGTACTCATGTAAATTATTTCAAAACTGGTTTTTAATCCCGGAGAGGAAACATTCCTGAAGTCACGCAATCGCTTCTGTACATTGTTACTGTTGTCTTTATGATTTTTGTCCCACAGTTGTCGATTTTTTTTGTAAAATTCAATCAGCATTCTGGTGGAAGTGACACTCCAAGCATCGTCTTCCTCCACGTGTTCCGCCATCTTGAAACAGAGTCCGTAAGGAATTGTGGGAGCATGTGATACCGATTTGTGATTGGTTTATTTTAATTTGGTCGCAGGGACTAGTCCCACGAACGGTTCACACGGAGTGTTACGTGGGACTAGTCGCAGGGACTTGTCCCAAAAATTCAAACCAGTTTGAATTCGTGGGACTAGTCGCAGCGACTAAATTTTGGTCCCTGCGACTAGATTTTGTGGCAAAAATGGCCAGTTCACACGATGCGACTAGTCGCAGGGACTAGTCGCAGGGACTAGTCGCAGGGACTAGTCGCAGGGACTAGTCGCAGGGACTAGTCGCAGGGACTAGTCGCAGGGACTAGTCGCAGGGACTAGTCGCAGGGACTAGTCGCAGGGACTAGTCGCAGGGACTAGTCGCAGGGACTAGTCGCAGGGACTAGTCGCAGGGACTAGTCGCAGGGACTAGTCGCATCGTGTGTGCCGACCTTTACTGACAACGGGTGTTAGTAATCGGCGTAATGGCGTAACGAGTAACGGCGTAACAGCGTAACGAGAATCGGTGTAACGGATTTTTTTTCTTTTTTTTTTTTTTCATTTTTACGACTGAGTTTATGAACGAGTATATCGGTTAGCGTGAAAGCGGCGCTCAGTTGGTTGATATGTCGTAAACTTTTTGCCGCTTGACAACTCGCTTTGAATCGTCATGGTGCTGTCGTCTCCCGAGTTCAAACCACAGAGGCCTCGATCATTTCCGCCAAGTCTAGCCTCTCAGCGGTGGCCCGCTTCTCATCGGTAGGCATATTTACCTGAAGCAACACTCTGCTCTCTGTATTACGCTACGTTCAGAATGAGAGTGGTTTAGTCGCAATCTTCTTTTTCGTGGCCACTGGAAAAATTGGAACAGGCCTTCGGACTGGACTTCAGACACTATCGAACCCAGATAAGACAACTGATACGCATATGATCCATTTGGCTCTCCAGGCCAGAGTTTATTCTTCAGTTCACAGGGTGTTTTCAAGGCGTGAAATCACCAAAAAAATCAGTCGTCATTCGAATTTTCCTTTTTATTTTCCCAGCCAAACCAAGTGAGGCGTACACCTCAAGAGCACAATGAAATTATTATTTGCCTTGGGTATGACTCAAAGCCAGAGCACTTCAGGTTCCAGCTCACTGACCATTAGGCGCCGCCTGAATTTTATTAGGTTTTGTTCAGTTTTACCCAGTGCAGTTGCAAATGCAGGCAAATACTATATTCGCGCGATTAAGTCCCTAAGAATTGTACGCGTCAAATAAAACAACATTTATTGGCTTTAAGAAAAGCGATTTCAAACTTACAAATTAAACCATTTTTATCTTGCCTCTATAAGAAATTTAAACAAAACACGGCATGCCCGGCTTCATTCTAAGCTACCGAAATCCTACGGTCTTGCTGGTCTTCAACCTTCCCATAAATCGGTCGAAATTTTGTGCAACTGATATCTTTAGAAAGAAAAGTATCGCCGATCAAACAAAAACAAAGGTAATGACGCTTTTTCGCTCAACCGCCTAAAATTGCTTATTAAGTAGAACCCAATCGTACCACATCGCTTCTTGTGATACTTCCAGAAGTAATTGGTTGTGATACTTGTACTGTAACGGCTTCAAAGATATCTAACATCAAATGAACATTGTCTTTTTCAAACTTAAATCCTGTTAAGGTTAATTTCTAATATAAACAAAAAAATACATTATTTTTTACCAGAAACTGACACTGCAGTTATCTGCGAAAAACTGTTCAGTACATAAATCAGAAAGCAAACTGCAGACAAAAATGTCCTTTTAAAAGTGTCTAGGATCCAAAAATTTTTTTCAGATAGTCTATTTGGATTTCATCCATGTCATCAGCACCTTCCACTTGCAGCAATCCAGGATGAAAGAATGGATGCCTGCACTTGATGCATTGCATCGTGCAGTGATAATAATGACTGGCCTCACTGCTTAGGCGAAACTGGCCATACTTATCTCTGTACTGATCGCGCTCTACGTGCCTCACAACCAATCCTATGAAAGGTGGTCCTGCCGGGGAGCGAAACTCTAAATGACAAGCGCAGCATTTCTTCACTCAGTTGTTTAATTTTAAAACCACAAAAGGGTTGCTGTTATGCCACGGCTTTGCAGTAAAACCTGACGTGCTGTAGGACTGAGATGTGCTGCTGCTGAGATCGAAGATCGGAACGTCTATTTTTAGCACTCGCGTGGGAAATTGAGCCCGCGATTTATATCTTGTCATATTCACTTTCTCCGGCTCTTTGTCAGCGGTCAGTCGCTGACAAACAGCACCGACGGAGAAAGTCTGGGCTCGATATCGGGAAAAAAGCGCCAAAACAGACAATAGACGATAAACTGCAATTATCATTCATAAAAATAAAATAAAATAAAAACTGGGGAAAAATCATTTTATAACGAAGTATAAAATTATCATTCATAAAAAAAAGTAAAAAAAAAAAAAAAAATTAAGAAATAAAAATCCGTTACGCCGATTCTCGTTACGCTGTTACGCCGTTACTCGTTACGCCATTACGCCGATTACTAACACCCACTGACAACTACAACAAACTTCAAAAGATTTAATTTGTTTTTCTGCTACCAAACTTTCCCTACCGTCTTCATACACAGAGTAAATACAGGTTTCACTGTACACAATAACCCTTAATTTGACAATATGCCATAGACATATTCATCTATCCCAATAACCAAAAAACAAAATCCCCCCTTTCAACCGCCGAACGCACTAGCCTAATCTCCGATTACTCCTAGTAATACATATTAGGGCCATTTATACGGGAGAAAATAAGACTCGTCTTATCAAAGACGCGACTTAAATAAGATGCGAAGTGTACCATTTATACGTTTGCGTCCAACATAAGACGCGAAGATCACGTATAAATGGTTCGCGTCTTATTTTTGATACGGCGCACTTGTTGTTCACGTCTTATTTAGGACGCGAAAGCATTTATACGAGGAAGTTCACGTCTTATTTAAGACGCGGACAAAATAAGAACAGCTGAAAACCCTGTTCTAAGATAAGACGCGTCTTATTTAAGTCGCGTCTAAAATAAGACACGAATGCTTATATTTTTTATTTTGTACTGTTTATACGATCGGTTCGCGTCTTATTTAAGTCGCGTCTTAGATAAGACGCGTCTTATTTTCTGTCGTATAAATGGCCCTAATATGTGTGTACTCGGCCAGTTTATACGCGGTTCGAAGCTGTGTTGAGGCATTGTATTCTTAGTGTGTGAGATTACATAATACAGCCGCGCGCCTCGGGAGCGATGAGAGGCGGCTGTATTCGCAGGCATTAGGCCACACTAAAGTGCTGCGTGTCCGAAAAGCCCTCTTTTCCGCCATCACACTCGTGCCTTCAGAACCACTGAGATGAGGTCAACCGGTGTAAACTGAGCGTTTTGGCCGCGTAGAAAAAATGGACCCACGTTCGATCGTCAAAACACGATCTTTGCGGCTTCAAAAACATCCAATAAAATCGCTTCTGGTCGACTAAACTCAAATATTTTGGTTCATAAGGACATATAATTATGAGTTAGTTATAATACAACCAAACAAAACCTATCAGACCTAACCTATGAACTGATTTAACAATCAATAACAAATCTTTGCATTGTGAAATCCTGCGCCGGCAGAAATAAGCCTAACAGTATAGTAATATTACAGCTCACTCAGTGGTATCATGAGATCGTAAAAATCTTTAATTTTCCTCCAAATTATTCTCCCTTTGCGCGATTTAACTAACATAACAACTATTCAGTTACTAATTCGAAAGTGAAAGTATATATGACAAATGCAAGAAAAAAAACATAGAAAATTATTCCTGTAGATGGCGTTTGCTCGAAGTATTTGGTTCCAATGGATTTGGCTGTACATTGACCGGTGGGATTTTAGCAGCGTTACTATATAAGAAGACTGTATCAATTCTGTTGTCAGTTTATTGGAATGGTTTCGTCGAACGTAGCTTCGCAATAACAACGTTCCGTCTGATTCCAGTTTGCATCATATGCAGCATATGCACAAAACGGCAAAAATGTTTCGAGAAAGCAGGAACTGATGAAAAACATGTATGGTTCTACGGTCATGTATACATGTATGTCGCACGATCTAATTCAAGTCATTAACCGGGCGTATATTAACGTTAGTGAGAAACAAGATAATTGCGTACCAGGCTTCAACGCCGTGGTTAAATTTGTATATATTGTAACACATCGAAGTACCTCGCAACAACAACATGTTGTATATCGAAAGGAAACTACTCACCGAACCAACGGTATCTTGGAGTAGACGGAAGCACAATACTCGCGAAACCTTTGAAAGTAAATTGGTGGGAGTAACCGAAGCTGCCTTTTGAAACGAACTGGCAAATTAAATCCACCCTTGTGGCCGGAGGGTATGAATGGCGACAACCACCCGAGGAGCCTGCTAGGGCTGTCACGAGTCGCGATGTCAAAACGCAAATGGAAGATGATTTGATGTAGACTTGCTGGTATATATTTTTTGCAAATTAATTGCAAAATAATTATTGACAGGTTTTTTAGATATACCTGGTACCCTTGAACTCCTCCCTCACCACCATCCCCAGATTTGTACTCGCGATTGCAAATCATTATGGCCTCTTAAACAATTTATTTCCTAGTTTTCCTAGAAATGCATCGTTGACATTTCGGTCAATGCATAATGTATTGACAGATTAAGTGTCTCTCTCTGAGCCGTGTCGAATTCTGCCAGTCTGTGTGAAATTTAAATGAGTTCCTCAATAGGCCGTTTGCACGATGACGTCATTTGACTACAACTACCAGAATTCATTTCGTTTTTCCTTTCTTATTTAAATTTTTTAATCCCAGTGCGGTTTAAAAAACAATAGCCCTAATTTGCACTACAAAATAAAAAACTGAAGGATTCTGGTAGTAGTAGTCAAATGAGGTCATCGTGCAAATGGCCTATTTCCGTAAACGTGGGTACTGACTTTCTTATAATGTCTAGTAATTGTTTAGTCGAAGTTGAACAGGGAATGAATGGTCCAAAGTTTTTGGCGATTTGAGCCTGAAAACGTTCTTAACAGCGTTTAGTACTGAAGACAAAATGAAAAGTATTTCTAATCGGTAAATCCGCTTTGCAATATCATCAGTAGTAGGCCAAGTTCTAACACGTCTCAACTGTATGTTATACAAGTCAAATTTGTTGCTATGAAATGGAAAAAGACCAGCTGCACCTAATTTTACTAGTTATTATAAGAAGCAAGTTACCATCTGTGTTGCCTGCTGTAAGGTTTAGTCATAGAGCTTAATATAAGCTTCTCAACAGATAAAGCTCCGTCATTACACACTGAATCTAATTTAACAGTACAGAGCCGTATGAGCGTATTACGAGACCGTTGCAAAAATTGCAGTATATGCGAAGCAAAAAGGTTCCAGAAACTTAAATTCATCAAACATGTAGTTACGTGGTTCTGCAATTACATGCATTTCGACTAACAATCTGATTCAATTCGATTGACAATCTTATTTCCTTTAGTGAGAAACAAGATCGATCATTCGGCAGACATCAACATCATGAAATTTGTGCGAAATTAAATCGAAGTGCCTCTTAATGAGAACATTTGCAAATATCATCAGGAATGTACTCACCAGGCCGACTGAATATTGTAGCGACTGAGCTTTGAAGGTGAGGATGAAATTGGTGGGAGTATTAAATACACAATAAAAAGCATTCAAACGTTTGACCAAAGGGTGGGGATGGTGGGTACAAAGTTTACAAGAGCCGTTAAAAAGTCGCAGCTTATTGCCTCCTACATTTTAAAAAAATTTATATTGAAGATGAAATGGATGTAGACTTTTACTTATGATTTATTTTACATTCCTTTTTCCGAAAATATTACTTACAATATTTTTTTAGTTACGTAGACCACCCTTTAAAGACGCGAGTGAAAAAACTTGAAAAAACTGGCCAATTTTTTTAAGTTGCGATCCAATTCCATCCTGGCCATGATGACAACGCAGCACTGAAGGGGTAATACATTCATGACTACCGTCACGAATATAGAACACTGCTTGTACTACTCTAAACAGTATTTACTATATTTACTGTAGTTAGTATAGTTGCTGTAGTTGCTGTAGTTGGTGTAGTTGCTGTGGTTGGTGTAGTTGGTGTAGTTACTGTAGTTAGTGTAGTTACTGTAGTTGCTGTAGTTGTTATAGTTGCTGTAGTTGCTGTAGTTGCTGTAGTTAGTGTAGTTGATGTAGTTGGTGTAGTTGGTGTAGTTACTGTAGTTGGTGCAGTTACTGTAGTTACTGTAGTTGGTGTAGTTACTGTAGTTGCTGTAGTTGCTGTAGCTGGTGTAGTTCGTGTAGCTGGTGTAGTTCGTGTAGTTGGTGTAGTTGCTGTAGCTGGTGTAGTTGGTGTAGTTTCTGTAGCTGGTATAGTTAATGTAGTTGGTGTAGTTAATGTAGTTGCTGTAGTTGCTGTAGTTGCTGTAGCTGGTGTAGTTGGTGTAGTTGCTGTAGCTGGTGTAGTTGCTGTAGTTGCTGTAGTTGGTGTAGTTACTGTAGGTCCTGTATTTGATGTAGTTGCTGTAGCTGGTGTAGTTGGTGTAGTTGCTGTAGCTGGTGTAGTTGGTGTAGTTGCTATAGTTGGTGTAGTTACTGTAGTTCGTGTAGTTGATGTAGTTGCTGTAGCTGGTGTAGTTGCTGTAGCTGGTGTAGTTGATGTAGTTGCTGTAGCTGGTGTAGTTGGTGTAGTTGATGTAGTTGCTGTAGCTGATGTAGTTACTGTCGTTAGAGTGTAGTTTGTGTAGTTGGTGTAGTTACTGTAGTTGGTGTAGTTACTGTAGTTGCTGTAGTTGCTGTAGTTACTGTAGTTGGTGTAGTTAATGTAGTTGGTGTAGTTAATGTAGTTCGTGTAGTTGCTGTAGTTGCTGGAATTGTTGTAGCGGGTGTAGTTGGTGTAGTTACTGTAGTTGCTGTAGCTGGTGTAGTTCGTGTAGCTGGTGTAGTTACTGTTGTTGGTGTAGTTACTGTAGTTGCTGCAGTTGGTGTAGTTACTGTAGTTGGTGTAGTTGGTGTAGTTACTGTAGTTGGTGTAGTTGGTGTAGTTGAAGTAGTTGGTGTAGTTGCTGTAGTTGCTGTAGCTGGTGTAGTTGGTGTAGTTGCTATGGTTGGTGTAGTTGCTGTAGTTGCTGTAGTTGGTGTAGTTACTGTAGTTGTTATAGTTGCTGTAGTTGCTGTAGTTGGTGTAGTTACTGTAGTTGGTGTAGTTACTGCAGTTGGTGTAGTTGGTGTAGTTACTACAACAACTACAGCAACTGCACCGACTACACGAATTACAGTGACTACAAAAACCACAGCAACTACGCGAAATACAGCAACTAAACGAACTACAGTAACTACACCAACTGCACCAACTACAGTTACTACAGCAACTACAGCAACTACAGGAACTACAGCAACTACATTAACTTCACCAACTACAGTAACTTCAGCAACTACAGCAACTACAGTAACTACACCAACTACAGTAACTACAATAACTACATCAACTACACCTACTACATTAACTACAGCAACTACAGCAACTACAGTGACTACACCAACTACAGCAACTACACCAGCCACAGCAACTACATTAACTACACCGAGTACAGCAACAACAGTAACTACACCAACTACAGTATCTACACCAACTGCAGTAACTACACCAACTACAGCTACTACACCAACTATAGTAACTACACCAACTACAGCAACTACAGCAACTACAGCAACTACACCAAGTACAGCAACTACACCAACTACATTAACTACACCAACTACAGCAACTACAGTAAATACACCAACTACGGTAACTACACTAACTACAGCAACTACACCAACTACACCAACTACGGTAACTACACCAACTACAGCAACTACAGCAACTACACCAACTACACTAACTACACTAACTACAGTAACTACACCAACTACAGCAACTACACAAACTACACAAACTACAGCAACTACAGGAACTACAGCAACTACAACAACTACACCAACTACACCAACTACAACAACTACAGCAACTACATTAACTACAGCAACTACAGCAGCTACAGTAACTACACCAACTACAGCAACTACATGAACTACGCCAACTACACCAACTACATTATCTACACCAACTACAGCAACTACACAAACTACACCAGCTACACAAACTACACCAACTACAGCAACGACACCAACTACACCAGCTACACAAACTACACCAATTACACCAGCTAAAGCAACTACAGCAACTACAGCAACTACAGCAACTACAGTAACTACACCAGCTACAGCAACTACATCAACTACACGAACTACAGTAACTACACCAACTACAGCAAATACACCAACTACACCAGCTACAGCAACTACACCAACTACAGCAACTACATTAACTATAGGAACTACAGTAACTACACCAACTACAGCAACTACACCAGCCACAGCAACTACACCAACTACACCAGCTACAGCAACTACAGCAACTACAGCAACTACACCAGCTACAGCAACTACAGCAACTACACCAACTACACCAGCTACACGAACTACACGAACTACACCAACTACATTAACTACACCAGCTACAGCAACTACACTAACTACACCAACTACATTAACTACACCAGCTACAGCAACTACACCAGCTACACTAGCTACACCAACTACACCAACTACACCAACTACACGAACTACACCAGCTACAGCAACTACACCAACTACAGTAACTACACCAGCCACAGCAACTACACCAGCTACAGCAACTACACCAACTACACCAACTACACCAGCTACAGCAACTACACCAACTACAGCAACTACAGTAACTACAGCAACTACACCAACTACACCAACTACACCAGCTACAGCAACTACAGCAACTACACCAGCTACACGAACTACACCAACTACACCAACTACATTAACTACACCAGCTACAGCAACTACACCAACTACACCAGCTACAGCAACTACACCAACTACACCAGCTACAGCACCTACAGCAACTACACCATCCAACTACAGTAACTACACCAGCTACAGCAACTACAGCAACCACACCAACTACACCAACCACACGAACTACAGTAAATACACCAACTACAGTAACTACACCAGCTACACGAACTACACCAGCTACAGCAACTACACCAACTACAGTAACTACACCAACTACAGTAACTACACCAACTACAGCAACTACACCAGCTACAGCAACTACAGTAACTACACCAACTACAGTAGCTACAGTAACTACAGTAACTACACCAACTACAGTAACTACACCAGCTACACGAACTACACCAGCTACAGCAACTACACCAACTACAGTAACTACACCAACTACAGTAACTACACCAACTACAGCAACTACAACAGCTACAGCAACTACAGTAACTACACCAACTACAGTAGCTACAGTAACTACAGTAACTACACCAACTACAGTAACTACAGCAAACAGCAACTACAGTAACTACACCAACTACACCAACTACATCAACTACACTTACTACAGCAACTACAGCAACTATAACAACTACAGCAACTACAGTAACTACACAAACTACACTAACTACAGTAACTACACCAACTACACCAACCACAGCAACTACACCAACTACAGCAACTACAGCAACTATACTAACTACAGTATATAACAGTAAATACTGTTTAGAGTAGTACAAGCAATGTTCTTTATTCATGACAGTAGTCATGAATGTATTACCACTGAAGGCAATTAATGGCAATTGACTTCCCTTGAAAGTGGATGGGTACAAAGTTTGGGTAAAGTCCTTGGCTTTATGCTCTGATAAATCCTGTACTCGAACCAAAACTCTTTCAGTTTCAGTGAGGTCGCCCTGGAGTAGTGCTGCTTTGATCTCCAACGTCAACGTTAACGTCGGGCTGTTTGGAGTCACACCAACCGTTTTTAATATAAATCTACTAGCGTTCTATAACGAAAGCTGTTCTCTTATTGACCACGCTACTCACTATCTATCCTGTTGTAGAAAGTGAGTGTGTGCGGTTGTCAGTGTGCGATTGTTTTTTATATCATTATTCAATAAAAACGCGAGCCTGTCTTGTTGTTAAGTTTTGAACGTCTAGAAGATTTATACTAAAACAATTAGATTATTCGCTCTTGATTTCTATGTATGATAGTTGATTCAGGCTTCGCCCTCATCAACTGTCACGCTATAGAAATCTCGAGCTCATAATATAATTGCTAAATGGAAAATATCGTTGATAGTTACTAACGCATTCCATTCCATTTTACATTTTATTTAGCGTGCCATGTTGCATTGTTAGTTCGGAACTTCATAAACCCATCTAAAACTAGCATGCGAAATTAATTTTATTGCTCACATGATGTATATTTTATTGCTAACAGCAACAGTAACACAAACTGTGATAAATAGAATCGAAATAGAAATGAAGCAATTGAATGTCCAAGGAAGAGGGTCGTGAAGGGGTAAAATGGGAGCTGGGATTTGCCTTTTTAGAGGCTGGGAAATGGGATTATGTGCACTGGGACTGGGATTCATGAAACAAAAACAATAGAAAAATGGGAATGGGATTTCAATTTGAGAAACACAGGCTGGGATTGTGGGATTTGAGCTGGGATTTGAAAAAAAACAATTTGCTGGGAAATGGGATTAGGACCCCCCCTTCACGACCCTCAAGGAAGTTCATGCACTAGTCTGCCACGCAGCCGTTATTTGTCTCGTCACGCAACGCTCCTCCCTAGGAGCGTTGCGTGACGAGACAAATGACGGCTGCGTGGGAGACTATTCATGCCCAGGCTCAATTTCCAGGCGTTTTGTGCGCCCGCGTTCCTTCGCGCAGGAGGATCTGAAAACTGGACTCCCTCCTTTATAATTTTATAATATAATGTTGTTCGTATAAAAGGAACTTTTTTTGTAAACCGCACCATCAAATGTTTCCCAACCACATTCAACATGAAACGGAAAAAATATAGTTATGGTTGTCTGTGATTTGGGGCCGGGCCGCGTAGCTTAATTTAGGGAAGTAAGTCATTCACTTTGTTTAGTGCAAATGAGAGTTCTTCCTGGCCATTAAACTAGGTGACCGTTTAATAGAGGTGAAATACAATCAAATTCAGTCGCCAATTGAGAAATCTAAATGGTGACTGTGTCCGCTTGATAGAGGTTACCGCTTAAAAGAGGTCAAATTTACAGTAAACATGGGCAGATATTACCGGGGATTTGATAAAATGGAGGGTGATTGCTTAACAGAGGGCCGCTTAATAGAGGTTTGACTGTATACACTTCTGCTTCGCCCCCACCGCCTCCTCCCAATGTTTAAAGGAGCGTAAGTAATAAGGACCGCGACGGTACCGAAAACAGGAAAATAGAGCTTCTGTAGGTGCGTTTTACATTTTGGTATATTTCTTTGTCTTCCCTGCAAAACGACGTCAATTGATTTGATTTTCGGTTTTGTGTAGAACGTAAACACAGGACGCGGTTATTATTTTCCTCTCTTTTTATGGATTTATGCATTTGAAAGCCATCCGGGTGATTTGAGGGCTTCATTTGTCATACGATATCAACGGAATCGTCTGAAATTTGTTTATGGATTTTATTGATCGTAATAGACTGCCTGGACAAATGTTTTGCATCATAAGCTGTTCGCTACCAATATCAAATTAAGGCTTTATGGTCTAAACTAAATAAAAATTTACCGCCTTTCACACAAAAAGAACATTACTCTATACTCTCCATAATATATTGTATAAAGCTGAGCTGTTCTCTAACTATGTCAAATTAAAATGCTATCAGCTGTCAAACACCAAAAAATCTTTTTTTTTTTCCATGCTCTCCAAAACAATGTATTATTCGAAAGTAACAATTCAAACAGTTTGTTTTAGATATTGATCAGGTGTGGCGAAGTTACAACGCGAAAGCGAACGCGAAAATAAAACACATGGGAGGGCCTCACTAGCTTACTCGTGAGTTCTATTTCCTTGTTAATATTCCCCTATTAACTTGTCCCCACTAGCTGAAAGCCTTGGGCAGACCACCATCACCCATTTAGTGACCATTTTTTCTCGTCCTGAGGTTGATCATTAAAGGTTAAACTTTAAACTATACTAGTAGTAAAACTACAAGGAATGAACAGGTAACTATAATCGGACTGTGAGGAAGGGACAGAAGTCCCGAAACGTCTGAACATTTAGTTTCAAAAGCGCTTTTATAACTTTTTTCAAACATATTCATTTGATACGATTGGCGCTACACAGTTCATATCTATTATGATTCTGTTAATTCTTTGTTGTTCGTATTTACCGGCCGTCTAAAATTAACTATGTCGGTAGTCATGATAGTCTACTGAATGTCCACCAAATGTCAATGAATACTGATAGTCCCGGCACTGAATCACGGTTTAATTTAATTGGAGAGATTTTAAAACCATGCATCTTAAAATTATATTCAGTCACATTACTGCTATCCAGGTCTGATGATCAAAATTCTCGTCTTAAATAAACGGTCGGTACATGAACAAGATAGCTATCATTCCAAACAGCCCGACTTGAAACCGACCAGCACCATTCCAGGGCGATTTATCTGAAACTGCTAGTGTTTGGGTTCGAGTACAGGATTTATCAGAGCATAAAGCCAATGACTTTACCCAGACTTTGTACCCATCCACTTTCAAGGGAAGTTTTCCTCCTTCTACGGCTGAAGCAAACTCGTGGATGGTGTGGTTTGGTTGTATAAGGACCGAACTTTATCCTTATACATATTTTGATTTGATATCGGACATACCAAGATAGATTTCGTGCCACTGAAGTTGCTCAATTTTTGCCTTTTCACAAAATGCATGAGATGGTATTTTTTAAAGAAACCGTGAAACTTCTAAACCGCTGCAAAACTTTAAAAAGGACAATGGCTAGAAAGTAGATGATTTATGCTAAAGAAAAAACGTATCCCCGTTTTCTAGCGTTGCACCTTGTTTCAGCACAAGCGTAGAATTTGGTCAATTTAACTGCGATTTTTGCATAATTTAAAATTAGGTAAAATCCGGTATTTTCGCTTTTCCTCTTTTTCTCGAAAACTATAAATGTCTATAAATTTAATACCAGTATACAAATAGTAAAGTTTGAAATGTTTTTGCGATTTAATTGAAATCAAACATACAGAATTTTTTTTATTCTTGCAAAATATATAATGCCATATACCATATTTTAAGATGTCTATGTGGGATTTTCAATGCGAAATCTTTAACGCGCAAAATTTCACTTTTACTGATTTCGAAGTTTCTTGTTTATCGTTCTCATGGTAACATCGATTTCATGTGATCAATAATTTTTCTCTTTTCTTTTCTTCTCTGTTTTTCGTTTTTTCCCTTTTTTATCGAATAGTTCACGCATTTTTCTCCCTAAAACAAGAAAGTGCAGGCAGCGGTCGTTTTCATTTTTCTTCAAAATGCGAAATATACTGCCATCGCTGGATATACACCTAATTTTGGCAGTTGGTCATTGGTAATTGGGAATTGGCATTTGACATACGGAACACAATGCAATGCTTCGCTTGAGTGACCGCCAAACAATAGCTTCCCAATGCCCAATTACCAATGACCAAAGCAACCTTTATTGAAATAGGTATATGTCATGTAGACAGCGTATATCGATAACTTTTTGACCATATTTGGGCAGTGTATCAATGTGTTAATACATGTTATGTGTGTACTCGGCCAGTTTATACGCGGTTCGAAGCTGTGTTGAGGCATATGTATTCTTAGTGTGTGAGATTACATAATACAGCCGCCTCGGGAGCGATGAGAGGCGGCTGTATTCGCAGGCATTAGGCCACACTAAAGTGCTGCGTGTCCGAAAAGCCCTCTTTTCCGCCATCACACTCGTGCCTTCAGAACCACTGAGATAAGGTCAACCGGTGTAAACTGAGCGTTTTGGCCGCGTAGAAAAAATGGACCCACGTTCGATCGTCAAAACACGATCTTTGCAGCTTCAAAAACGTCCAATAAAATCGCTTCTGGTCGACTAAACTCAAATATTTTGGTTCATAAGGACATATAATTATGAGTTAGGTATAATACAACCAAACAAAACCTAACAGACCTAACCTATGAACTGATTTAACAATCGATAACAAATCTTTGCATTGTGAAATCCTGCGCCGGCAGAAATAAGCCTAACAGTATAGTAATATTACAGCTCACTCATTGGTATCATGAGATCGTAAAAATCTTTAATTTTCCTCCAAATTATTCTCCCTTTGCGCGATTTAACTAACATAACAACTATTCAGTTACTAATTCGAAAGTGAAAGTATATATGACAAATGCAAGAAAAAACATAGAAAATTATTCCTGTAGATGGCGTTTGCTCGAAGTATTTGGTTCCAATGGATTTGGCTGTACATTGACCGGTGGGATTTTAGCAGCGTTACTATATAAGAAGACTGTATCAATTCTGTTGTCAGTTTATTGGAATGGTTTCGTCGAACGTAGCTTCGCAATAACAACGTTCCGTCTGATTCCAGTTTGCATCATATGCAGCATATGCACAAAACGGCAAAAATGTTTCGAGAAAGCAGGAACTGATGAAAAACATGTATGGTTCTACGGTCATGTATACATGTATGTCGCACGATCTAATTCAAGTCATTAACCCGGCGTATATAAGGTGTTTCCCTCCAGTTTCCATGTAGCCGCACCGACCATTTTTAAGCGGCCGTTTAACTAACTTTCCTTTATTGAATTAGTATCAATGAAACTTACACCAAATATTGTGCTTAGTTTGAAGTTTATATGATTGTAACAATTTTGTAAATCGGATTTAAAATTGCGGAGATAAACGGGAAACATTGAAATCACTTGAGTCTAAATTCCGAGCGATTGCGATGGCATCTAGAAAAATCAAAACTATTACGATAAACTATGACATATGGCAAACAAAATATCTAAAAATTAGAAACTTTTGTCAAGCCGATTTTGAGTAAATCAGAAAAACATTTCGAACTTGTGATTTTGCATGTGTATGAGCACATCTACAAAATCCTCAATTAAGCTTATAAAAGTTTAATTTCTCAATCTCAAATTTACGCCAAAATGTGT
This sequence comes from Cladopsammia gracilis, assembly GCA_022457155.1. Lineage (NCBI taxonomy): Eukaryota > Metazoa > Cnidaria > Anthozoa > Scleractinia > Dendrophylliidae > Cladopsammia > Cladopsammia gracilis. The sequence continues at coordinate 67,973 of JAJGOT010000664.1, read as the reverse complement.
GTTTATAGTATGAGATGAAACTATGAAAGTTTGAAAATATAAAATGTTTCTCGTTTTATTTTTGGAGATTTGATTTTCTAAAGGAAACCATAGTTTTTTGACTGAGTCCTTGATATTGTAGTTTTAGCGCTTTTCTATATATTTCAAAAACCGCGAGATAGATTTTTTTCAAACTTATATAGTCGTTTCTTTATAATATGAACAGCATTATCTTGAAGTTTCATCTTGATTGAAACATTGCAACATGGTCAAATAAAATAATAAAGTTCACCCAAAACGCGATTGAGACTTTGTGTTTTGATTGCACGGTTGAAGGCGCGCAAAGACGCTTGTTTTGCGGAGTAATGTTTTGGGGCTGTGTTCCACGTTATTTTTATCATTCCCACGAATTTCAGTGGGACGTTTATTTGAAAGCAGTTTTTTATTCGCATTTGACGTGCACTGGACACTCTCGACATTTTGAATTGTAGGGAAAAGAAAGAAGTCAACTCGATTTGCATAATTCTCAACACGCAGAAACGCGTTACACTTCATCTGAATTAATTAAAGCGTCTTTGCGACGTGCGCCTTCAACCGTGCAATCAAAGCACAACTTCTCAATCGCGTTTTAGGTGAACTTCATTATTTGCAATGTTTCAATCAAGATGAAACTTCGAGACATTGTTGTTCATATTATAAAGAAACGACTATAAAAGTTTAAAAAAATCTATCTCGCGGTTTTTGAAATATGTAGAAATGTGCTAAAACTACAATATCAAGAACTCAGTCAAAAAACTACGGTTTCCTATAGAAAATCAAATCTCCAAAAATAAAACGAGAAACATTTTCAAACTTTCATAGTTTCATCTCATACTATAAACACACATTTTGACGTAAATTTGAGATTGAGAAATTAAACTTTTATAAGCTTAATTGAGGATTTTGTAGATGTGCTCATACACATGCAAAATCACAAGTTCGAAATGTTTTTCTGATTTACTCAAAATCGGCTTGACAAAAGTTTCTAATTTTTAGATATTTTGTTTGCCATATGTCATAGTTTATCGTAATAGTTTTGATTTTTCTAGATGCCATCGCAATCGCCGGGGAATTTAGACTCAAGTGATTTCAATGTTTCTCGTTTATCTCCGCAATTTTAAATCCGATTTACACAATTGTTACACTATTATAAACTTCAAACTTTGTACAATACTTTGTGTAAGTTTCATACTAATTCAATAAAGGAAAGTTAGTTAAACGGCCGATTAAAAATGGTCGGTGCGGCTGCACGGAAACTGGAGGGAAACACCTTAACGTTAGTGAGAAACAAGATAATTGCGTACCAGGCTTCAACGCCGTGGTTAAATTTGTATAAATTGTAACACATCGAAGTACCTCGCAACAACAACATGTTGTATATCGAGAGGAAACTACTCACCGAACCAACGGTATCTTGGAGTAGACGGAAGCACAATACTCGCGAAACCTTTGAAAGTAAATTGGTGGGAGTAACCGAAGCTGCCTTTTGAAACGAACTGGCAAATTAAATCCACCCTTGTGGCCGGAGGGTATGAATGGCGACAACCACCCGAGGAGCCTGCTGGGGCTGTCACGAGTCGTGATGTCAAAACGCAAATAGAAGATGATTTGATGTAGACTTGCTGGTATATATTTTTTGCAAATTAATTGCAAAATAATTATTGACAGGTTTTTTAGATATACCTGGTACCCTTGAACTCCTCCCTCACCACCATCCCCAGATTTGTACTCGCGATTGCAAATCATTATCAATGGCTCGTAAACAATTTACTTTCTAGTTTTCCTAGAAATGCATTGTTGACATTTCGGTCAATGCATAATGTATTGACAGATTAAGTGTCTCTCTCTGAGCCGTGTCGAATTCTGCCAGTCTGTGTGAAATTTAAATGAGTTCCTCAATTTCCGTAAACGTGGGTACTGACTTTCTTATAATGTCTAGTAATTGTTTAGTCGAAGTTGAACAGGGAATGAATGGTCCAAAGTTTTTGGCGATTTGAGCCTGAAAACGTTCTTAACAGCGTTTAGTACTGAAGACAAAATGAAAAGTATTTCTAATCGGTAAATCCGCTTTGCAATATCATCAGTAGTAGGCCAAGTTCTAACACGTCTCAACTGCATGTTATACAAGTCAAATTTGTTGCTATGAAATGGAAAAAGACCAGCTGCACCTAATATTACTAGTTATTATAAGAAGCAAGTTACCATCTGTGTTGCCTGCTGTAAGGTTTAGTCATAGAGCTTAATATAAGCTTCTCAACAGATAAAGCTCCGTCATTACACACTGAATCTAATTTAACAGTACAGAGCCGTATGAGCGTATTACGAGACCGTTGCAAAAATTGCAGTATATGCGAAGCAAAAAGGTTCCAGAAACTTAAATTCATCAAACATGTAGTTACGTGGTTCTGCAATTACATGCATTTCGACTAACAATCTGATTCAATTCGATTGACAATCTTATTTCCTTTAGTGAGAAACAAGATCGATCATTCGGCAGACATCAACATCATGAAATTTGTGCGAAATTAAATCGAAGTGTCTCTTAATGAGAACATTTGCAAATATCATCAGGAATGTACTCACCAGGCCGACTGAATATTGTAGCGACTGAGCTTTGAAGGTGAGGATGAAATTGGTGGGAGTATTAAATACACAATAAAAGGCATTCAAACGTATGAGCAAAGGGTGGGGATGGGGGGTACCAAGTTTACAAGAGCCGTTAAAAAGTCGCAGTTTATTACCCTCCTACACTTTACAAAAATTTATATTGAAGATGAAATGCATGTAGACTTTTTCTTATGATTTATTTTACATTCCTTTTTCGGAAAATATTACTTACAATATTTTTTTAGTTACGTAGACCACCCTTTAAAGACGCGAGTGAAAAAACTTGAAAAAACTGGCCAATTTTTTTAAGTTGCGATCCAATTCCATCCTGGCCATGATGACAACGCAGCACTGAAGGCAATTAATGGCAATCGACTTCCCTTGAAAGTGGATGGGTACAAAGTTTGGGTAAAGTCCTTGGCTTTATGCTCTGATAAATCCTGTACTCGAACCAAAACTCTTTCAGTTTCAGTGAGGTCGCCCTGGAGTAGTGCTGCTTTGATCTCCAACGTCAACGTTAACGTCGGGCTGTTTGGAGTCACACCAACCGTTTTTAATATAAATCTACTAGCGTTCTATAACGAAAGCTGTTCTCTTATTGACCACGCTACTCACTATCTATCCTGTTGTAGAAAGTGAGTGTGTGCGGTTGTCAGTGTGCGATTGTTTTTTATATCATTATTCAATAAAAACGCGAGCCTGTCTTGTTGTTAAGTTTTGAACGTCTAGAAGATTTATACTAAAACAATTAGATTATTCGCTCTTGATTTCTATGTATGATAGTTGATTCAGGCTTCGCCCTCATCAACTGTCACGCTATAGAAATCTCGAGCTCATAATATAATTGCTAAATGGAAAATATCGTTGATAGTTACTAACGCATTCCATTCCATTTTACATTTTATTTAGCGTGCCATGTTGCATTGTTAGTTCGGAACTTCATAAACCCATCTAAAACTAGCATGCGAAATTAATTTTATTGCTCACATGATGTATATTTTATTGCTAACAGCAACAGTAATACAAACTGTGATAAATAGAATCGAAATAGAAATGAAGTAATTGAATGTCCAAGGAAGAGGGTCGTGAAGGGGTAAAATGGGAGCTGGGATTTGCCTTTTTTAGAGGCTGGGAAATGGGATTATGTGCACTGGGACTGGGATTCATGAAACAAAAACAATAGAAAAATGGGAATGGGATTTCAATTTGAGAAACACAGGCTGGGATTGTGGGATTTGAGCTGGGATTTGAAAAAAAACAATTTGCTGGGAAATGGGATTAGGACCCCCCCTTCACGACCCTCAAGGAAGTTCATGCACTAGTCTGCCACGCAGCCGTTTATTTGTCTCGTCACGCAACGCTCCTCCCTAGGAGCGTTGCGTGACGAGACAAATGACGGCTGCGTGGGAGACTATTCATGCCCAGGCTCAATTTCCAGGCGTTTTGTGCGCCCGCGTTCCTTCGCGCAGGAGGATCTGAAAACTGGACTCCCTCCTTTATAATTTTATAATATAATGTTGTTCGTATAAAAGGAACTTTTTTTGTAAACCGCACCATCAAATGTTTTCCAACCACATTCAACATGAAACGGAAAAAATATAGTTATGGTTGTCTGTGATTTGGGGCCGGGCCGCGTAGCTTAATTTAGGGAAGTAAGTCATTCACATTGTTTAGTGCAAATGAGAGTTCTTCCTGGCCATTAAACTAGGTGACCGTTTAATAGAGGTGAAATACAATCAAATTCAGTCGCCAATTGAGAAATCTAAACGGTGACTGTGTCCGCTTGATAGAGGTTACCGCTTAAAAGAGGTCAAATTTACAGTAAACATGGGCAGATATTACCGGGGATTTGATAAAATGGAGGGTGATTGCTTAACAGAGGGCCGCTTAATAGAGGTTTGACTGTATACACTTCTGCTTCGCCCCCACCGCCTCCTCCCAATGTTTAAAGGAGCGTAAGTAATAAGGACCGCGACGGTACCGAAAACAGGAAAATAGAGCTTCTGTAGGTGCGTTTTACATTTTGGTATATTTCTTTGCCTTCCCTGCAAAACGACGTCAATTGATTTGATTTTCGGTTTTGTGTAGAACGTAAACACAGGACGCGGTTATAATTTTCCTCTCTTTTTATGGATTTATGCATTTGAAAGCCATCCGGGTGATTTGAGGGCTTCAATTTGTCATACGATATCAACCGAATCGTCTGAAATTTGTTTATGGATTTTATTGATCGTAATAGACTGCCTGGACAAATGTTTTACATCATAATCTGTTCGCTACCAATATCAAATTAAGGCTTTATGGTCTAAACTAAATAAAACTTTACCGCCTTTCACACAAAAAGAACAATACTCTATACTCTCCATAATATATAGTATAAAGCTGTTCTCTAACTATGTCAAATTAAAATGCTATCAGCTGTCAAACACCAAAAAATCTTTTTTTCCATGCTCTCCAAAACAATGTATTATTCGAAAGTGACAATTCAAACAGTTTGTTTTAGATATTGATCAGGTGTAGCGAAGTTACAACGCGAAAGCAAACGCGAAAATAAAACACATGGGAGAGCCTCACTAGCTGACTCGTGAGTTCTATTTCCTTGTTAATATTCCCCTATTAACTTGTGCCCACTAGCTGAAAGCCTTGGGCAGACCACCATGACCCATTTAGTGACCATTTTTTCTGGTCCTGAGGTTGATCATTAAAGGTTAAACTTTAAACTATACTAGTAGTAAAACTACAAGGAATGAACAGGTAACTGTAATCGGACTGTGAGGAGGGGACAGAAGTCCTGAAACGTCTGAACATTTAGTTTCAAAAGCGCTTTTATAACTTTTTTCAAACATATTCATTTGATATGATTGGCGCTACACAGTTCATAATTTATCTATTATGATTCTGTTAATTCTTTGTTGTTCGTATTTACCGGCCGTCTAAAATTAACTATGTCGGTAGTATAGTCTACTGAATGTCCACCAAATGTCAATGAATACTGATAGTCCCGGCACTGAATCACGGTTTAATTTAATTGGAGAGATTTTAAAACCATGCATCTTAAAATTATATTCAGTCACATTACTGCTATCCAGGTCTGATGATCAAAATTCTCGTCTTAAATAAACGGTCGGTACATGAACAAGATAGCTATCATTCCAAACAGCCCGACTTGAAACCGACCAGCACCATTCCAGGGCGATTTATCTGAAACTGCTAGTGTTTGGGTTCGAGTACAGGATTTATCAGAGCATAAAGCCAATGACTTTACCCAGACTTTGTACCCATCCACTTTCAAGGGAAGTTTTCCTCCTTCTACGGCTGAAGCAAACTCGTGGATGGTGTGGTTGAAGTTGATGGACGGGGTGGACGTGGTGACGATTCCGAGAGCTTTACTGTCTGCCAAGACCATGATGATGTCTACGTCATCATTACTCGTACTACCATAACTTCCACTGATGTAAGCCACCCAATCCATCACGAACGTGTTCCACTTCAAGCTTCGGGCAATGGATGAACCGACTTCATCTGCGAACCGACTTCCGGCATCAGCTTCTGAAAGGGAAACAGAGGAATCTGAGGAATAGTCGTCCCTGGACCGATATTTTGGTGAAATTCATCATTCCGTCATGATCAGCTCCATCTTGAAAACACTGGCGAATCCAACTGCTCTTATCGCATTCAGTTTCTATGTTCCACAGGCCTTTCAATGATTCCCATGCTGTGTCCAACTTTGAGAAAGATCCCCTAATGGTCCAGAAGATCCTGAAGTAATCCGTGCAGTTGAGGTCACAAATGGAAGTGACATTTTGGTCCGGCTTCAGGTAGCATGGAGTCTGACAAGCGAGTGCCCATTCTCGTATTTGGGGACACGTTGATGAGATCCAAGGACGTACCAACGGCACCAAATTCACCTGGAGACATCGGCGAGTAGCATCCGACCCACTTTTGTCCCTCTGGACTGAATGAGTCCCTCCGATCTTCGAACAAGTTGCATAACTTCTTAGCATATTGTATCGCGTAGGCATTGGTGGTGTCTTTACAAGAATAATCCTTGTAAAAGCAGTTGCTGTACCAGTTGCATGAATCTCCAGAAGGGCTGTAGCAGAACTGCGATAAATGGGTTGTTAGTTTTCTTCCAGGTGTACAGGAGCAAGCCCCTTTTACTGGGCCGGAGTTTGCGTGGTATATCTCCACCATACACTGGTACCAACAATACGTTGCCAAGGGGTTTCTACAGCTTGCGGCGTGGCCGGTTTTTTGTTGGATGTAGCTGTTAGTGAGGCATGTTGCCCACTGATACTCATTGTTGTAGACGGATGAGCGTATGCATTCAATGGTTCCAGAGGGACCTGTGAATGGGTCACACTGACTTATATCACACCAAGCACCCTGAACGAGGAACAAAAGTGCTAATATTGATGACCACATCTTAAACATCCAAAACAATCTGAGAAAAAAAAAACATATCAGTTTTTTGAGGGGAACTACCTCGTTAATGCTTCAAGTATATTTTTATTCAAAAAAGCCTTGATTAGTTTGTAGATGGATGTTACGTGATTTTTGTAAATGTTCTGTGATTTTTGAGAGAGTTTGATAGAAAATAAAGGATGAAGAGAAATTTTTGTGAAATGTTGAAGTGTTTTTATAAAGAAAATGTTCTGTAACTTTTCACTGCAATTGAATATGGGAAATCGCTGACACCTTTTTTTAGCGCTTCGTGTCCGGAAACCCGAGAACAAATCAAATTATCAAAATACAATAATCGCTTTGAGTTATAGCGTTTTAAAGCTGATTCGGACGTTAGAATTTAGACGTCGTAAAAAATTCGACAATTCATTTTATTTCCAAATGGTTTAATATTTAGATAGCCAGCTCTATAAGCTTTAATTTGATATCTGGGTTTAGGTATATTAAGCGCAATCTTAAGACGCTAGAGCTGTTATACTGGAGACACCCCCGAAGATACACGTTAACTTTAAGAAAGATGGGGAAGTATTCAGACGTAGAATCCTTGTTGATAGATGCAGTCAGAAAATATCCTTCGCTTTGGAAAACTTCGGATCCAAACTATATCGTACGGTTAAAGAAAAGGCGTGGACAGCAGTGGCTGAGGAAGTCAATAACGAAAGTGGTAAAACGTACTCAGGTAAGCTTGTCAGCTTATGAACAAGGAGGCAAATAAGTTTGGTCGATGTCACTTTGTAGTTCTTATAAACAAAGGTAGACTGGTTGTATTTTTGATAAATGATAGTTCGTTTGTTAGATCTCGCTTACAGTCAGGAAGGAAAATATGTTGGACGAATGCTGCTGAATGCCTCGGGCTCGACGGTCGTTATAGGCCTTTAACATTGCATGTAAATAATCCTCTAGTTTCAACGAGAAAGGCTATGTCACCCCCAGGGGTGAGGAGAGGGGAGGGCGATATTACGGATTTTCAAAGTGTATTTACTTGTTTAATATAACAAATTTTTTTAATCTGGAGTCTCCTTACTGGGATGTCAACTTTGGCTCTTATCTTGAGTTTTCATAGAACTGGCTGAAATATCAGAATAATGGCTCAAAACTGTAGTAAGAAAAAACTGAATCAATGACCTGTTTAAAAGCCAGGTGAGTGCAAAAGTCATATCCTAGGAAACCTTATATTCTCTTGCATCTCAGTAAGGTATAAAGGGTTTCCAGATTTTCTTTTCTTGAATTGGGGTAACAATATTTACTCTGTTTTGGTGATTCATATTTCATAATATGCAATTAAACTGATGATAATCACAGCAAGCCTGACACAAAGTATAACTATTTTCAATCTCTGACCTACCTTTGTGGGATGTTTTGTGTGTGAATATTTGTGAGGTGAGGACTACTGCTATAGACCAATATCACGCTAGCATGGCACAAAATATATTTGGTTTATTGGAAAAAAGAGCCCAGCATCAAATTCATCATATCGATATCAGTAAAACTACAAAGTTTTGTAAAGATTGCTAGAAAACTGACGAAGATATGAAATTTTGAAACTGAGCATTTTTACAAAGAAATGTATGGTGGACGGGCATAGATTGCCCGTCCAGCCTCGTTTTCGTGTTTTTCCCATGCATGTCTTTGTAAAAATTAGGCCAGAATACTAAGTTTCAAAAGCTCATATCTCTGTCAGTATACGAGCAATCTTTACGAAACTTTACAGTTTTACTAATATTGATGTGCTGATTTTGATACTGGACTCTTTCCCCCATTAAATTAAATATATATTCATGCCATGCTAGCGTGATATTGGTGTATTCATTTCAATGTGATCAAAAAAATGAGGCAAGGTGATGGAGGCCTAATAGACTGGGTAATATATCAAAAGATTTCACTTTCATTATACATATAGGTGTGGTTCTAGAGCATAATTTTTATAAACAGTTACATATATTTTTTTTAATTTAAAGTTGATAAATGTAATGTTAAGCTGCCTTTCTTGAATTCCCCGCACCTAAACAACTGACAACCAGAAATGCGGTGCGGGATAAGCAGACACAAGTCTTCAGCCCATTTAATTATTGAAACAATTACATGAATTCAGTACGTTAAAAGCACAAAAACCGTATCACACCAGAAAATAAGGTCTGTTGAGAGTCACCAGTGGCGAAGTAGCGCAGTGTCACAGCTAGACGCTCACCAGCACTTATAGGCTTATAGGTGGTCGAACCGTTCCGGGGTCATTCTAAAGCACTTGTAAAAGGACTCAGAATCATTTTCTTTCATCTCTTGTACAATCGTATGATACTCGCCAAAAAATAACCGAGTTTGAAACATTTCACGTATCCAGTAATCTTTTTGATATTTTTGCCTTCTCTTCATTCTTTGTCGCAGGTAGAGAAGGAGAAGCAAACGCTTGTTGACTGCCGCTGCCATTTTGTTTTCTTGGCTGTGCGGTCAAGTTAAAAATTTCCCGCCCTATTTCTCTTAAACCCAGGCCCCAAAGAGCTTGAAGCGTAAAATCGCACGTAAACGCACGTAAAAAGCCTACGCACCGTATTCGATTTTACGCGACAGTGGAAACTGTTTACGCACGTTTTCTTTACGCACGTTTTACGTACGTAAAAATTTACGCGACAGTGGAAATCCACCTTTAGTAGAGAGTGACCGCTAACAGATTGCCGCCCGCGCTAACTTTCAACATTCATAACTTCTTTAATATGTATTTAAACGCCATCAAACTTTGTAACTGTTACTAAAATTTATCTGGCAACAATTTGATATGACAATTTATTTATCACGTTACTTGATGTTTCCATGGCAACAAGATTTTGACAGCCATGTTTTTTGAAATTTGGATATTTGTACCTTTGAATGAAGAAAAAACAATGTTTATTGGTATGATTTTTATATTTTTACGTCATTTAGCATTTATTTAATGGTTTTGATTAATTTTGGGTCAATTTGGGCGGTTTTTAAGGGGTTTTTGAAAAATTTCAGAAATCCAAGAAGGCGGCCGTATAACTAATCACCTAATAACTACGTCACATGACGTCATCGTTCCGTTGGGCGGACCGCAAAGGAAACAGTTTTAGATGTACTATGTACCCTCTAGGTTTCATTGTCATATCCTTAATGTTCTTGAAGTTACGAGGGGGGGTGGGGGCACATTGTGCCCCCGTCCCCCAGCCTCAGGAACTCAAAAATAAGGTTAATAGAGGATTTTACTGTGTTCGCTTTTGCTTCGCCCCCCACCGCCTTCTCCCAATATTTAAGGGAGCGTAAGCAACAAGGACCGCGACGGTACCGAAAACGGCACAAAACAATAGGTTTAATGAGCGAAAATAGTGCCTCTAGGTGCGTTTTACGTTTTGGTATATATTTCTTTGCCTTCCCTGCAAAACGACAAACGTCAATTGATCAAATTTTCGGTTTTGTGTAGAACGGTGAACACAAGACGCGGTTATAATTTTCCTCTCTATTCATGCATTTGAAAGTCATCCGGGTGATTTGAGGGCTTCAATTTGCCATACGATATCAACTGAATCGTCTGTAATTTTTATATGGATTTTATTGATCGTAATATACTGCCTGGACAAATGTTTTGCATCATAAGCTGTTCTGTTCCAATATCAAATTAACGCTTTATGATCTAAACTCTATGCTCTCCATAATATACTGTATTAATCAAACGTCAAGAATAAAGCTGTTCTCTAACTATGTCAAATTAAAATGCTATCAGCTGTCAAACACCAAAAAATATTTTCTTCCATGCCAAGTCAATTTAACTAGTTTGTTTTGAATTCACATGCACTTATGTTTCTTGTAAGTGTGTGGCGAAGTTACAACGCGAGAGCGAACGCGAAAATAAAACACATGGGAGGGCCTCACTAGCTTACTCGTGAGTTCTATTTCTTTGCTAACATTCCCTTTTTAACTTGTCCCCACTAACTGAAAGCCTTGGGCAGACCACCATGGGCCATTTAGTGACCATCTTTTCTGGTCATGAGCCGTTGATCATTAACGGTTAAACTTTATTTACGTCTTTACCGTAGAAAATAAACTTTGTCGGTAGTATAGTCTACTAAATGTCAACAAATGTCAATGAATACTGATATTCCCATGCACTGAGTCACGGTTTAATTTAATCGGAGAGATTTTAAAACCATGCAACTTAAAATTATATTTAGTCACATTACTGCTATCCAGGCCTGATGATCAAAATTCTCGTCGCACTTTTTTCTCGTCTAGATAAATGGTCTGTACATAAACAAGATAGCTATCACTCCAGACAGCCCGACTTGAAACCGACCAGCACCATTCCAGAGAGATTTATCTGAAACTGCTAGTGTTTGGGTTCGAGTACAGGATTTATCAGAGCATAAAGCCAATGACTTTACCCAGACTTTGTACCCATCCACTTTCAAGGGAAGTTTTCCTTCTTCTACGGCTGAAGCAAACTCGTGGATGGTGTGGTTGAAGTTGATGGACGGGGTGGACGTGGTGACGATTCCGAGAGCTTTACTGTCTGCTAAGACCATGATGATGTCTACGTCATCGTTACTCGTACTACCATAACTTCCACTGATGTAAGCCACCCAATCCATCACGAACGTGTTCCACTTCAAGCTTCGGGCTATGGATGAACCGACTTCATCTGCGAACCGACTTCCGGCATCAGCTTCTGAAAGGGAAACGAAGGAATCTGAGGAATAGTCGTCCTTCTTCTCCCTTTGGACCGATATTTTGGTGAAATTCATCATTCCGTCATGATCAGCTCCATCTTGAAAACACTGGCGAATCCAACTGCTCTTATCGCATTCAGTTTCTATGTTCAACTTAGGCTTAGCTATTAATTTGAAAACAAAAAAGGAAAGAAAAGTGACAAGGTATTTAGCGCAAGCATACATCCCGACGGCATTGAACGCATTGGTTCAATAACTGAACCTATTAATAAGCTTAACCAAAAGCGCTGGAACAACTCAACATAACTCTTGTACGAATTCAGTTTCCTTTTTTCTTATGCTTGTGTTTTTACTTAAATGTGGTGGTGGTTGCTAGTGGAAACCACATACGAAAGCGTGCTTGTTGTTCGTATACATGCCACATCTATATTTTTAACTAGTGTTCACTTTAAATACCCTTGAATTGTATGCTTCTTTCATGCCTACATTCGAACTTACAAAAGTGTAGTTAGGGAAAAATCGTTTTAGACTTCAATTTCTGAACAACCTGCCATGTTATAACCTTACGTTACGAAGCTGGGAGAATTGATACTTTGAACCAGGAAAGCAAGTGTGAATGCTTTGTTACTTTATTTCTTGTCCAAATGTCAGCTTCTTTTGGCTGTTTTTATTTGTTATTGGCGAAAATTACTTGATGTAGTTGTACTGATCTTCGTTTTATTTTTCTTTAGAAACACTGCTCAAGGAACTGGTTCCACGAGTGCGCGTGTTGGTGGAATCTTAGCTCCATACGTGGCTTTGATGGTAAGCAGTGACAAAGTCAGTAGACACCAGTGAATCCCACTTGATCTTACTTGTAACAGCGCAACTACTGCTTCGCCCCGACCCCCAATAATCACCACACAATTGAAAATTAATTGATCGGTGAGATTCAAACCGATGGAGAGACAGAAGTCTTCTTAATACTGGTTTTCACTGGCGACGGAGTCGTAGTCGAAGTCGTAAGAGGGTGGCAAAGGGGGGTACCGATCACGCATCACGCCGAATTTTTGAGTGATATCACGCATCACGGAGAAAATTTTTAACCAATCACGCGTCACGTAAATAAGGAGTAATCCGGCATTAAAATGGTAACAAAACAACGTAGAGTCGGCGTAGGCCTACCTATTGAATGCATTGATATTGTATTCTTTTTTTTTGGAAGGATTGCATGTCAATTCATGAATCTTAAAATGAAATAAAGGGTGTTGACGGGCATAGCACAAATCCTACTAGCGCGTGGTGTGATTGTTTTGTCCTTTATTCACTCAGTTTTTTGGCTGGTTTGACTTTTACAGTTTAGCCCTGGCTAGCATATCTTATAAAAGATCTACCCCTCTTGTATGAAATAATAGATTTGTCTTAGTAAAGGTTGCGATTCTATTAAATGCCATTTGTCCATGAGGATCTGTTTTAAGTTAGGTACACATGGGCTGCCGTGGGTAATATTTCTTTGCGAGCTTTTGTTTTGTCTTTGAGAGCTGACTTTCTGTCAGAGAATATTACTTCTGAGAGCACCTTCTCAATGCTATTGTTAGGGTAGCCTCTTAGCCGTAGTTTTTATTTGAATTTATTGATGTTTTCCTCGAAAGTTTCCTTTGAAAAGTTCGTTCAATTCTGAGGAGTCTAAGGACCTCTCCTTTGAAGAAACCTTTCTTGACTCCCGGTGGGTGACAAGATTTAAAGTGCGTGTATTTCTTCTTAGCATTATCGGCTTTATTTCGTTTTGCTTGTCTTTTGCGGTCAGTGTGTTTCTTATTCAGATATTTTCGTGTTTCTGAGACCTTCCGTTTATCAAGATTCAGGGAACACACGAGGATGGGATTCAACATGTTTATTATTGGCATTCTCAAGTTCTGGCATGTTTTTCACCTGGACTCTGTCTTGTACATTTACGAGTGGCTTAGTGTCTTGTTCTTAGGCTGATTGACATATTAGTTTCGTTTGGCTTAGTAGCCTACTCGCTCTTCTTCTTTGCTTTGAATCAATGTTACGATAGTGGAATTTGATTAGCACTCCTAGTAATTTCTGCTCTGCCATCCCTGACATGTTGCCTGCTTTCTTATGGTTCCGATTTCCTTCTTGAATTCTTCGTCGGGTCTCATGTGCGCTTTGGCGTTGAAGTGTAACGTGTTAGGACAAGTCTCTTCTACCCTGTGAGCTTCGAGTTTTCTGATTGCGTTTTCTGATTTCTCGATTCTGTCCTCGCCGTGCCAGGAACGAATTCTCTGGACCCACCACGAAGATCAAAGGTCAAGAAGCTTTCTAGTTTTTCAAAGAATGTTGAAAACATTCACGTATCACGGAAAAAATAAAAGGTAAATCACGCGTCACGCGCTTCTAAAATAGCAAATCACGCATCACGCTGCGGCTATCTGATCACGCATCACGCCGTTAATTTGGGCACAATCACGCATCACGCGGTTAATTTTGGGGCAATCACGCGTCACGTAAAACCCCTTTGCCACCCTCTCGTAAGAGCGCTTCCGACCTAGTGAAAATCGAAAATCGGAGTCGTAAGCGGAGTCATAAGCTCGACGGAATCGGAGTCGGAAGAATCAGAACGGTTCCATTTCCTTCTGATTCCGCTTATGACTCCGACGCTTATGATCCAGTGAAAACTAAATTGTCGGAGTCGCAAGCAGAAGCGAATAAACCAATCACAATCCCCATTCCCTGCTTACGACTCCGACAATCTAGTTTTCATTTGATCGTTAGCGACGGAATCATAAGCGCAATCAAAAAGTCTGCTTACGACTCCGTTGTTTGATTTTCACTCGATACGCTTCTAATTACGACTCCGACTCCGTCGCTAGTGAAAACCAGCCTTTACTAGTCGCCAGTTGAATGCAGTACTGCCGTATCAAGATTGCAATTAGTTTATACAAGAGAAAATAATCTAGATTATTTTCTCTTGGTTTATAGTATATTTGTGGAGTTGTCCTAAAGTCTGCTCTTTGGTTCACAGGGTCAGTTGCCAGGACTCAGCATTGCGTTTCCAGTCGTTACTTTTGCTTTGGTCGCACTGCTTGCCGGGATATTGATGTACTGGATTCCTGAGACTCTGTTCGCACCTATGCATCAAACCATAGAGGAAACAGAGGCGGCCGAAGATGATTATGGGATACCGTGTTGTGGAAGAAAGCGTAGAAATAGAAACGACGAGGAAAATAATGCCGTGAAGATGGAAGACCAGTCGACTTGATCTGTCAATTCAGCTTATCTTCTCAAGAATTAAATGATTTACGTATAACATGTATACGAGAAGATTAGTCAGTTATGTAGAAAGGCTGGTGGAATTATAACCAAATTAAGGTAATTGTAGGTCCATTCCAGAGTACGAAGTTTGAAAAAGGGGCTAGCCACAAATAATTTTTCATGGAGTAGTGAATCAGTACCGATAAAAACAAACACACACGATTTCACCAGATAGTTTTGATGCAAAAAGGCTCCAATGCTTATCATATCAAGTAATTCATGTTCCAATCGAAACTTTAACATCCCCCTGAAGCATCCTAAGTTCAATTGTCTACTTGTTATTTCCCGTGGAGAGGAAATGTAAATTCAAACTTTCTTGGCTAGAGAATTTGATCGACTTGCTTTTGCGTCTGCATCAGCTGCTGCGATCCCGTGGCAGCAAAAACAAGGCTTCGGGAACAAGCTATCAAGTAAGCACTCTTACACGAGTCTAAAAATCGTAGCTTATATAATTTTGCTACCCAAAAAATGAAATAAATAAAGTTATGATGACTGCAAGAGTGGTACTCATAAAGTTTTGTAAGGATGGTAACATGACAGTATAATTGAAAGGCAACAAATTCGGTATTCTCAGTAATTTTCTTTTAGCCTTTGAAAGTGCTAGTAAGTGCATTATTTTATTTTCATAATCTAAAGGTCATACATCACTATAAACCAGCGGCGTTTATTATTAATACTAGTTTTATACGACATTGACGTAGTTAAGTATTTAATTTCCTATCGGGGGCTATTTTTGCAAATTCGTCAAAAAAATGTTCCACATATAGCAAGAGAAATGACCTATTATTTTCTCTTGTACAAACGGATGCATGAATGCATCAAGGTACTTATTTGCCTAAATAGGGATTACAATTATTGGCAATCAAATAGATATTGAAGCCACTAGCAGGCTAAAACATTTCTTCACACTACAACAATCATACTACCATTGTTAACAGTCCAATGACATTACCGCAAAGTCGTATCGGTTCTATTTCATACACTAGTGTAATGGTTTACAAAAACAGTTTGTTCATGAACATCAACAGCGCAGCGGTAAATCCAAACAACCCAAAGTTACCATGGGAGATACGAGCAGCACCAATCATCCTGGGAGAATTTGTATTCAATTTGGGGTTAGGCTGAAAATTGGGGGGCTTGTCTGAAATTGCCAGTGTTTGTGTAATGTTGCAGGATTTATCAGTGCAGGAAGCCAAGGATTTCACCCACACATTGTATCCACCAACCTGCAAGGGCAGTGTTCCTTCTTTAATGGCTGTGGCAAACACTTGGATGGTCTGGTTGAAGTTGATGGACGGGGTGGGAGTGGTGACGATACCAAGGGCTTTTATGTCGGCCAGGACGATGACGATGGGTAAGATGTCAGGATCATCAACATGCGTTACGTTATCAGAGTAGGCAAGCCAGTCCATCACATCCGTGTTCCACTTCAATGCTCTTGCGATGGCTGAGCCTACTCCATCTGCAAACCGACTTCGGGCATCAGCTTCTGGAAGGGGATCGGAAGATCGCCTATCTCGATTTAAGAGCTTTTTAAATTTTTGGATGACCATTTTGCTGATTTTCATAACCTTTTTGGTTACCCCATCTTTGCCTTCTGTAAAGCACTTTGGAATCTGACTTGCGCCACCACATTCGCTTCCGATATTCCAGATTCCTTTCATTGATTCCCATGCTGTGTCCATCGTAAAAAGAGAGCCCTTGATGGTCCAGAAGATCTTCAAATAATCTGCGCAGCTGAGATCACAGATTGATGGAGCATCTTTGTCGGGGTTTAGATAGCATGGAGTGTGTGAAGCAAACGCTCTCTGTCGTATCTCTTGACACGATAACTTGTACCAAGGACGCAGTAAAGGCACTAAGGAGACCTGGAGACACTTGCGTACAGCATCCACCCATTTCCGTCCATCTGAACTGAATAAGGAATATCGTTTGCCATATAATGTGCAAAACTTCTCAGCGTATCTAATTGCGTAGGCATTGCTGGTATCTTCACATGGGTACCTCTTTTCCAAGCAGTCACGATACCAGTCACATGAGTCTCCTGGTGGGCTGTAGCAGGCTGGAGGTAGGGATGTAGTAGGAGTGCCTGTATACGGGTTGGGAGTGGAACTGAAAACATTACAAGAACAGTCATCTGCCACGGGGCCATCTTCTTTGTTATGCACCTCAAGCATGCACTGGTACCAGCAATACTGCGCATAACGATCTACGCAATGGTGCTTTTGGATACTTTTTTGCTTGATGTAGGCATCAGTGAGGCAGGTAGCCCACTGGTATTGGTTATTATATCTAGAAATCTGAATGCACTCGGTAATTCCTGATGGGCCGGAATATTTTTTGCACTTGTACCGGTTAGCCCATCCGCTCTGCACGGCGGCAAGGAACAACAGGACAAAGATTGACTTCATTTCAAATCTGAGGAATATAATTTAACAAACAGGTTAAACAACCTATCGGTCACCATCAAAATCACCCGTATAGGTGGCAACCTATAGTTTTACTGATAACCGCACACGCGCTGATGACGCGGGCTTCACATGAAAATGACTGAGATTTTTCTGATTTTTGTGACGTCAGCAACGCAAAACTAAGCAAAATTAACCGCAGATTTGTTCGCCTTTCCTTCGCGGTGAATATTTCAAACACTTAGAAAATTTTTAATTTTGAGATACTTACGCTACCTTTCACATACTCTTTTTAGAAAATAATCTATTACTGGCAGAGCAGTTCGGTTAAATTGTTAAGAGCCCGTGACTGTAAATATCGAGAATCACTGGACAGGCTCCCAAAATCGAAAATCCTGATAATTTGCCGAAAAAGACACTTTTGGCGAGCTATGTTCAAAAATATTATGGAAACTTTCTAGAAATTTATAGTTTTCGAGGAAAAGGGGGAAAACGAAAATACCGGATTTTGCCTAATACAAAAATCACAGTTAAATTGACCAACTTCGGTACGCTTGTGCTGAAACAAGGTGTAACGAGAAAACGGGGATACGTTTTTTTCTTTAGTATAAATCATCTCAGTACTTTCTAGCCATTGTCCTTTTTAAAGTTTTGCAGCGATTTAGAAAGTTTTACGGTTTCTTTAAAAAATACCGGTACCATCTCATGCAGTTTGTGAAAAGGCAAAAATTGAGCAACTTCAGTGGCACGAAATTCATCTTGGTATCCATCCTTGAAATCCATCTTGGTTTCTATTTGTAATCAGGCTATGAAAAAACTATCCACGGTCCTTTTTAAACATGAAAACATTTGAACATCTCCACGTTTTCGAACAAACCGTGTTCATATTGTTTCAGTATAAGGGCCGAACTTTATCCTTATACATATTTTGATTTGATATCGGACATACCAAGATAGATTTCGTGCCACTGAAGTTGCTCAATTTTTGCCTTTTCACAAAATGCATATGAGATGGTATTTTTTAAAGAAACCGTGAAACTTCTAAACCGCTGCAAAACTTTAAAAGGGACAATGGCTAGAAAGTAGATGATTTATGCTAAAGAAAAAACGTATCCCCGTTTTCTAGCGTTGCACCTTGTTTCAGCACAAGCGTAGAAATTGGTCAATTTAACTGCGATTTTTGCATAATTTAAAATTAGGTAAAATCCGGTATTTTCGTTTTTCCTCTTTTTCTCGAAAACTATAAATGTCTATAAATTTAATACCAGTATACAAACAGTAAAGTTTGAAATGTTGTTGCGATTTAATTGAAATCAAACATACAGAATTTTTTTATTCTTGCAAAATATATATGCCATATACCATATTTTAAGATGTCTATGTGGGATTTTCAATGCGAAATCTTTAACGCGCAAAATTTCACTTTTACCGATTTCGAAGTTTCTTGTTTATCGTTCTCATGGTAACATCGATTTCATGCGATCAATAATTTTTCTCTTTTCTTTTCTTCTCTGTTTTTCGTTTTTTCCCTTTTTTATCGAATAGTTCACGCATTTTTCTCCCCAAAACAAGAAAGTGCAGGCAGCGGTCGTTTTCATTTTTCTTCAAAATGCGAAATATACTGCCATCGCTGGATATACACCTAATTTTGGCAGTTGGTCATTGGTAATTGGGAATTGGCATTTGACATACGGAACACAATGCAATGCTTCGCTTGAGTGACCGCCAAACAATAGCTTCCCAATGCCCAATTACCAATGACCAAAGCAATCTTTATTGAAATACGTATAAGTCATGTTGACAGCGTATATCGATAACTTTTTGACCATATTTGGGCAGTGTATCAATGTGTTGAATTATAATACATATTATGTGTGTACTCGGCCAGTTTATACGCGGTTCGAAGCTGTGTTGAGGCATATGTATTCTTAGTGTGTGAGATTACATAATACAGCCGCCTCGGGAGCGATGAGAGGCGGCTGTATTCGCAGGCATTAGACCACACTAAAGTGCTGCGTGTCCGAAAAGCCCTCTTTTCCGCCATCACACTCGTGCCTTCAGAACCACTGAGATAAGGTCAACCGGTGTAAACTGAGCGTTTTGGCCGCGTAGAAAACACGATCTTTGCGGCTTCAAAAACATTCAATAAAATCGCTTCTGGTCGACTAAACTCAAATATTTTGGTTCATAAGGACACATAATTATGAGTTAGGTATAATACAACCAAACAAAACCTATCAGACCTAACCTATGAACTGATTTAACAATCGATAACAAATCTTTGCATTGTGAAATCCTGCGCCGGCAGAAATAAGCCTAACAGTATAGTAATATTACAGCTCACTCATTGGTATCATGAGATCGTAAAAATCTTTAATTTTCCTCCAAATTATTCTCCCTTTGCGCGATTTAACTAACATAACAACTATTCAGTTACTAATTCGAAAGTGAAAGTATATATGACAAATGCAAGAAAAAAACATAGAAAATTATTCCTGTAGATGGCGTTTGCTCGAAGTATTTGGTTCCAATGGATTTGGCTGTACATTGACCGGTGGGATTTTAGCAGCGTTACTATATAAGAAGACTGTATCAATTCTGTTGTCAGTTTATTGGGATGGTTTCGTCGAACGTAGCTTCGCAATAACAACGTTCCGTCTGATTCCAGTTTGCATCATATGCAGCATATGCACAAAACGGCAAAAATGTTTCGAGAAAGCAGGAACTGATGAAAAACATGTATGGTTCGACGGTCATGTATACATGTATGTCGCACGATCTAATTCAAGTCATTAACCCGGCGTATATTAAGGTGTTTCCCTCCAGTTTCCATGTAGCCGCACCGACCATTTTTAAGCGGCCGTTTAACTAACTTTCCTTTATTGAATTAGTATGAAACTTACACCAAATATTGTGCTTAGTTTGAAATTTATATGATTGTAACAATTTTGTAAATCGGATTTAAAATTGCGGAGATAAACGGGAAACATTGAAATCACTTGAGTCTAAATTCCGAGCGATTGCGATGGCATCTAGAAAAATCAAAACTATTACGATAAACTATGACATATGGCAAACAAAATATCTAAAAATTAGAAACTTTTGTCAAGCCGATTTTGAGTAAATCAGAAAAACATTTCGAACTTGTGATTTTGCATGTGTATGAGCACATCTACAAAATCCTCAATTAAGCTTATAAAAGTTTAATTTCTCAATCTCAAATTTACGCCAAAATGTGTGTTTATAGTATGAGATGAAAATATGAAAGTTTGAAAATGTTTCTCGTTTTATTTTTGGAGATTTGATTTTCTAAAGGAAACCATAGTTTTTTGACTGAGTCCTTGATATTGTAGTTTTAGCGCTTTTCTATATATTTCAAAAACCGCGAGATAGATTTTTTTCAAACTTATATAGTCGTTTCTTTATAATATGAACAGCATTATCTTGAAGTTTCATCTTGATTGAAACATTGCAACATGGTCAAATAAAATAATAAAGTTCA
This sequence comes from Cladopsammia gracilis, assembly GCA_022457155.1. NCBI lineage: Eukaryota > Metazoa > Cnidaria > Anthozoa > Scleractinia > Dendrophylliidae > Cladopsammia > Cladopsammia gracilis. The sequence continues at coordinate 47,004 of JAJGOT010000664.1, read as the reverse complement.
CCCAAAACGCGATTGAGACTTTGTGTTTTGATTGCACGGTTGAAGGCGCGCAAAGACGCTTTAATTAATTAATTCAGGTGAAGCGCAACGCATTTCTGCGTGACCATCATGATTGTTTTGCGGAGTAATGTTTTGGGGCTGTGTTCCACGTTATTTTTATCATTCCCACGAATTTCAGTGGGACGTTTATTTGAAAGCAGTTTTTTATTCGCATTTGACGTGCACTGGACACTCTCGACATTTTGAATTGTAGGGAAAAGAAAGAAGTCAACTCGATTTGCATAATTCTCAACACGCAGAAACGCGTTACACTTCATCTGAATTAATTAAAGCGTCTTTGCGACGTGCGCCTTCAACCGTGCAATCAAAGCACAACTTCTCAATCGCGTTTTAGGTGAACTTCATTATTTGCAATGTTTCAATCAAGATGAAACTTCGAGACATTGTTGTTCATATTATAAAGAAACGACTATAAAAGTTTAAAAAAAATCTATCTCGCGGTTTTTGAAATATGTAGAAATGTGCTAAAACTACAATATCAAGAACTCAGTCAAAAAACTACGGTTTCCTATAGAAAATCGAATCTCCAAAACTAAAACGAGAAACGCTTTCAAACTTTCATAGTTTCATCTCATACTATAAACACACATTTTGACGTAAATTTGAGATTGAGAAATTTAACTTTTATAAGCTTAATTGAGGATTTTGTAGATGTGCTCATACACATGCAAAATCACAAGTTCGAAATGTTTTTCTGATTTACTCAAAATCGGCTTGACAAAAGTTTCTAATTTTTAGATATTTTGTTTGCCATATGTCATAGTTTATCGTAATAGTTTTGATTTTTCTAGATGCCATCGCAATCGCCGGGGAATTTAGACTCAAGTGATTTCAATGTTTCTCGTTTATCTCCGCAATTTTAAATCCGATTTACAAAATTGTTACACTATTATAAACTTCAAACTTTGTACAATATTTGGTGTAAGTTTCATACTAATTCAATAAAGGAAAGTTAGTTAAACGGCCGATTAAAAATGGTCGGTGCGGCTGCACGGAAACTGGAGGGAAACACCTTAACGTTAGTGAGAAACAAGACAATTGCGTACCAGGCTTCAACGCCGTGGTTAAATTTGTATAAATTGTAACACATCGAAGTACCTCGCAACAACAACATGTTGTATATCGAGAGGAAACTACTCACCGAACCAACGGTATCTTGGAGTAGACGGAAGCACAATACTCGCGAAACCTTTGAAAGTAAATTGGTGGGAGTAACCGAAGCTGCCTTTTGAAACGAACTGGCAAATTAAATCCACCCTTGTGGCCGGAGGGTATGAATGGCGACAACCACCCGAGGAGCCTGCTGGGGCTGTCACGAGTCGTGATGTCAAAACGCAAATAGAAGATGATTTGATGTAGACTTGCTGGTATATATTTTTTGCAAATTAATTGCAAAATAATTATTGACAGGTTTTTTAGATATACCTGGTACCCTTGAACTCCTCCCTCACCACCATCCCCAGATTTGTACTCGCGATTGCAAATCATTATCAATGGCTCGTAAACAATTTACTTTCTAGTTTTCCTAGAAATGCATTGTTGACATTTCGGTCAATGCATAATGTATTGACAGATTAAGTGTCTCTCTCTGAGCCGTGTCGAATTCTGCCAGTCTGTGTGAAATTTAAATGAGTTCCTCAATTTCCGTAAACGTGGGTACTGACTTTCTTATAATGTCTAGTAATTGTTTAGTCGAAGTTGAACAGGGAATGAATGGTCCAAAGTTTTTGGCGATTTGAGCCTGAAAACGTTCTTAACAGCGTTTAGTACTGAAGACAAAATGAAAAGTATTTCTAATCGGTAAATCCGCTTTGCAATATCATCAGTAGTAGGCCAAGTTCTAACACGTCTCAACTGCATGTTATACAAGTCAAATTTGTTGCTATGAAATGGAAAAAGACCAGCTGCACCTAATATTACTAGTTATTATAAGAAGCAAGTTACCATCTGTGTTGCCTGCTGTAAGGTTTAGTCATAGAGCTTAATATAAGCTTCTCAACAGATAAAGCTCCGTCATTACACACTGAATCTAATTTAACAGTACAGAGCCGTATGAGCGTATTACGAGACCGTTGCAAAAATTGCAGTATATGCGAAGCAAAAAGGTTCCAGAAACTTAAATTCATCAAACATGTAGTTACGTGGTTCTGCAATTACATGCATTTCGACTAACAATCTGATTCAATTCGATTGACAATCTGATTTCCTTTAGTGAGAAACAAGATCGATCATTCGGCAGACATCAACATCATGAAATTTGTGCGAAATTAAATCGAAGTGCCTCTTAATGAGAACATTTGCAAATATCATCAGGAATGTACTCACCAGGCCGACTGAATATTGTAGCGACTGAGCTTTGAAGGTGAGGATGAAATTGGTGGGAGTATTAAATACACAATAAAAGGCATTCAAACGTATGACCAAAGGGTGGGGATGGTGGGTACAAAGTTTACAAGAGCCGTTAAAAAGTCGCAGTTTATTACTCTCCTACACTTTACAAAAATTTATATTGAAGATGAAATGGATGTAGACTTTTTCTTATGATTTATTTTACATTCCTTTTTCGGAAAATATTACTTACAATATTTTTTTAGTTACGTAGACCACTCTTTAAAGACGCGAGTGAAAAAACTTGAAAAAACTGGCCAATTTTTTTAAGTTGCGATCCAATTCCATCCTGGCCATGATGACAACGCAGCACTGAAGGCAATTAATGGCAATCGACTTCCCTTGAAAGTGGATGGGTACAAAGTCTGGGTAAAGTCCTTGGCTTTATGCTCTGATAAATCCTGTACTCGAACCAAAACTCTTTCAGTTTCAGTGAGGTCGCCCTGGAGTAGTGCTGCTTTGATCTCCAACGTTAACGTTAACGTCGGGCTCTTTGGAGTCACACCAACCGTTTTTAATATAAATCTACTAGCGTTCTATAACGAATGCTGTTCTCTTATTGACCACGCTACTCACTATCTATCCTGTTGTAGAAAGTGAGTGTGTGCGGTTATCAATGTGCGATTGTTATTTATATCATTATTCAATAAAAACGCGAGCCTGTCTTGCTGTTAAGTTTTGAACGTCTGGTAGATTTATACTAAAACAATTAGATTAATTTGCTCTTGATTTCTATGCGTGATTGTTGATTCAGGCTTCGCCCTCATCAACTGTCACGCTATAGAAATCTCGAGCTCATCATCTAATTGCTAAATGGAAAATATCGTTGATAGTTACTAACGCATTCCATTCCATTTTACATTTTATTTAGCGTGCCATGTTGCATTGTTAGTTCGGAACTTCACAAACCTATCTAAAACTAGCATGCGAAATTAATTTTATTACTCACATGATGTATATTTTATTGCTAACAGCAACAGTAATACAAACTGTGATAAATAGAATCGAAATAGAAATGAAGTAATTGAATGTCCAAGGAAGTTCATGCACTAGTCTGCCACGCAGCCGTTATTTGTCTAGTCACGCAACGCTCCTCCCTAGGAGCGTTGCGTGACGAGACAAATGACGGCTGCGTGGGAGACTATTCATGCCCAGGCTCAATTTCCGGTATGTACTTGGTGTATCCCTTATTATTTTGTATTGAAACACTTAGTTTTTATTTCAGTAGAAAAAGAAGATAAAAACAGCAGAATGGGGAATCGAACCCGGGCCGTATGATCTACTCCATGCACACTATCCACTGTACCACCGAGAACTAGCTGCCGGAAATTGTAATTTTTAAGAGATATAAGATAATATGCTGCCAGCCCAGACCATATATAAGAACTAACCCTTTCGATACACTGGAAATACTGGGATCAGTGCTTAACCCTAAATACTAAAATCAGTGCTTCAACCCTAGATACTGTAATCCGACCCTAAATTACACCGCAATATATCTAAATACACTACAATGAGGGATACATGAAATACCATACATTATGATCAGGGATACACCAAGTACCTAGGCAATTTCCAGGCGTTTTGTGCGCCCGCGTTCCTTCGGCAGGAGGATCTGAAAACCGGACTCCCTCCTTTATAATTTTATAATATAATGTTGTTCGTATAAAAGGAACTTTTTTTGTAAACCGCATCATCAAATGTTTTCCAACCACATTCAACATGAAACGGAAAAAATATAGTTATGGTTGTCTGTGATTTGGGGCCGGGTCGCGTAGCTTAATTTAGGGAAGTAAGTCATTCACTTTGTTTAGTGCAAATGAGAGTTCTTCCTGGCCATTAAACTAGGTGTCCGTTTAATAGAGGTGAAATACAATAAAATTCAGTCGCCAATTGAGAAATCTAAACGGTGACTGTGTCCGCTTGATAGAAGTTACCGCTTAAAAGAGGTCAAATTTACAGTAAACATGGGCAGATATTTCCGGGGATTTGATAAAATGGAGGGTGATTGCTTAACAGAGGGCCGCTTAATAGAGGTTTGACTGTATACACTTCTGCTTCGCCGCCACCGCCTCCTCCCAATGTTTAAAGGAGCGTAAGTAACAAAGACCGCGACGGTACCGAAAACAGGAAAATAGAGCTTCTGTAGGTGCGTTTTACATTTTGGTATATTTCTTTGTCTTCCCTGCAAAACGACGTCAATTGATTTGATTTTCGGTTTTGTGTAGAACGTAAACACAGGACGCGGTTATTATTTTCCTCTCTTTTTATGGATTTATGCATTTGAAAGCCATCCGGGTGATTTGAGGGCTTCAATTTGTCATACGATATCAACCGAATCGTCTGAAATTTGTTTATGGATTTTATTGATCGTAATAGACTGCCTGGACAAATGTTTTGCATCATAAGCTGTTCGCTACCAATATCAAATTAAGGCTTTATGGTCTAAACTAAATAAAAATTTACCGCCTTTCACACAAAAAGAACATTACTCTATACTCTCCATAATATATTGTATAAAGCTGTTCTCTAACTATGTCAAATTAAAATGCTATCAGCTGTCAAACACCAAAAAATCTTTTTTTTTTTTCCATGCTCTCCAAAACAATGTATTATTCGAAAGTAACAATTCAAACAGTTTGTTTTAGATATTGATCAGGTGTGGCGAAGTTACAACGCGAAAGCGAACGCGAAAATAAAACACATGGGAGGGCCTCACTAGCTTACTCGTGAGTTCTATTTCCTTGTTAATATTCCCCTATTAACTTGTCCCCACTAGCTGAAAGCCTTGGGCAGACCACCATGACCCATTTAGTGACCATTTTTTCTCGTTCTGAGGTTGATCATTAAAGGTTAAACTTTAAACTATACTAGTAGTAAAACTACAAGGAATGAACAGGTAACTATAATCGGACTGTGAGGAAGGGACAGAAGTCCCGAAACGTCTGAACATTTAGTTTCAAAAGCGCTTTTATAACTTTTTTCAAACATATTCATTTAATACGATTGGCGCTACACAGTTCATATCTATTATGATTCTGTTAATTCTTTGTTGTTCGTATTTACCGGCCGTATAAAATTAACTATGTCGGTAGTATAGTCTACTGAATGTCCACCAAATGTCAATGAATACTGATAGTCCCGGCACTGAATCACGGTTTAATTTAATTGGAGAGATTTTAAAACCATGCATCTTAAAATTATATTCAGTCACATTACTGCTATCCAGGTCTGATGATCAAAATTCTCGTCTTAAATAAACGGTCGGTACATGAACAAGATAGCTATCATTCCAAACAGCCCGACTTGAAACCGACCAGCACCATTCCAGGGCGATTTATCTGAAACTGCTAGTGTTTGGGTTCGAGTACAGGATTTATCAGAGCATAAAGCCAATGACTTTACCCAGACTTTGTACCCATCCACTTCCAAGGGAAGTTTTCCTCCTTCTACGGCTGAAGCAAACTCGTGGATGGTGTGGTTGAAGTTGATGAACGGGGTGGACGTGGTGACGATTCCGAGAGCTTTACTGTCTGCCAAGACCATGATGATGTCTACGTCATCATTACTCGTACTACCATAACTTCCACTGATGTAAGCCACCCAATCCATCACGAACGTGTTCCACTTCAAGCTTCGGGCAATGGATGAACCGACTTCATCTGCGAACCGACTTCCGGCATCAGCTTCTGAAAGGGAAACAAAGGAATCTGAGGAATAGTCGTCCCTCTTCTCCCTTTGGACCGATATTTTGGTGAAATTCATCATTCCGTCATGATCAGCTCCATCTTGAAAACACTGGCGAATCCAACTGCTCTTATCGCATTCAGTTTCTATGTTCCACAGGCCTTTCAATGATTCCCATGCTGTGTCCAACTTTGAGAAAGATCCCCTAATGGTCCAGAAGATCCTGAAGTAATCCGTGCAGTTGAGGTCACAAATGGAAGTGACATTTTGGTCCGGCGTCAGGTAGCATGGAGTCTGATAAGCGAGTGCCCATTCTCGTATTTGGGGACACGTTGATGAGATCCAAGGACGTACCAACGGCACCAAATTCACCTGGAGACATCGGCGAGTAGCATCCACCCACTTTTGTCCCTCTGGACTGAATGAGTCCCTCCGATCTTCGTACAAGTTGCATAACTTCTTAGCATATTGTATCGCGTAGGCATTGGTGGTGTCTTTACAAGAATAATCCTTGTAAAAGCAGTTGCTGTACCAGTTGCATGAATCTCCAGAAGGGCTGTAGCAGAACTGTGATAAATGGGTTGTTAGTTTTCTTCCAGGTGTACAGGAGCAAACCCCTTTTACTGGGCCGGAGTTTGCGTGGTATATCTCCACCATACACTGGTACCAACAATACGTTGCCAAGGGGTTTCTACAGCTTGCAGCGTGGCCGGTTTTTTGTTGGATGTAGCTGTTAGTGAGGCATGTTGCCCACTGATACTCATTGTTGTAGACGGATGAGCGTATGCATTCAATGGTTCCAGAGGGACCTGTGAATGGGTCACACTGACTTATATCACACCAAGCACCCTGAACGAGGAACAAAAGTGCTAATATTGATGACCACATCTTAAACATCCAAAACAATCTGAGAAAAAAATATATATATATATCAGTTTTTTGAGGGGAACTACCTCGTTAATGTTTCAAGTATATTTTTATCCAAAAAAGCCTTGATTAGTTTGTAGATGGATGTTACGTAATTAAATTAATTAAAAAGAGTGGCATCTTCTTGATTGAATTGATCTGAATCAAGCGAAGTAGGATCGAAAAACGGGGCAATTTACTCAAAACAAACACCAGAGTCGAAGATGGAAGCAGCCATTGGTGGCCAAATGTAAATAAAAGCCGAGGGCAGCACAAGGGTGACGTCATTAGATTACGAAAGCTGGCCGAAGATAAGAGAGCCTTTCGACGGATGTTAACGAGTGTCGACCTAGTTATACGGTCGCCATCTTGGATCCGCCATCTTGGATTTCTGAAATTTTTTAAAACCTCTTATTCACTCAAAACTAATCAAAATCAATTAATAAAAGCTAAATGACGTAAAAATATAAAAGTTATAGCAATAAACATTGTTTTCTTCATTCAAAGGTATAAATATGCAAATTTCAAAAAACATGGCTGTCAAAATCTTGTTTCCATGGAAACATCAAGTCACGTGATCAAAAATTGTCATATAAATTTTAGGAAAAGTCACAAAGTTTGATGGCGTTTGAATACGTATTAAAGAAGTTATGAATGTTGAAAGTTAGCGCGGGCACTTTGTGCCCCCACCCCCCCCCCCCCCCCCCAGGCCGAATAGGGCTAAGAACTTCCCCAGGCATCCTATATATAAGTAAAGCATCAGCCTGAAACAGAAAATCACAGGTTCTTTTATGCGGGTGTTTACTGTATTTTTCTCTTTTTTTTTCTTAACTTAACTAATACGTTTTTTCTGCACGTTTTTTTTTTTTAGCAGGAATTATTAAAATTTCAGAAACGGGTTTTGCGAGGCCGGGTAAAGTCGAGTGGAGATTAAGCCGAAAGGCTCTCAACTTGCCGTGTGTATGAACACATTTGTAAACAGTTAGATTCATTTTTTTTTAAATTTTACACGTTTTTTTCTGCACGTTTTTTATTATTATTTAATAAATGCATTTAAACACGTGATATTTATCACGCTCATCTTTTTATGCATTGAAACCGCTAGTGAATTCTGCTGAACAAACCATTATTTACGATTAAAAAAGGCAAAAATGAATGAAACTTAATTTATTTCAGACAAGTACAAAGCCTGACAACTCGCACGATTTCGCCATCAGTGACAGAACGAAATTCGACCCTTCCCGAAACAAATGATTAAGGAAATTATTTTAACTTTTTATTTACGCATGACACCTCTCACGCTTTTGCCTTCAGTGCCGACAAAAGTGACAACTCTCACGCTTTTGCCGTCAGTGCCGACAAAAAGAGAATTGACCCTTTTGGACAAAAACATTCACAGTAACATGAATATTTTTCATTGAGCCACACAGTGCAGACTGCACGAATCCTTCTTGCCCGTGAGTGAACAAAATAGCGCCGATCATACTTTCGATAGTCCATCTTAACATCTTTCGTTACTGCAATTACTTTCGTAAGTTAAGGTCAACTAATTTCACAGGACATAAGATTACGCTAAATTACGATTTGTACTTCTATGAAAGTGCAACTTAGCTATTAATTTGAAAACAAAAAGGGAAAGAAAGGTGACAAGGTATTTAGCGCAAGCATTGGTTCAATAACTGAACCTATTAATAAGCTTAACCAAAAGCGCTGGAACAACTCAACATAACTCTTGTACGAATTCAGTTTCCTTTTTTCTTATGCTTGCGTTTTTACTTCAATGTGGTGGTGGTTGCTAGTGGAAACCACATACGAAAGCGTGCTTGTTGTTCGTATACATGCCACATCTATATTTCTAACTAGTTTTCACCTTAAATACCCTTGAATTGTATGCTTCTTTCATGCCTACACTCGAACTTACAAAAGTGTAGTTAGGGAAAAATCGTTTTAGACTTCAATGTGTGCGGCTGAAAACAAAATGAGCTTATACTAAATACCAAACAGTTATGACAATTTTGAATAATTGCCGAGCAACAAATATGCATTATTCCAGCTTTACTCAGTACTGATGCGAAAATTACAGCTCATTTTCAAGTTAAAGCTGATAATTTTACAGAAGGTGTTTATATGCAAATATAATGGTCAACGACTTCAGCTGGACGCGCCTTAATGTGTGCAAACAAACACGTACACGTACCAACCATTTCTGGCCGACAAGCAGGTCCGATGATGTATTTTCGGTAATGGGAGCTTAATCAGTTTGCTTCGTTAAATTAAACAAAAATGTTAAGTCGAATTCTAAAGTCCGAACTGCAACAACTAACTCAGTGGCCAATGATTTCTAACTCAGTTTCAAATGAAAGAATTTTTACTTTTAGTTTTCCACTGAATCGGATTCCCGATATTTCTATGTAAAATTAAGAGCCCCGTATCGTCTTCACCACTATTAATAGCGAAAACTAAAGTTCTTGTGCAAATTAAAAGAATAACTCACCTGCAGTCACACAGCTAATACATTGATTTAGAGATTTAAGGAGTATACGAATGGCCAACAACCTCGACGTGTTGACCCGTCTAATTCGACGTCTAATGAGTGCGAACTGAGCACGTACGATTTTATTATGACAAACATCCTGGTTTGTTTCGAGCTATCTGATTGGGCCAGTTTTACTTTCGTATGCAAGAAGACATTTTGCTTACATTTTGTAAATTTAAATAGATGGTTTAACCACTGACCCCAAAATTCCACAAATGCAGTTTCGCACATGCAAACGGAAAATTTGAAACTAGACGGGTCCGAAATTACGTTCCAAAATATCCAAATCGAATTTCCAAACCGTGTAATTTGCAAAGTTCATTGGAAAATCAAAGACTCACTTACCAACTTCACTTCTTCAGTCCCGTGCATGTCCATTATAATTATTAGCCAGACAAAGCCAATTCAATTGTAAAATTCGAAACAAATTTCAAGTTCGTTAAACCCCCCCACCAACGAAGTTCAAACTGAAGGGCGACAAGCGAAGGCCTTTTTCGGCAAAAGTAAAACAGTTATGAAATCGCGTTCTCGGGCAAAATCCCCATTGCTACGGACCATTACTGGTAAAGGCCCTGTCACACTATTGCGTATGAGAGAAACGTATGAAAATTCATAAAATAATTTTCACATGCACAAAATGCCCTAGAAAATACATCGTATGACCAGCGTACTTAACTGGCCTATGAGTAACGTACCTCTAGCCTAACTCTCGCGTATTCAGCGTATGCCTAGCGTATGCTTAGCATACTGAAACCATAGGTCCGAATATACACAAAATTTGTAAGCATGCTTAAAAAATTTTTTTTTGCCTCGCCGTATGCCGCCGTATGCCACCGTATGCGACCGTGCTTGAAACGTATACAACCTATGCCTAACGTACCCCTAGCGTATGTCAGCGTATACCAGCGTATGAGTGATATTTTTCATACGCTGACATACGCTAGTACGATACGCAATAGTGTGACAGGGCCATAAGACGGAAATCAGCAAGTAAAACCCATTTTCCTGAGAAGTGCGTTACGGTGGAGCTGATAAAAGCCGGTCTTCTCTTACAAGTGGCGTTTCAAGGTGTGTTTCTACTATCGCTTAAGGCGCTGTGACACTAGGCCATGATTCTTGCAACTTGTCTCGCAACAACTAAAAACCGTGCGTTGCGGTGCTGCGAGACATGTTGCACGAGAGGTATTACACTGTGCCATCATGTTTCTCGCTCTTGATAGGAACAAACAGCGCAGGGGACTGGCACGAAGTTATCTAAAACTTACTCCGAGAACCCGCCGGCGTGACATCTTGAAGCATTCGTTTCACCTCTTTTGTCATCGAAGTACGCAGGCTATATAACGTTTTCTTGATCTCCTGAACTGGCATACTGAATTGCTGCGAAAGCGTTTGTGAATCATCGAGCTTCCTTTGTTTGTCTTTGTAAATTGCTAACGAGGTATTCCACAGCGACGGGAGTTCTTTCAATGCTTGAATCAGCCCTTTTTTTCCGCATCTGTCATTTTGGGTACTGTCGTGGCCATACAGTAACTCTCAGCCGCCATTTTGTCTTCGCGACAACTACGCTCATTCGCTGAAAGGAACAAATTAATTGGATGATGTCACAAAACGTTGGGGCAAACGTTACAGGAAGCATGTTACACTACGCAGAGCTTGAAAAATAATTCGACCGTTGCAGCGTTGAGAGAATCGTTGCGAAGTAGAACCGAGTTCTTCTTCTCGCAACGATTGCGGCAACAAAAACATTCCGAGAAATGTTTGTTGCAGGGTATCAGTTACACTAAGCAATTTTTCTCGCAACTTGTGTCGCAAAAAATTACGAGACATGTTGCACGAAACATTGCCTAGAAGTGTAACAGTGCCTTCACACAATTGCGACGTGTGTACCTACAAAAAGATCACAGTAAATATCCACCTTTAGTGACATTTTGGAAACCCTATAAATTTGTACTCATCAAGTTTAGCTGGAATTTCCAATATTTTTCAAATTTGCGAAACACCGGTCGCATTAGAAAACTTGATGTGTGGATAGATTTTTATCTTAAACAAACACAAATTTGATGGAAATTTCCCTAGTGCGACCAGGCCCTTAAGCATCGACGCAACAACGCCGAGGAAAACGTCACTTGTCAAAATGAATTCGCGCTTTGTTGAAGAAGTTTACAATTGTACCATCCAATTTGTTCAATTTGTCTAACGTGACTGAATTGTCCAGGACCTTATAGAACGTAAGGACATTTTTAAGTTTAAAACAAAAAGAAAGAAAACTTACTGTCGGTTGTTCACGTTCTCCGGAAAACCTATAATTTGATGTGGTTGTTTTGCAGTGAACAGCAAAGAAATGTACCAAGATGTAAAACCCAATGTGCAGAGGCATTGTTTTCGCTCATTCAATCTATTTTGTGCCGTTCTCGCCGGCGCCACCGTCATGGTTTCTTAAGTTCCCCAAAAAGAATTGACAGACCAAAGCGAAATCACCCCTTCCAGTCAGATGAACCTCAGAATGATTGGTTCGGTGAGTGATAAACCCTATCAGTCAGATTTTGATAGTGGGATGAGGGTGGCTCCAAATAGAGCAGTTTTCAATTGAGTGTCGAAAGTAATTACACAATTGTTTGGTTTTGCATTGCTACGCTTTGTGATTGGCTAAAACATCTCGCGCCACTTTCTCGACCAATCAGAAGTAAAACCAAAACCAATCGTGACTTGCTCGCACGCGTTTTCCCGCGCTTGGCGCCGCCGACATGTAATTGCTTCGAACTCTGATTGGTTCTTTGGATTGTTTACGACTGCTGTGATTGGTCAGAGTAATTACTTTGGTTTTAGTTTTACCACACTCAATTGAAAACTGCTCTATTACAAAAAGCTAAACATTTTCACTTTCTCACATGGGGATCTAACTTTGTATATTGATTATTTTGACGAACGCACCATAACCGCAGTTAAGCGCGCGTACAGCACGTTAAATAAATGTGTTATCAGCAAATAAAAAACGCCGCTTGGACGCCTTAATTATAAGCTGGCTATGATAATTATACTCTTACATCAAAGGTTATGTTCTAAACCGAACCAAAAATTTTATCTGCTTTTTCTACACTATCCGTTATAGTCTGCTATAACACTGAATTCTTATGCATGTATATGCCCTTTGAAAAGATTACAGTCTGTTTACCAAAATCTGTATACGTAATAAAATCAGATAAGTGAACCGGCTCTACTTATTAATTACTGTAAACACGCTAAGTTAACATGTAATCAGAAGTCAAAAATTGTATGTCCTTTAAAAAACCATTCCCATGCATGACATCAGGCTGTTATAAAAGCATGCAATTAGAAATCCTATATGCCTCATATGACTGTTCTCGAACAGCCAGTCTGATTAATAAAATCATCGTAATACACCTAGAAAAATAGTTGGTAAATGAACAAGACAGCAATGATTCCAAATAGCCCGACAATACCACAGGAGACTCTGGAACCACCATTTATGATTGGCCAATCAGGAGGCTTGTCTGAAATTGCCAATGTCTGTGTTCGAGCACAGGATTTATCAGAACATAAAGCCAATGATTTCACCCAGACATTGTACCCATCCACCTGTAAGGGAAATTTGCCTTCTTCTGTGGCTGCAGCGAACTCGTGGATGGTGTGGTTGAAATTGATGGAGGGAGAAGAAGTGGTAACGATGCCGAGAGCTTTACTGTCTCCAAGGACAATGATGATGTCTACGTCATCACTGCTACCGAAACTGCCACTGATGTAAGCAACCCATTCCATTACAAACGTGTTCCACTTCAAGATTCGGGCAATGGATGAACCGACTCCATCTGCGAACCGACTTCCGGCATCAGCTACTGGAAGGGAAACAGCGGAACGCTCTGAGTTCTGCTCGAACGTTTGGACTCTAACTTTGATGAAATTCATAATTCCGTCAGCTTTTCCTTGGAAGCACTGACGAACCTGACTGTTCACACTGCAAATAGTTTCTATGTTCCACAGTCCTTTCAATGATTCCCATGCTGTGTCCAACTTTGGGAAAGATCCCCTGATGGCCCAGAAGATCCTGAAGTAATCCGTGCAGTTGAGATCACAAATCGACGACACATTTTGTTCCGGCCTCAAGTAGCATGGATTGTGAGTAGTAAACACTCCCTGTCGCATTTGGTTACACGTTGCTGCGACCCACGGACGAAGCAACGGCACCAAATGGAGCTGGAGACAGCGGCGAGCAGCATCCACCCACTTTTGTCCGTCTGGACTGAACAAGGCTCTCCGCTCATTCAACAAGCAAAACTTCTCAGCGTATCGTATGGCGTAGGCATTGCTTGTATCTTCGCAGTGATACTTCCTTTCCAAGCAGTTGCGGTACCAGTTACAAGAGTCTCCAGATGGGAATTTGCACTCTACAGGCAGAGTGGATGTAGATGTTTGCCCAGGCACACAGGAGCAGAGATTACTCACTGGGCCAAATTCCTTGCTGTATACCTCCAGCATACACTGGTACCAGCAATACGCTGCGTTTGGGTTACCGCAGTTGTGTATAAATTGGCCGCTTCTTTGTTTCATGAATCTGTTGGTGACGCATACCGCCCATTGGTACTGGTTGTTATAGTTGGGAATCTTCAGGCAAGCAGTGTTTCCTGAGGGCCCTGAGATTTGGCTACACTGCTGGGCCCAAGCACGTTCTACGAGGAACAAAAGTACTACCACTAATGACCACATCTGAAGCCTATGAAACAAATAACCAGAACACAGCAATATCAATATATAAATTTCCTGTTTAAAGAGGGTCTTAAATTGAGCCCTAAGGCATGAAAAAATATCAAAATATTCATTGTAAAGTGGAGGAATAATGAATTAGTTGAATTATGATGAGTATAATAAGACTGTTGTCACTCTAACTCGAAAACTCCTTACTAGTTATATTTCACATGTATTGCATGTGCTAACAAAATTCCAGTATTTTCACATAAAAATTGCCGAAGACCAGTTTTAAAATCGAAACCCATGAATAGACATATCGTAGCTGTCAAATTAATTACATCGCAATATTTGATCCGTGAATATGCAAATTGCCGCAGTTTCCATCGGTCGTCTGAATGTGAAGATAAACTTTTGTCAAGATATGTGTAAAGTGATGGTCATCATTCGGCCAACTTTAATATTCTAACATCAATCAGGTATAAAGCGGATAATTATGGAAGTTTTTTTTTCTCTCGCCCAGGCCGACTGACGTATGGACTGTATCACTATGTACTATTACTGACCCGACCCGGATACGCAAAAATCCTCGACAGAGTACATCATTAAACGGATGACCATTTTGTCTCTCAGTCGGTGGGTTCAAATTGACCACTTCAATTCTTCTCTTGGAAGTTCATCGTCATTTATTTCCTTCCGTGGGCATGCGTAGACCTTACAGTATGCCCGGGAAACAACTTCAATGAAGAGAAGTCGCGATAATAGTTTTCACGTGATCAAATAAATAAGGCAATGCTGCCTCTTTCGCTCAGTTGCCACTCGTGCAATAAACCACGTCCCTTCAGTGACCATCTTTTAGCGAAATCCCGTTTGAAACATTTCTTAGTAACGCGGTGTCTTTAGGTGTCGTTTAAATGGCTACCTATTCTACTCCTGCTGCGGTCCCTCCCAAGAGAGTATAACACTGCTTGTAACTACAATTTGAAGTTCCGGACAATGTAAATCCAGTTGCAAGCGTCATTCAGATCATATCAGTAACAGTGGAGAGCAAATGCTGCATACCATTTGCATACTTTTTCGATTCTTAAAAAATCTGTTTCAATTCGCTGCAATATTAATGCCCCGCAACGCGAGAAATCTTCGTCTGAGAGGAAGTATAAAGTTCGCAAGAACGGTGACCATGTTGGCTTTAGAAAATTAAATATATTTCAGAGCACAAAGTAAGCCACGCACGAACGGCTTTACTGTAACAGAATTTTGTAAAGACAAGACTTACTCACCTTTTATCCATTAATTTGGCCGAAGCCAGTGTTGTCAGTGTTCGAATGCTGGGTCGAAGCAACTGAATGCGCTGAATAACAACAGATAACAACAACTGCATGTAAATATACTAACACTTAGAATTTTCCTGTTTGTTCCCGGCCATGTTAGCCGATTGGTCAACACTCCCACGTACGCAAAAAGTGGTTTAACTGAACGTATGCCGGAGATACTTTCTTATATAAGGCATTGATAATAGCGGGTTTTTTTTTTAAGTCATAACGCAGTGTCATAGTTGTGCGGGTTGTCAGCTACTAACCATTCTTATCCCGTGCTTTCCTGTATATAATCAGGAAGCTTTGCGGCCAACCTGTTTTCTGGGGAATTTCTTGAATCCGAAAACTAATAATTGATAGCAACTATTTCCTGTTTTCCGAATTAGAAATCAAAACTCCGAAATCCGAAATCTACTCCCCTTTACCTGAACGATTTAATTCAACGATATCAACCAGTGCGCAACCTGAGATCGTCCAAAAACATAATCTTCTTGTAATACCAAATGTTAATCTCAAATCCTATGGCCGGTGTGCTTTTTTCTTTGCGGCACCATATCTGTGGAACACCTTACCTAAACATATAAAACATGCGGAAACTATTGACATTTTTAAACGTAAACTTAAAACCTTACTTTTTTGCACACGAATTTGTGACATACATAATGCTTTGTAAAGAGCGTGGCGCGAGGATCGCGCTCGCAATTTAAAAACCCGGCCTGTTCTGCATAAAATTATTATAACTAACTCAAGCCTGGTTTCCATATAATCGCAACGATCGCAGAAAAAAGTGTTGTGCGACCCTTGCGATCACATGGAAACCAAAACGTTGCGATCCTTGCGATGGCGATCGCAGAGATAGAAAAATCGCAATGGCAAGGATCACGAGAATCGCAACGTTTTGGTTTTCATATGATCGGAAGGTCGCACAACACTTTTCCCTGCGATTATATAGAAACCAGGCTTAAGAATGCGAACAGTTTACTACAAACCCGGGTACAAACGAGTGACCCGCGCATCGCGCGCGCTATTTGAACAACTTTAAAAACAACCTGTTCTTTGTAAAATTATTTCAGCCAATTCAGGTAACGTTTTGATTATCGTTCTCTTGACATCGCGAGTCTATCGAGTCTATTGTGAAACTTTTTTTTTTAAATCCCTGTTCTGAGAAAAATAATTTCCGCTTAAAAGAGCGGTTCGCCTTTAATTAGAGCGCCATTGTTAACTTTATCGCACCTTGACATTCACTTCACACTTCCAACGTTTGATTGACAGTAGGTGAGTTTTGTGAACAGACCTAAGTATTCCCAAAGCTAAATCTGTTGACCAATCACTGCCGACCAGTTACGATCATGCAAATTATTATGCCGCGCGACACAAAATCGGCCACCGTAAGTACATGTCGCAAAAGACAATGCCATTCTGGGCAATGGAATTTCTTGAATCCGAAAACTAATAATTGATAGCAACTATTTCCTGTTTTCCGAATTAGAAATCAAAACTCCGAAATCCGAAATCTACTCCCCTTTACCTGAACGATTTAATTCAACGATATCAACCAGTGCGCAACCTGAGATCGTCCAAAAACATAATCTTCTTGTAATACCAAATGTTAATCTCAAATCCTATGGCCGGTGTGCTTTTTTCTTTGCGGCACCATATCTGTGGAACACCTTACCTAAACATATAAAACATGCGGAAACTATTGACATTTTTAAACGTAAACTTAAAACCTTACTTTTTAAACGAACTTTTTAAATTTAACTGAAGTTTGTATATTTTATTTGTAACGTTTTTAGCTTTTTAGAACATCTTTATACTTGTAAATAATTTATTGTTCTTCTTTTTAAGCGAGCTTTTTAAATTAACATTGTAGATTTTAGATTATATTTTTACTGTATTTTGAATGTAATTACTGCCTTTGAATCGCCGAGAAAAGGTGCTATAGAAATGTGTTATTATTATTATTACTAGTAATTTCAATGTGAAAGTGAGTGCTGGCGAAGGGGGATAAAACAGTGGGAAGTGAATTGAACATTGGACAGCTCCGGTAATTTTTTCAACTTTTTAAGGGAAGGGGTTTAAAGGGTGAGTAGAGTAGGCTTTCCCTGGATGAGTTGTAAAAATCACTACAGCAAGTGGTGTTTTTGAAAATTGCCCAACCATAGCCTTACTGACTTGTATTACCCACACTGCTAAACTAACTATCGACTATAGGCTGCTTTATAAAAAACCTATTGCCAAGAACTTATTATTCAAGTTACAGATATTTTAAAGATACAGTAATAATTGACATTGAAGAGAAATAACTTTTACAAAGGACAATTCAAGAGGATTTTGTCTCAAGCGAATTGAAGATTTCATAATAGCTTTCTTAAAAAACAGAACAAAAGTACATTGCTTTACTAAGTATCTTCACTTACGGCTGCTTGTTTACATTTTTAATAATTCATTGTTCAAGTTAGAGTTATACCTAGAAACATGACTCAACGGTCGAATCAGCCGGCCCAGCCGGCACAGATTTTGAATTATTTGCCTCCACGGGCGAAGAACTCGTCTGAATGTGCAACGAGTCGTTGGATTTCAGAGTGAAACAATCATCTGATTTCACAGAATAGTTCGCTTCGACGAGCGATTGACATTTTTTCAATTCTTTCGCCTCAACGGGCAAAGAGCATGACTCAACGGTCGAATTATCCGCCACAAACATACATACATACATACTTTATTTAATGTGGATATACTCTTAGCTTAAAAGCTAGTTTACAGGTATTCCACCTAATAACTAGTTAAAACCTAACAATTAAACAACACTAATATAACAATTCATCAGATAAAACCACTGATTAAATACTAATGTCAAAATGCTAATTAAAACTAATATTACAAATTTACTTATCTCCGAAATTTAACGATTTAATTCTCTTTACAATTTCATTGGTGCCCACTTTTGTTCTAATGTCATTTGATAGTTCATTCCATTTCTTAGCTGCAAAATATCTCCATGATTTCAGTCCGTATTTAGAAGTGTTAACTTTAGGCAAAAAAAAACATATTCTTGGCGTCTGAGATTGTACTTAAATGAGCGTACCGTATCTTCTCGATTAAACGCCGGGCCCCGAATAAACGCCGGGTATAATAGAGGAAGTTGTAAGTAAGCCCCTCAAACGTTTATTTGTGGTATAAGAAAATTAAGATTTAAGGGCAAGGTACACGTCTGCCAAGAAAAACGAATAATAACACTTTCTTAAAAAATGGCGGGCGAGAAAAAAAACTACTGATTCAAAGAAACGCCGGGTCCACTGAGCCAAGTTTGAAATAAACGCGGGGGCGTTTAATTGAGAAAATACGGTAAATTAATAAGATTTCTGATTGCCTGTGGTGCTTTGTTCAAAATACTATTGTGTATTGTCAATAACATGTCTTGAATTCTTCGAGATTCCATGGGGGGTAGTCTTATCCTTTCCAAGAGATGCTGATAAGATGCATGTTTAACAGCACAGGTTTTGAATTATTTATAATTTGTCTCAACGGGCGAAGAACTCGTGTGAAAGTGCAACGAACAAGGAATCAGAGAATTAACTCTGTGAGTAAATTATAGTGCTAAGGTAAACCCATAAATTTCCCTGTACTGAGCGTTAGCCCTAGTAAGGAAATGAAGGACCACACGAGAGAAAGAAAAAATCTTTGACCTCGGTGGGATTCGAACCCACGACCTCCGGATTAGATCTTCCGTCGCTCTACCGCTTGAGCCACGAGGCCGTACGGGAGCGGATCGTGGGTAATAAGGTGATTCGAATCCCACCGAGGTCAAAGATTTTTTTCTTTCCCTCGGGTGGTCCCTCATTTCCTCACTAGGGCTAACGCTCAGTACAGGGGAATTTATGGGTTTACCTGAGCACTATAATTTACACACAGAGTTAATTCTCTGATTCCTTGTTTGTATCACCAGTGCTAGGTGGCTCAACATTTATTTGAAAGTGCAACGAGTCGTTTGATTTTACAGTTGAGTAGATCGCTTCCACGAGCGATGGACATTTTGGATTGCTTATAGCAAGCATTCGTTCGTGACCATGATGAATAATTTCACAAGCAAATGAAGACATTTAGCAAACATTTAGAAAATACGTACCTACTACTGCACCTCGAAAGCGAAAGCGTCTGACAGCGTGACAGATTCTCCGTGACAGATTCTCACGTGGATTGTCGATTTAGACAGTTGTCGCCTTTCGTTGTCACGGTTGATTGATTGCGTTTCGAAGCAAAATGACAGACGTTGCTAGGCGACAGTGACAATAAACCACTGCGCATGCACCCCATCTTACATCCGACAAAATTTTGAATTTTTCCCCCATTGCCAAGAATAGTGTGCTTCCTCGCTAACGCTCGCCAGCAATTATTATTATTATTATTATTATTATTATTATTTTTAAATCAGAAATCCGAATTGAGAAATCAGAAATCAGAAATCTGATTTGTGATGTTCAGACTTAACACTTAATTTAAACTTCTACTGATCCGACATACTGAAATACAAATTGCTCATTTTAGAGGAAAATTAAAGCCGTTTTGTGCATCAGACGGAGACAGCTCTTTCAGGCCTTATGATTTTAAAACGTAGTGACAGATTATCAATCGTCAGCACAGTGGACGGATTATCTACTAGCCGAAGACAAGTTAAAGTCGAAACTGAAGGGCAGAAAACTTTGGAAAATTTTCAATTGTTGAGTTGTTTAACTGGATTCAAAATTGACACTAATCCTGGGTTTCGAGATGGGTTGGCTTAATCGTGCTTTGAATAGCCAGGCGCGACTAATAAATTTTGAAAGTATCAAAATGCTTCAATGTCGAAATTCTAACCGACAAGTCAAGAAAATATAATGATCAACATTGTAAAAATGTCAAAAATGTATAACCTTCAAGGTATATTCAAGTATTGGCGCCTCGCTGCCTACAAGCGTAAGAGCATTTCTTTTACGAACTAACCGAGGTCCTAAAACTTTCTGATAGTCAACTTATTACATGCAATAAGAGGGAAATTAGAGCCGTTTTGTGCATCACTGAGACAGATCTTCCACGGCTTCTGATTTAGAAACGAAGTGCCAGATTACTAACCGTCAGTACAGTTGACGGATTGTCAACAACAAATTAACTGCATACGCAGTTTATGTAAACCGGGATGTAAACACATCTTTGCAAGGAGTGATTTGTTCGTGAATGTAAAGTTACCTGATCACTTTGACACTACCGCCGGCCTTTGAACTGAGCTTCTTTGCTGGGCAATCTAGATCTGCTAGATTCTTCTAAGATTTATAATACTCAAATCATTGAACTGTGATAATTTAAATCAGAACCCAAACTGTTACAGGTCAGTGTGGAAGCTACTTTAATAATAGTTTTTCTTTGTTGATAAATGCCTTAGAGGCCAGGATGGTTAATTATATCGGCTGCTTTGATGTTTTTGATAACTTAAATAACTTATTTTGTAAGTAAAGCGTGAAGCGTCCCACTGCCTAGGCTTTTGCAAATTACGATCATTTCCACAGGGTCCAGAGGAGCTCTATTTGATCGTACAAGACGCTATTTTCTTCGAATCGTCGCCGTCTTGAAAGTTTAACTGATTGCGTTACACAATATGTACCGCGGGCCAAATTACTAAGGGCGCAATTATCTTCGGAAAGCGAAGCTTTCCGAACAAGGCACGAAGTGCCGACAACGAGGCACGAAGTGCCGAGAGAAAAGAAAGGAAAGGGAGGAAACTTGTACCACGTGACGAGTTCGATCTGGTGACGGAAGTGGCAATGACCGGAAGTGTGGTGACCGTTACTAATTCAAAAACATTAGCTGTGGAGGGAAAATAAAAAACATGGAAAATTCTTCTTTGAAATGGTCTGCTCCTGCAAGAAAATCCGCGTTAGAAGAAAAAAAAAATATCGAGCAGGACAAAACATGCTTACGTTTCGAAATGGTAGAAAGATCATTGAAAATTTAACGCGTGTTTAATTTCGTTTGGTGTTCAAACGGAAGCAGTTGCCAGACTGGCATGTCGCAATTGCGAGCGGAGGTTTTAGTATAAACAGGGAGCTAAAATTACAACCTTGACTGAAACAAACTTCAACTCTCTACAAGTTGACTAGCTTATTAAGCTACAGCTCTCTCTGCTATAAAGCTTGGATCCTGAAAATTAAAATCCTGCAAAGACAAAACTAAAATAGCTGGGCCCAGCGTGACATTACGAATAACAGAAAAGACATTCACGCCAACAGATCATTTCAGATCCTGTCATGTCCGGTATTTCAGAGAGAAAAGTTAAAGAAATTTAAACGGCTTTCTTACATAAAAATCTACATGCTAATATTAGTAGCGAAAACAACACACCAACCGCCAGGCAAAAAAAGACGCTATAAAAATAAGGTCAAAATCTACAAGTGCGACACCACAGGAAACCACAACCGACAGACTTGACCTCTAGTCCGTTGCACGCGGCTTTTGAAAGGTTTTAAAACCCAGTCCACGCTAAAATCCTTCTTGACAAAAGGCTAAATGTAGAATACCCATTTTACACTAGAACAGTAGAATTTGCGAAGAATTTCAGCAGACTTCTCAAGATTTACATCTTAAAATTCCGCGAAACTGCACACGGGCATGATCATAACCTTCGGCAGATGCGATAACGACTGAAAAAAAAACTTCCGATAATGCGCACAGTACCTGATGGCGTCATTCCGTCACCAGATGTTGCGGTGCACATCGAACGAAACCGATGCTTTCAAGGCGTAAATTTCGGTCGCCGCAAATGTAGGTTTACCTACTTTTTTGGATGGATTTCTTCAATATTTCCTTAGAATATAGAAATTACAGATCACATACTTAAAATGAGGCGTTTTTACTGAAATTCGTGTGAGTTACAGGGATTTGAAAAACTATGCCTAAATCAGTTTCCTCCCTTTCCGTATTCTTTACTGTACGCCGATTTCGCAGCTTCCGAGCCCGTAGTAATTTGGACCGCGGTACTTATTTTGTGTAACGCAATCAGTTTAACTTTCAAGACAGCGACGACCAGCGACGACTCAAAGAAAATAGCGTCTTGTACGATCAAATAGAGCTCCTCCGGACCCTGTGTCATTTCAGGGAAAATAAGAAATCAGAAATCAGATGTCAGCCACTTTGTTGCGGAATGTCACTCCGCCAATCAGAGCTCACAAAAGAAAACGAATACCCTCACCAATATGAGCGGGACTGCCCGGCATAGTAAATCGAACGTTCGAAAATCGAACTCAATCGAACTCAATCGAACTCAATCCGTGGATTGAGTTCGATTGAGTTCGGCAATCGAACGAAATCGAACACCGGACTTTCAGTGAGTTCGATTTCCGCACAAATCGAATTCAATCGAACAAATCAAACTCAATCGAACTCAATCCATCTGATTGTGTTCGACTGAGTTCGGAAACCGAACTCAATCGAACACAATTAAATGGATTGCGTTCGATTGGCTCTGGTAAACCTATGTATGTACATATAGGTATGTAACCTTATACAAAGCAAGCCCATCAAAGCAGGTTTTTCTTGTGCTTTTTACAATTTATTCAATAACAGAAACCCAATTTATAAACTGTCCACGGCAGTTAAGAGAACAGAACAGAACAGAGCAAAGCTATCATTCCCGCGGGCGTATTCCGAAATTGTTGTACCCTTTCCTTTTTTAGCTAACTTACAATTGCGGCATGACAACTCGAAGGGTTACTTTTATGCAAAAATACAAACAAACTACTAACCGCGACACACGAACGAACGAACGTTCGATTGGGTTCGATTGATTTTTTTCCTTTTCGGTGAGTTCGATTGAGTTCGATTGCCGAACTCAATCGAACTAAATCCATGAATTGAGTTCGATTGAGTTCGATTGAGTTCGATTGAAATTTAGTTCGATTGGTTTCGATTTACTATGCCGGGGGGACTGTTATATCATTACAATAAACTGCAAGGCTGATCTGACTACGTTAAAAAATAACTTTGCGAGACACCAATACGACAGAAACCGATAAAGCGGGGTAGCAACCGCGGACAGCCGTTTCGCTCTTATTGGAGCTCGTCAGCGCGGTGTAGCGATCTAAAGACGACTGCAAGAAAGCTAGCAGTCGAAAATAGATTACATAATGACCCGTTCACCATATCAAGTTCCGTACCTTGGAACCTACTTGTCACCCGATTCACGAGTGCCACATCACGTGTTCCGGGGAAAAGAAGACCCACAATTTTTATAATAATATGGGAGTTCCCCCGGGCCCAGAATGTCACAATGGTGTCTCGCAAAGACGAATGTACATGGACAAGCTAATGTTAACATTCAAACGCATGGACAAAGCCATGCTTAAAGAAAACACAGCATATCGGATCTATAAAGACCTACGGTCCCCAAACATAAAGATTTGCAAAGAACGACAAATAAAAACTGTACAACTGCTGTAAACCGGATACGTAGGATCTACGAAAGACCTAATAAGCCAAAAAATTGAAGTGTTTTGTCTGGGTACGAGATTAAGACTGTACCCCTCGCAACTCCGCCTTCAAAATGGCGGCCCGGAGAAACACTGGACGCGCATACCGTAGGCCACCGTACGACTGCGAATGACCGCCTTGGAAGACAGTGCTGTATTATTTTTTCTTTGCATTTGAAGTCATTCACTTTTCAAAAAATATCGAAACGAGTTTATAAAAATACAATTGTCAACATACAACTTTCTATAAATTGTAAAAAAAAATATATACTTCCGTTAAATGAAAAGAAAAGGGGAAAAAAGGGCATTACACCTATCAACCTGGTAATACCAGTACACCCAATGACTGACGGATAAATACAAACCCAGGTCAGTAGCCTCGATATTCTCACCCTTTCATAATTCATTTCCCGAGTTTGCTGAGTGGCTCACAGCCACTTTGATTATGGTGGAATCGTTAAAAAGGCACAGCGGTTTCGGGATGGGGATATATAAAAGGCCTTTATTATTGAAAACGCAACGTCATTTTACCTCAGTATAAGGGAAAGAGAACACGAATATTATCCGAGCATATTACACAGTAAATTGCCGTATTACACCGTAGTGTCCCGGTTTAAAAATTACACAGAAGCTATTATAAAAGACAGAATTTCAGTCGAATAATAAATACATTATTCGATGGTTTACATTGTGACAGATTATACGTGCGGACATTTTACTCATTGTTTGCATTTTTTTCTCGCCCCTGCGGCGCTCGAAAAACTACTGCGCAACTCGTAAAATATCAGCGCGTATTATCTGTTAAACCATCGAATAAGGTGTAATTAGTGTTGGACCCTCAGAATTCGAGATTTTAAATTGAGATTTTACGAATTCTCGATCATTCAGCATTTTCGAGTTGGGGAAAGGAGAAACAAACAGTTTACGAGAGTAAATTACAGTCGAACCTCTCGATCCCGTAATTAAGCCACCATCCAAACTGAAAGTCAATGTGATGGCTTACGGGAGGTGGTACAAAGCACCCTGCCTCGTGTCCGGGCGCCAGTGATACACTTTACTGCAACTGAGCTGAACAATATTGTTCGTTATACCGGGGTCTTCGTTATAAAGGGGTTCCACTGTATGTATGCGCGCATGCGCTATTAAATGAGTTTGCGCAAATAGACCAATTTCGATATATTAAAATTCATACTTGGCTCCGAGGCTTGGGGGAATAAAACAAAAGAAATCACATCGAGGTTCAGCGTTGAATTATTCATTTCCTTTGTTTTATTCCCCCAAGCCTCGGAGTCAAGTATGAATTTTAATATATCGAAATTGGTCTATTGCCGAAGTATCTAAAAATGTGTTGGCTACAATTTGCGTCATGATTAGTTGGGACACTCAAGACAAGTTCACGTTTTGCTGTTTAATCATGCGTGCGTTCTCCCCCCCCCCCCCCCCCCCCCCCCGCCAATGTTGCGTTAAAAACAGTTCTTATCGCACGAGCAATGAAGGAGTCATGCTTTTTCCAGTTTTTTTTTCCAATATTGAAGAGGAGAGAGCTCGGGGACCACTGTTCCAACAAATGTGTCGGGGATTGTAGATCCCCTCTTCTCCAAAAGAAAAGAGAGAAGAGCTTGGTAAGGAAACAATCCACATATACTCCGTTGTACACTTTGATTAGTTTATTGAGTTTGCAACAACAACACGTACTGAGGAAGAAACAAGAATTGTTCTGCATTCAGCCCGCAACAACTTAATGTATCCTTAACCATTTAACCACAGGGTTAAAACTTAAAACTAAACGCAAGGCTGATCGGACAGCTATAAAGGGTATTTTATTGCCCAATATTTCGGTTAGGCAAAACTAACATTCATCAGGGGCTAAAAAGAGCTAAGTAAAAATGGAATAAAACGGTTACAAGATATAAAATGATTCAAATGAAAAGATTAAATATGATTGGTTAACAAAAATAAACAGCAGAAACGTTTACAAAGGCCAGAGAATTCGTAAGGCCGGAGAAGCATTTTTAATTTCCAAGGGCAAGA
This sequence comes from Cladopsammia gracilis, assembly GCA_022457155.1. NCBI lineage: Eukaryota > Metazoa > Cnidaria > Anthozoa > Scleractinia > Dendrophylliidae > Cladopsammia > Cladopsammia gracilis. The sequence goes on along the minus strand of JAJGOT010000664.1, from coordinate 20,881 downwards.
CTCTTGAACCCTATGGGATGAACAGGCGCGAAGAAACTTAATATATTTCTATTTTTATAGTAGCCTTTGTAAACGTTTCTGCTGTTTATTTTTGTTAACCAATCATATTTAATCTTTCATTTGAATCATTTTATATCTTGTAACCGTTTTATTCCATTTTTACTTAGCTCTTTGTAGCCCCTGATGAAGATTAGTTTGCCTAACCGAAATATTGGACAATAAAATACCCTTTATTTATAGCTGTCCGATCAGCCTTACATTTAGTTTCAAGTTTTATTCAATACTGCTGATCCTGATCTACACAAAGATCCGGCTTCACTTCGCCGTGCTGTTTGCCCAAGTGGTCCTTGCTTTATTTGAGAGTTACCTAACCACAGGGTTACCAGGCTCACAACACGATATCTTGACAACCAACCTGTGAGGATTTCGATGGAATTTTATCATTAATCACAATAGAATTTACTGGCAAGATATAATAAAAATACGGAGGACGCAAAATGTTGCTTATCGCACGTTATAAAGCATTTAAGGAATAGTCAAGAAACTTAAATGGAGTCATTTGTTGTCTTATTTCAAATCGTCAGTAACGATAACATTCCAAATAAATCCTAGACTCAGTCAAATGTCTATAGTGTGTTTTCACACATGCAATATTGAAGGTAAAAAGTATAATTATCGTCACTTTCCTCTTGTTATGCATAGCGAGCGGTCGCATTAAGACAAGACAGCGACTCTGCTTTTGTGAATGCCATTAAAAAGTGACAGTGATAACGAGGTGGTCCCATTAAAGGGGTGGTCATATGTAAGGAGGGGTTCTAAAAAAAGAGAGCTGTTATGCTCTTTATGCCTGGGTGGCCCTATATTAAAGGAAGTTGTTGCTGTTCAGAACTTCTACTTCAGTACTAGTGATTTTGTATTTATCCTATTATCTACCTCACTTGTTTTATTACTGTCAAACCATTAAAGTAAAGGAAAGCATGGCAACTGCCCTTTTAAATAATGATCATGATGAAAAGAGCTATCCCTGTGGTTCACTTTATGAACCAAAAAAAGATGGCTTTGTTTAGACAAATACAAGAGAACTTGAGGGTATTCACGGAGGCCATATAAGGCCATCATTTGTGAAGTGAAAGTAAAGAAACATCCAGCAAATCCAGTGAAATAAACAATGTACAAAAGAACGTTGAGGCTCCCTGTGCATAACTAACTTGCACAACAAGCATACACTGTAAGTAAAGAAATTCTCTGAAACTTTTGCTGGTCCATTGAGGTGTTATTAACAATGACACAATCTTAAGGCATTAATCCAACAATCCGAGAAATATTAAAATAAAAAAAAAAACAATAAACATTGAAACCCTCATGTGGTTAAATATGAACAATAATCACAGTGAGAATTTCCTTGCCCTGCAATTTTTGTTTGTTTTAACAATTAACCACAACACAACCTTGACAAAACAAAAACGAAAGTAAAGATGCTTAGGTATTAAGAAGTGTCTTCAGATACATATCTCATATGATTTTCATAGTGTTCAAGAAGAAGCGCCTCACTACTCATCTCCTCTTGACATATCCAACAGCCATGTTTCTCAACAATGGCGGATTGAGTGTCTTGCAATGTGGCTGCTGGTGTTGATATGCAATCCTTGCTACTATTTCCAGTACCCATGTGGGCTAGTGCACTACTGCAGCAGCTTTTCTCATCTACATTTGCCTGTGATGGAAAATCAGTCCTTTTAAACCAAGTGGACTTATCACAAACTTTTCATTAGGACTTCAACACGGTCAAAGTGTGTAATTCATTAATTATTCCTCGCATGCGCAGTTTAGAGTTAATACTACCGCGAAAGACTTGGATCTAACTAGTATCTTAGCAACCAAATGCGGACTTTCCGTCGATCAAAACCTGTTTTGAATGAGCGAAAACGAAACATGCGAGCGAGAATGGCTTTCGAAAACTTTGCACCTGACTGTAAAGCAGAAGCAATCGATGATTATGGAGTTTGGCCTGTCTGCACCATTGTTTCTTCAATCTGAGAGGCCGAGTGATGGTTTCATTTGATGGCTGGAGTTCCGGTGAAATCGAAGGATCGAAGATGAGCGCGAGATTCGCAAAGAAACGATCGCAGTAAAAGATGGCGTCAAAAGAAAACGCTTAACCTTTCGAGCAAAAATATTGAATGAAGCTTGTTTATAGTTCCTGCTCCAGTGGTAAATAAATTATATGGTTTATAAAAAATATTACAATGCAACTTCAGCCTTCCAGAAATTTATTCAAATAATAAACACAGAAACTTGACAATACGCATCACTGATCACCGATCGCTTGATCGATCATGGCGGGGCCCGGCTCAGGATACCAAAACGAAATAAAACCAGTCGATTTACACCACTCGCATGGAATTGTCTTAATGTTAAAGTCTTTCCGAATATATTTCGCTTTGAAATGGAAAACTTTCGTTCAAGGACGGCTCGCTTTCTACTTGTAAACAAAGAGCTCAAATTACGGCAAGAGCTTAAAATTTGCATAAAATCCTACACGAACGAGATGTGATCAGATCTCTCTGAATACAGAGAGTCAGCAAAGCAAATCAACATCGCTTACCAGAAGCGCTTCGTAAAGCTAAACGAACATTAATATTGTGGACCAACAGAAGTGATGAATAACATCGAAAATTGTCGAAAGTTTTGCACTCCCGTACGAATAGCAAATCGAAGTCCCCGTAGGGGCAGTGCGGGTGCCGTACGAATTGCACTTCGTAAAAATATATGTCAGCTTCAGATTATCGAAACCTCAAGAAACCGGTTTTCTTTTACGGCCAGCATTTGAGACTCTCAATTGGATGTGACGTAAAAAACGTCAACCGTTACTAGGAAACAATGCTCATAAATATGTACGAACCCCACTCAAGTGGGGTTCGCATAATTACACACTTTGACCGTGTTGAAGTCGTCATGTTGATTTTCTGCTCTTTTACATGTAAGCGCACCCCTTAAATGTTTAGAAGGATTTTCCTTTGTGTGTAAATGTTTGTTTTTATGTCTCCTTAGATGTCTTGCTGTGCTGAAACACTTGCCAGACTGTTTACATTCATAAGGCTTTTCCCCAGTGTGGACTGTTTGATGTGTCCTTAGATTTCCTGCTTGGCTAAAACACTTACCACACTGTTTACATTCATAAGGTTTTTTCCCAGTGTGAACTCGTTTGTGTCTGCTTAGAGTTCCTGCTTGGTTGAAACATTTGCCACACTGTTTACATTCATAAGGCTTTTCCCCAGTGTGGACTCTTTCATGTTTTCGAAGGCTTCCTGCTTCACTATAACACTTGCCACACTGTTTACATTCATAAGGCTTTTCCCCAGTGTGGACCCTTTCATGTTTGTTTAGAGTCTCTGCTTGGATAAAACATGCACATTTGCCACACTGTTTACATTCATATGGCTTTTCCCCAGTGTGGACCCTTTTATGTCTCCTTAGGCTTCCTGCTTCACTAAAACACTTGCCACACTGTTTACATTCATAAGGCTTTTCCCCAGTGTGGACCCTTTTATGTCTCCTTAGATGTCCTGCTTGGTTAAAACATTTGCCACACTGTTTACATTCATAAGGCTTTTCCCCAGTGTGGACCCTTTTATGTATCCTTAGATGTCCTGCTTGGTTAAAACATTTGCCACACTGTTTACATTCATAAGGCTTTTCCCCAGTGTGGACCCTTTTATGTATCCTTAGATGTCCTGCTTGGTTAAAACATTTGCCACACTGTTTACATTCATAAGGCTTTTCCCCAGTGTGGACCCTTTTATGTATCCTTAGATGTCCTGCTTGGTTAAAACATTTGCCACACTGTTTACATTCATAAGGCTTTTCTCCAGTGTGGACCTTTTCATGACTCCTTGACCTTTCTGATTTGTTTAAACACTTGCCACACTGTTTACACTGATAAACGTTTGTGCTAACCTTCTTATGCATTATTAGTTCTTCTGGAATTGTCAGGATTTGTTTCCTTTTTTATACCTTTTCTTACTGCTGAAATGAATAAAAAACAAAAACATTTATTATGGGCTTAGTTAAATTAACATGATATAATCCAGGTTAAAATAAAATTTTAAGGTTTTTTAAGGTATCAGGGTGCATGACCATTTTATGTTTGAACCATCATTAATCCTCATAATACACTTTGGTAATTAAAGTTTGCTTTAATGGACACAACCTCCTTAAATGTAAGTCTATATGCAAGTGTCAGGAGAGGAACATAATGGCAGAGGGTACCTTATTATTTTATTTAATTCATGGAAATAACTAAAAGATGTTTTTATACTGACGGTTCTATGTTTTAAAATTAAACGTAAGGACTTGACGAAGGCAAAAAAAGTCAATTCATCACTTTCGTAATGTCCAGTCTGTTAAAAGAAAAGGTCATGAGCAAGATTCCAACTTGCGTCTCCCGACTGCCGTTACATGCATGACATCATTAGGCCATGAAGACATTTGGTAATTAGGGAAGGAAATAGCCCAATTTCTATATATTAAAATTCAACTTGAAACAAAAGAGATCACTGCGAGGCTTAGGGGAATGTTAGTAGGGATTTATATGGTTTATTCCCCTAAGCCTCGTAGTGATGCCTTTTATTTGAAGTTGAATTTTAATATATCGAAATTGGGCTATTTTATTATTTTAACATAAATATGCGGTAAACGCGTATTAAATTCCATGTGTTTCTTCTGAAAATCCTTTCAAGTGTGCAGATCGGTTTTTGTTTCATTAAAGGACTCCAAATACAAAAGATCAGAGCAGGACTTTCAAAACGTCCCCTTTTTCAGTGATCAACCATTCCTTTGCCACGAAAGTCTTACGCATTGGTCAGCAGAATTACAAAGAAAAGTTTACGTCTGAGAAATGGATCGAGTGAGCGAGCGAGCGAGCGAACGAATTTGCCGTCCTCTCCGATAACCCGTTCTTACGTTTCGCGTATTCATAGGTTAAAAAGACACTTGATTGCCAACTTTTATTTACTGCTGGGTAATTTCGATACATACTTGCATGTCATATATCAAACATGAGGAAGAGTGTTTCATCAGGATGTCCAAACACAGAGAAGTGGGTTGAAAAACAAGACACAGCCGAGCTATTTGAACCCACTTTGAGGTGTTTGAATACCGGATGAATCACTCTTTCAAGTGTTTGATATACACTTGTAGCTTCTTAAACTGGTCATTAAATGCGGAGAAAACGAGAACATATCAAAGTGCCCTTCGGGCTATCTCCTGTAAGTTTTTCCCATCATGCAATGCTGTCATATGTCTGAATATTGTTTTTGATGTTGCAATTAGGCATAGTAGGTTAGAGTGCGTGGTTTCTTGAGTTCAATTTCTCTCTTTTGACAATTTTGTTTGCATGTAATTGGTAATGGTTATGCAGTCCTCTTGTCTTGTGTCTGGGGCAAGTTTCAGTACTTTCAACTGGTCTGGATTTTCACCTGGTTTATTATCAATAGCCTCATACAAACATTGTGTTACTGCTGTCTTCACTAAGCCTGCGCCAGTACTTAAAAATAGTGTCAATTGCTTCTCGTCGTTTTTAACAGAGACTAACATATGGTAAAAAAAAAAATCATTTGTTCTCTGTTCAAAGATTGAACAAGTTCTCTATAACTGTTATCATCCATACGATTAATGACCAGCTGTACCTTGGTGATTTTTGTCTAAACATGGGTTGTCATTGAGTTTCTTTTATGATATTAAAAACAATTTCAAGTCTAATAATTTTTTAGAACTTAGATCAGAAAATTCATGCACCCAATTAGTAATACTGATTTGTCAGTATTACCAATCAGTCAGTCAACAGTATTTCAAAACAGTATTTCAAAACAGCAAGACTCGTACTACTACAGGAACATATTTTCAAGACGTAATCAAATTGTACACGAAAATTCTACTGTTTCCTCATTTTAAAAAAGCACGAAATCTGGTATGAAGGAAGCTAAACAACTCCTTAGTTGTGTTTAAAAAAAAATCCAACTAAACCTAAGTGAGCTGTATCCACCTACGCAGGTGTCAATGGAGGGTCTCCCCCCGGGGAACTACAGTATCTAACTGATCACGTTCCTTATTTTCAGGATCCTCCCGACATAGCTTTTTCTAAGAGTTCTCCTTTCTTTTCTTTCGAATAATTTATAACACGTTTTACTTGCTAAAATCTCCGGCTCTTGAAACGTTTCACAATTTTGAATCAAGTCTTTGCTTTCATTTCTACATGGGATATAAAGCATAAAATTGCAGAGAGCGAATGATTTAGCTTTCATTCTGCGAAGAAGTTTCATTCCTCCTTTCAAGTAAAATTCTCACACAGCTTTGTTCTCTGTTCTCATTATTGAGATCATCATCAATCTTATCATCAAAATGTTTCTTCAGCTGGAAATCCAGTTCTTGGAAACTTACTGAGTATTCATCCCTTCATCTTAACTTTTGTTTGAATGTCACTATTAACAAACAGTTATGCCAAGAACAGAAATCAGCTAAACATAGTTGCTCAAGCTGTCGTAGTCGTCTTTGACAGTTTCATTCTTGGATCTTAGACACTTATACATCTCAGTGTGATGAAGAAACACTTTCTCACAAGCCTTGCATGTCGCACACTATGGACACTAACTCACTGCCTATTTGCTGATTGTAATATTTCCAGAGCGGTAACATATCAGACATATCAACTTCAGCCGATTGCCATTTATTTTGCAACACGAGTCTGAGCTAAAGTAGTCTCCTACGCAGCCGTTATTAGGGCTCGTCACGCAACGCTTCTCCCCCACCAATGGCTGCTTCAATCTGAACCACATTCCTTTGCACGGTTTAGCCAATCACAGCTTCGCTCCCATAGCCGGGAGCCAATTGCGCCAAAACCACTTGTCCAATCACAGTTTGTGTTTTATCCTTGACTACTTTTGTGCCAGCAGTGCAAACAAGATAGCGTCGCTCGACGACGCTTTCCATTTGACTGCTTCGAAGTTCAAAATTCCTGACTTAAATGAATATCAAAAGCTAGCAATTCAAAAAAAGAAGGGTGATATTTTTGTAAACTTGCCTACAGGATTTGACTTATCAAGCTCTCGACAGTCTTCGATCATGTCAGCAATCTTCCAGGGCAAATCGTTGATGTTGTTTCTCCACTGGTTTATAGTCTAATGTAGGATCAGGTCCATTACTTGACAAGTATTGGCGTGAGCGCAGTTAATATCAGCAGCCAGGCTGAGATTGACCGGTCAGGAATTGAGAATTTTCTATCGTTTTTGGCTTGCAAGAAGGGCCAGAAGCATGGCTAATGAATGGGCGTTGTATAAAAATAGACATGCTAAACACGACTCCCACTCGTCGCAAAAAAGTATTTTAAAAGCCTGAAGTATAAAGCTTTCCCAGTAAGACTTCAGAGAGGATTGCACCTTTAGATCACAGTTATGAATTTGTTCTCTTCGATAATATTGACCTTTTGATCTCTATGAGGGGTCATCTCCGCCACTGAGAGGAGGATCCTGTTTCAAATTCTGTTATGTAGAACCTGTATATTTTATTACTGTACATCAAATTCTTTTCTCAAAACAGCAAAACTGAAATTGTACCAACAGAATAGAATTTAGGGAATCAGAACAGAATTTGAACCAACAAAAGAGAATTTAAAACAACGTAACACAACGGAACAGAAATTGGAGCAATAGAACGGAAAATGACGATGTCCCAAATTCTGTTCTGTTTTCCAACGAACCGAGTGGAACCTGGGTAAGAATCAGTTGCACATTTTAATTTATGATGATTAAGTGTAAAACGTAAGTCTGTGCAAGTGTCAGGGGAGGAATATAATGGCACAGGATACCTTATTATTTTAAACAATTTGTGGAAATGACTTTAAGATTTTACAATGGTATGGGGAACACGGCTCCAGGCTACCTACTATTCCATTGCTAAAAAAGACACTTAACTGCCATGTGTTATAAAATTTTACTGTTGGGTGATAATCCACTACTCTTAAGTGAGAACTGAGGGGCAACGCATTTTACTTTCTGTCCACATGTTAAGGTTTTTCAAATTTGCTGCTCGAAAAAAATAGATTGCCCAAGTCACTTTGATACTTTATAAAATGTATTGTTCAATGAATGAGTTACCAGTAATCGGATACTGTGTTATGTGCAAAGGGTTCTGGGATCGCTAGGGGGCAAACATTGCAAGTCGCTAGATGGAAATGTACGGTGTAAAGTTGTTTTTTCGTCAAAAACTTCGATTTTGGGAAGAGAATAACGCTTTTTCGCTGTTATTTTATCAGAAATGGAGTTGAGCAAAGTTGATACGGGAAAGTGTAAGTTTTTGTTTGAATAATGTGATAAAATCTATCGATAAACTCTTGCTTGCGTAAGGTTGATTGTGAAATCTACATCGAGTACTATTTCGAGACCATGAATGGTCTCGATAGTACAGATTTAGGTGTAAATTTGAGGGAAATGACTCAATAAAGCCTTTTCAGTTGTAATAACTTGTGTCAAGAAGTTGCAAGTAGTAAGCTCGATACTACATGTACCACGAAGAACATAAGCTTAATTATTAGAAATAATTCAAGGTTATAATGAGGTTATAGAGACTCTCATTGTGATTGTCGCACATCGAAGAGAAGAGTAGCACTTTAAAAATTTGTGGGTGTTTCTCCATAAAACTACTACACAACCTTCGGATTTCCTCGTGTTCTCTATCGTTGATTTCATCCCTCCACCAAGCAACAGCTTGGTAGAAACAATTTCCATCTCCTCGGACAACGATTTCTCTCCTTTGTGGGGGTAAAATTCCAGAAGCCATAATTTGTTATTAACACACGTAACTGAACAGAAAACAATCTCGACACAAGTAATGAACACTGATCATGAAAAGGCATTATTGAGTCATTTCCCTCAAATTCACACCTAAATCTTTAATATTTAGAGACCATAACTTGATGTAAATTTCACATTCAACCTTACGCAAGCGAGTTTATCGATAGATTTTCACATTGTTCAAGCAAAAACTTACATTTTCCATGCATCAACTTTGCTTAACTCCATTTCTGACAAAATAACGGCGTAAATACGTTATTCTCTTTCCAAAATCGACGTTTTTGGTGAAAAAACAACTTTACACCGCACATTTCCTTCCAGCGACATGTAATGTTTGCCCCCTAGCGATCCCAGAACCCTTTGCACATAACACAGTATCCGATTACTGGTAACTCATTCATTCATAGTGTTAACATCCCCCTCCTCAGGCAAAATTCAACTTGTGTCACAAGGTAAGGGCTTCTTACCATTCTTCATTATTACTTATTCTCAATTGAACAATTTTCTTATTTATTTCAAATAATTTTATTAGAGATAGATGTCCATGGTAAAATGTTTCAAATTCTGGAAATTCCACAGTGGCACTCTCTAAAAAAAACTTTGACTAGAAGTGAGATAAGAGATGGGTCAAACCTTCATTTACAAAGGATTTGCTAGGTTACTTTGACATTACTGTATTTTTCTTCAAATATAATAAAACAGAAAAAACCTTATTCATGGGAAGCTGCATAATATGGACACCCTTTTAATAAGGGCAGTTTGTGTGGTCTTTAAAGGTTTTTATTAATAATGTTTAAATGAGCCTAAATGAAAATTAATTCAGGAACAATTTTTCTGGCGACTGACTTTTGCGTAGTGATTTCTAGGTGATGTTACAAGTACAGTCCAGAGCCAGGGGAGAAGATTTTAAAGTGAGGGGGTTAAAGCAAATGTGTAAGCATGAGCCACCTAGGGAGGTCCCAGGGAAATGGCCCCGGCCTTTAGAAAATTTTGAATGTAAGTCAACAAAAATGAACAGAAATTGCATAAAAAATTGGTAATCGTATGTCAAATAACAAAGCATGTATTTAATGGTTTACTTATCCATAACACTGCCATTTATTTCTTAACAAGAGGCTACACTTAGCCTATACTCATGCACATGAGGCTCTAAGTCGCATTGATTGAAGTTACCAATTTTACTAAATCGCATGCAACCGGTGTAAAATGGGTTATCCCCGCCCCCCCGGACGGATGCAATATATTTTTTTTACCCCTATCCCGCCCAGATTTCCCGGCCAGGCCAACCCACCCTTGCACCTTGATTTTTAACCCAGGTACCACCTCCTGACAGGATTGCCATTAACTTTTTGTAGGCCCTAAATAAACAGGAAATTGCATTCAGGAGATCCGGGATTTTTTTAAAGTTTTCAAATCTTTGGTGATGATTACCGGTACTATGAATTGGTCAAACATTTTGTAAATAAACGTTGCGTGACGCATTCACTAAAATCTCTCTGTGATTTTAAGACCAAATCGAAATGAAATGCTTCCATAACTTAAAGCTGGTTCTTTAAAAAAATGCTTTGATTTTGCCATCTATAACAAGTTTTTTCCAGGCTTCACAGTTTCTTTAAAGTGTTGTCACAAATACACAGTTTTAATTTCTGCAAATGTCATGAGAAACGGTAATTAGTCATGCGCGTAGCGGCATGAGTTATAAAATGGGCTTCATTTTTCTTCTTTTTATTTTTTTTTATTAGTTTTTTGTGTCACGATTTTGCATGCAAATTTATTCACGCATACTTTAAATTGTACATTTCCGGTTCACAGCTTTGCTCTTTACACTTCCGGTTTAGTGATTTCTGGCTACTCTCACTTCTGGCAAGACTTTTTTCAAGAAAGAACAATAGAAACACACGGCAAAACAGCGTTGTTACTTAAGCCCATCAGATTTCAATTAATAAAAAATTTGGACTTTAGGACTGGACTTCTGTGGACTATGGACTGAGGAATGCATGTCATATTAATGTCGATTATTACTGACTTTATTGCTTTATACTAGGTTAGCATTATACTAGGTTACTAGGAACCACTATGTTGTCACCTGTGTAAGTAAGTCCGACTTTCCGAAGCACGAAGTTGTGCCGAGTTCACCAGATTGCTGTACGATAAGACAGTTCTGATAGCTTCGGATTGGACGACTCGATTGCCAAGGCAGTTTTGTTTGTATGGTGCTCTTTGGATCCGTGGGAAAGGTAAACAAAGCTTTCTCGTTCTTTTCATTGCTTTACCAAGCACAGCTTTCACAAAATGTGGCCAAGTATTGTTTTCAAAGATTATTATTTTTAGGTGTTTTCGTGGTTTGGAAAAAGGTTTTTATTAGTGAAAAATCGAGCTGTAAATCGAAGTGTTTGTTTGCAGACCATGAGCCGATCCAAACTCTTGATTCAAACGGTCCAAACGCCGCCAGCATTTCATTTCGGTACCTTTGACCATTCAGAACTGCTTTTTTTTATTGGCGAAAGCATTATGTGAATCAACTTTCCGGATAAGATTGGCATTGATTCTATTACACAGGAAAAGTCAGCAATTTTAGAAAGCATAATAAAAATAGGTTGCTGAATTGAATTATTTTGTGATGTTTATAATATTTTTGCAGATGCTTAATTAGAATACAATAAACTGAATAAATCGCCAAGACTTCCAGAACCAGAAACTCACTGAATTCTGATATGTGTTTGACTATTTTAATCAAAGGAAAGACATTTTCATTCAAGGAAATACGAGTTTCATTCAAATGTTTCGACCTTTTATAGAAAATATATTTTGGATTCAGAGGTCAAATAAAAACAGCTTGCTATCAAATTACATTACACATAAAAATTTGCATAAAACAAAATTGTGTATTAATATTTTGCGACAACACTTTGAAGAAACTGTGAAGCCTGGAAAAAACTTAATAGACGGCAAAATCGAAGCATTTTTTTTTAAAGAACCAGCTTTAAGTTATGGAAACATTTCATTTCGATTTGGTCTTACAGTCAAACTGGATGTTTTTTTGCGGGCAACTTTGCAAACTTCCGCTGCAACAATGGTATTTTGATTTCTTAATTACTGCGCGGAACCGGCTAGCGTCTGCGAAAGTATAATAAACATCACAAAATAATTCATTTCAGCAACCTATTTTTATTATGCTTTCTAAAATTGCCAACTTTTCTTGTGTAATAGAATGCCAATCTCATCCAGAAAAAATGATTCGCATAATGCTTTCGCTAATCAAAAAAGTAGTTCTGAATGGTCAAAGGTACAGAAATGAAATGCTGGCAGTGTTTGAATCATGAGTTTGGATAGCTCATGGTCTGCAAACAAACACTTCGATTCACAACTCGATTTTTCACTAAAACCTTTTTCCAAACCACAAAAACACCTAAAATAATCTTTGAAAACAATACTTGGCCACATTTGGTGAAACCTGTGCTTGGTAAAGCAGGAAAAAAAAACAAGAAAGCTGAAAGCTCCAGAACTGCCTTGAAAATCGAGTCGACCAATACGAACTACTGATGACAACAATGAAAACAATGGCTGAGTATCATGACATACAGGATTGAAAAAGATTTACAATTAAAGCCATTTTTTTAAGCTCCAAAATTTCTTTTTCAATTATCATTACATGTATATACAACCAACAGACTCAATAGCCACGTAAAGAAAGCAAAGTTTGTCTGTTCTCTGATTTTGAGTGTTAAGTATGGTCAGGTTGCAGAACCTTTCTTGCTTCATTGTAGAACGGAGCCAGGTTTTCAATTATCGAGCAGCAGAAAATGGGGGGGGGGGGGGGGGGGTCTCCCCTAGTGCGGTGCTTGCAGTCTCACCTTGGAAATTTTCTCTTTGCAAACAAAATATAAGAACACTGGAAATGCAAAATTATTGTACTCACATTTACCGGTATTATTGTTAATCTTCCCTAAGATGTGCAATTTTAAATTACTTTTGCTACAGCTTTTACTGGTGACAGCATGCTCAATGAGTTCAACTGATCAAAGGCTTGATGAAAGGGGATTGACTGACAGTCAACAGAGGTTGGTGATTTTTAGGATTTAGAGATACCCTCATTTTAAGATGACCTGTCCCCCATTCCCTGTTACTCACCATCGTTCCTTCCTTTAAAGATTGAAGCGTACAAGACACAGTTGCACGTTTCAACCCACTTATCGGTTTCTGATGCTACTTAATTTCCAAGCCATTGGTTGATGGATTTCATGCACCAGCATTCCGTTACTGACTACATGTACAATGTAACTTTGTTAGGTAAAGTTGTAACTGCGATTTATGGAATCTGTTGAAAATGACACAAAAAAAATTGTTGTAGGCAACTGCCAGTTAAACTGGAACATTGAAATTATTGAAAAGCGGACCTAGAAACATTGATATTGGCAATTTATCGTTTGGCAAACCCACGTGGCCACGGAGTGGCAAGGTGTGAAAAAACTGCTTTTGTCAGCACACTTTTTACCACGGCCCATGCGAATTCTAAAACCTCATCCTCGGTCCCGGTTGTAAGCGCAGTCAATATATGGAATGCATTTTCCAGGTCACTGTCCACGTTGACGCTCATTTTAAAACACTCCTTTCCTCCATAGACGAATGAGCGAATGAGAGCACTAGCGACGCAGAATATTCTGAGCCCACAATATGCACTGTTAGCAAAAGGGACATTTGAATGTACAATATACAATATATAGCCTCTGAAATATCCAAGATGGTGGATGTTGACATTTCACTTCGTAGATAGCCTGTGAAGCAAACGTTCCCGTACAAATGAGTTTTCCGCATTCTGGCCGCGCGAAAATTGGGGCGAGAGCAAAAAATCAGAGGACGGGGGTGGGAGTGGGGAGGCGAGGGAACGCTTGCCTGCAAACTCCACAATTGGTGCAGGCAAGCGTTCCCTCGTCTCCCCACTCCTAACCCCGTCCTCCGATTTTTTGCTCTCGCCCCAATTTTCGCGCAGTCAGAAACGCTTGCTACGCAGGCTACTTCGTAGAGTTCATGACAGTTTTGCTACAATCCTCATCATTCGCACCGATTTGCCCGCCTTCAAGCTTTATTTAATTGTACAATACACAAAATAGGATGAAGCAAAGGGTTCTGGTCGCCAATGTGGCGGCTAACTTAGGCGCATTGGCCACTGTATCAGGCGCAATGTCGTGCCCTGTTTATTCAAATCATTGTGCAAACCCAAAAGTCAACAATCACAGCAAAATTCTGTCCTAGTCCTAACTTAGCAGCAAATTTTTTTGCTCTTATTCGTTGCTCGGACTGAGCTACAGCCTCTCGTTCTAGTGCATACTGACCTTGCCTCGATTTTCAACACCACCACCGCACTGCATGCTGGGAAATAACGAGATTTTTTGACAGCGTTCCTTCCGTCCTCCACACATTTGATATTTATACTAAGTCCACAGCCACTCCGACCCACCGCCGAAATTTTGCGCTTGTCGTGTTCTCCTGCGGTTGCAACTTCCAAAATATGCCGCGGTAGGTCGCGAAATTCATCCAGAGTCGAGTCCCAAGGCTACTTCGTTTCTGGGCGGCCATTTTTCCAGTTCAACAAGCAACGAGCCAAATTTGTCAACGAAGTACAACACCTAACTCGCTTCATTGAGAAAGTGGACTCTGAACTACCTTCAAGCTTAATGATGCTCATCAGGCAGCTACTAAAGATGAAAAATGGCTGTGAACTTACCAAAAATCACGGATACATGATATTGAAACCTTTATTGAGAATGAACGAAGCAAAATGACGTCACAATGAAGTTTCCAGTAAACTTGAGCCTTCCGTGTTTTAGAACAGCAGCACTTTCAATGGTATGGAGTCACAAAATCCTATGGGGTGTGTGTATGCAAGAAATAGCTCAAAAACATAAAAATTCTCAGGAGTGAATGGGTTAATCAAGAAAAATGGCGGTCACGTGACCAGGGCTTTTGACACCCCCTGGCGAAAGCTAGGGTTAAGGATAGTTCAACTCTAGGGTTAGAGTTAAGATTCTAGGGTTAGAACAACTTCTAGGGTAGGGGGTAACTTAGCTCAGGACTAGGCCTAACTTAGGGTTAGGTCCCAGGTTTAGGGTTGGCCAGGTCACGTGATAGGCAATAGTATCAAACTTGGTCACCCTAGATGAACTGACCCTCGACTACTAACTGTCACTAGCTGTTCTAACTCCACCTCTCCTGTCTAGTTTTGAAAATCACCACCCTTTGAAGTTGGCTTTCATGCAACTTTCACCTTTGTACTAAATATAGCCCTACAACTAGTACCCTCCCCTCCAGATCTTGATGCATATGCCTGGTTTCAAATAAAAATAAAAAATCTCAGGAGTGAATGGGTTAATAGCTGCGGTTACACATTGCAATTTTTACCTAGGTAAATGCAAAATAACAATAGCCAAGGTCATAAAAAGCGTGTAGCGTCTATTGTTACTTCAAATTAATCGTGCAGCGGCTATTGTTATTTCGAATTTACCTAGGTAAAAGTTGAAAAGTGTAAACGCAGCTAATAAGTCTTTTATAAACCAGCTTTTCAAATATCCTGTTAAAAATTGATAACAAAGAAATTGGTCAATAATTTCCAGGCTTAGATTCATCTCCTGATTTAAAAACCGGAACCACTTTAGCGGTTTTAAGTTTAGCTGGGAAAGAGCCTGAAGACACTGAAACATTAAGTAATGATCCGCATAAGAAGGAAAGTGCTGAATGGCAGTGCACGATGGAATGTCAACTTTTTTCATTGTTGCAACTTGTGATCTGATTGGCCTAGACTCGAAAACCGCTAAAAAGTTAAGGTTCAAGGTGCATTTTGTCTAATTATTTTAAGGTTTCAAGTAATTTGAGACCCAATCACACAACATGCAATTTTTAAAAGATATTGTATTTGGGGAATTTCACCAAATAAGCAAAATTATTAGCTATTGTCTTCTGCTATTCTGATTGGTTAAGCACAAACATTTCCCAAATTTATTTGACGCAAATGGATTTTCTTTATTTTTATACTGAAATATAACTATGAACCATGGATCAGCCCCTCCTCTATTCTTAAAATCAAAGATATTCTATGTGGGAAAGAGCCAATGCGGCAGAGCAATGAAGTTTACTGTAGTTCTTATGTGGAGCATCACTTAAAGATTTGAGCTAAAGGTTGAGAAAAGCTTATATGACTAGACAATTTCAAAACACTGACTGGGCATGAATAGAGTCCATAGGCTTGTTAATTGGTTGATTACATTAAGCTTAAAGAACGAACATATCAGTGGCATTTGGCTGCCAAATAAGACTTTCTGTTCCGCGTGGTTCTGTATGTTCTTCAGGAAAATAAATCGCAAAATTCACAACAAAGTTCTCCGCAACAATGTGCATATGAATGGGCGAATTTTGGACGATGGCGCGGGAAAAATTTGTTGGTTAAAACTCGGTCTTCTTTTGATCAATTGTAGCACCTAAAGAATTCTTGTTTATCTAAAACTACACTGAACAGATAATCTTACCTTTAGCAGAGGAAACCTTGGCGCTTTTCTGAATCAAAAACCAACACTCTTCGTCGATCATGAGGCGACACAACTCACACAACGCGGCTTCACTTCACTTCAAACAAAATATACTGGAACTCAGTCTGTTTCCGACAACACACCATATTAGGAAAGAAATGGACCGGACTCACAGAATACATGGATTGGATCTGGGGATCAATGAGTGGCAGAAACGCTGCGGGGTTTGTTCACACATACGTTGTAAGAAATCCAACAAAATAAATAAATAAAGAAATCTGAAATTGTACGTCAAATAATTTCTGCAAAATTGAAAATAAAAATCCAAGAATTCTTCAAACGATATAAAACTTGAGAAAGCTTCTAAAAATGTTTTTTTTTTTTTGGTTTAATGTTGAGAGATGCGCGGTAGCGCGTTGTATTGTATTTGTTGTTCCGATATAAAGACGGTATTACAATACTGACTATAGTATAGTCAGTATTGTAATAATTTACCTGAAAAATCAAGAAACGTCATATTTGTTGACTGTTTCCCATCTTACTATAGATTAGGACGTAATCGCTACAATATCTACAAACAAAATGCTGCATGATTTGTCAGTATCGATTGTCAGCGCCCGATTTTTCTTTCGCGCACCAAACTTGACGCCTGGAAAAGGCCAGCTGTCGAGAGGTTTGCAAGCCTTGAACAACAAGCCAACAACTCAATCATTTGTTGCCATGGTAACGAGACAAGACTGACAAATTAGACTACGTGTATGTGTATATTATGCCTAATGTCGCGAAACAAAACTCTCGAAAGACAGAAATAATGAAAGCTAACCGTTTTCAAATCGGTGCTTAACCCTAAAAACTGTAGATCAATACTAATCCCCAAAACGTCGTTCTCTGCTTAACCGGGGCTCTGTTCTTTCAGTTTTCTAAGTAATAACTCGGGTTTTGTTCTCATAATGTGTCCAACGTCAGTTTGACAGATGGAAATAAGTGTTAACCAACGTATATTTTATATGAAAGACTGGCCAAGACAAGATGGAGCCACCTAAAAGGCCGTTTGTGTTTTTTCAATCGTCAACATTCCAAACAAATCCTAACAATTTTCCTGTCAAGTTGTACAACTCTGATCCCGGGAACTCTATTATTTTACTAACAAGAACTCTTTTAACAAATTTTGTTATAAACGATTTTAAAATCCTCCTTACAGCTCTGACGGAGCGCTTGATTAAACGTATTCCCGGATAAGAATAATCTTTCTTAGTTCTTAGTCAAAAATACTCTTTGTTGAGCTACATACTTCTTCTTTGCTTTTCTTTTCTTTTCTTTTTTTTTTCTTTTTAAAATAATACATTTTATATTTCATGCTGTCCTCATAATTCGTATGATTATTCTATATTGTCAGGAAGCCTATAGTGCATAAGCCCCCGGCTTCTATATAGGCTTCCTTGTCACTACCACATTAAACATTATAAATTTCTAGTGTGTTGTATTATTATTATAATTGTTATTATTATTATTATTATTATTATTATTATTATTATTATTATTATTATTATTATTATTATTATTATTATTATTATTATATATACATATATGTTTTTTTTAATGTGGTTAATGGCAAAATAAATAAAATGGAAAATGGAAAAGAATAGGAAGAATGGCAACAAAAACATCGCGTTTTTCGGAATTTAGGTGCCAGTCAGAAAACTAAACAACTGCCACAGCTGTATTGTAAACCTGTTTTGCCAGATTTATACTGCAAGTGTGTCTAAACAAACAATTTCAGAGACTCTTCTGTTTATTCTTATTCCCGAATACGGTCAATCGACCTTGGAACCGCTAAGTGACTGTATTATAAGTGTGTCTAAACAAACAATTTCAGAGACTCTTCTGTTTATTCTTATTCCTGAATACGGTCAATCAAACTTGTAACTGACTGTCTATAGGGAGTTTCACAGATGCAATATCGCGGGAAAAAAAAAATAAATTGCCGCGTCCATCATTACCGTTTTTTTCTCTCCAATATGACCGTCATGATTATACATCGTCGCAATAGAACTGCATTATTGATTAATATGACCAGCATAGGGCCTCAAAATTGTAACCGTATTATAAAAATGACAACAGAACACTGTAAATTAAACCATATCCATAATACAGTGTAATTTGGAATCTAAAAGTTTCAAATGTTTTTGTCACTTTTCTTATGCACATCGAATGGTCGCATTCGGACAAAACAATGACTGTGCTTTCGTTAAGGCCATTGGAAAGTGACCCAAAGTACGTGGTACATTGGAAGGGGTTCTACATCATCATTTTTTTTCATCATCATCATTTTATTTCAATAATTTAAATTTAACAAATTAAAGAAATATACAACCTGCATATAGCAAAGCTAATCAAGGCAGGTTGTATAATTTACAATCAAATTTAGCAAACACAAATTATTAGTAAAATCAGGTAAATAATAATAAATAAATAATTAATTAAAAATAATAATAATAATAATAATAATAATAATAATAAATAAATAAATAAAATAAAATAAATAAGTAAAATAAATAAATAAAATAAATAGATAGGTATACACACACATTCACAGATCTAGCATTTACATGAGTAGTGCAAGAACCTATAATATAAGGAAGTAACAATAATAGCTGGAGTCTGATTAATGATAATTGGTAATTTTCAACATTTTCTACTCTGAAAACCAGAGCTCTCTTATGCAAGACATGTGTCCTTCTATAAAGGCAATGGAGTGTTACCCTAGAGGGTTTTCACAGAGCCATATTAGCTCATAATTTGTCGAGTGAAAATAAAGAAAAATCCAGTAAAAAAAACCTACAATAGTCACCCCTACACCAAGGTAACACAGAAAGCCGTAAAAACTTAGAACAAAAAATCATCTTTCAAATCGGCACTCTCAAACCCCACGGAATCGACGAACGCTTTTCATTCAACTAATTTACATTTGTTTTTCACGTCACCAAATTTCCACCAATAGCGAAACTCCACCTACTATATAAAACCACACACTACCCACAATCCCTTGATTCGCTCCGACGAAGGGCTAGCGCTCAAAACGTCAGCTTTCTGGAATCTTTTAACGGTGGCTAATTTACCTTATCGACTCAGTTGATAAAACCAAATTCTCGTGCTTCACCCCCAACCGACGCAGCACCACAGTTTCTCTAGAAACTAACCCCATTCATTTGAAGCTCCCTGTGCACAGCTATCTACTAGAAGAAAAAGCATAAAGAGGGGGACATTGGGGTTTGCGGTGTTGCTCATTTTTTAATGCGGTGTTGCGGTGAATAAAATCCCAGCTTGCGGTGTTGCGGTAATCTCAAACCCTACGGTGTGCGATGTTTGCGCTTTAAAGTCTGCGGTGTTCGGTGAAACGAAATTATCTGCGGTGTTGCCGTTTCCTGTTTGACCCTTGTCAGATCGAAAGTTAGCCTCTATATGTTATTTATTCCGTTCTTACTTATGAAAAGCACGTACCATTATGTTTAATTTTTACGAAATGCAGTCCAATACCGTCTAGTTAATCTTCAATATACTGCCGGTCGCCAATCCTAAGCCTTTATCATTTAAAAGGAACTTGGCAAAAATATGTATTGCGGTGACGGTGTTTCATCGACTTTTCTTGCGGTGATGTGGTGTTCGGTAATTTTTTTTGCGGTGTTGCGGTGTTCAGAGCCCCCCCAATGTGCCCCTCCATAAAGAAGTTTGTTGGACCATGAACCCAACAAAATGAGAAGTAAAGAATATTTAAAACACTGATGAATATTGTCATATAATTAGCACAGTGTTTATATTACTGTTCATCTCCTGTGATCAAATGGAACATTCATGTGGTAAAATATTGACAATAATCACAGTAAGAATTTCTTTGCCATGCAATTTTTGTTTGTTTTTCCATTTTTACCATTAATAAAACAACCTTGACAAAACAAAAACGTAAGTAAAGATGGTTAGGTATTAAGAAGTGTCTTCAGATACATATCTCATATGATTTTCATAGTGTTCAAGAAGTAGTACCTCACTACTCATCTCCTCTTGACAAATCCAACAGCTATGTTTCTCAACAATGGCTGATTGAGTGTCTTGCAATGTGGAAGTTGGTGTTGATATGCAATCCTTGCTACTATTTCCAGTACCCATGTGGACTAATGCACTGCTGCAGCAGGTTTTCTTATTTACACTTGATTGTGATGAAAAATCGGTCCTTTTAAACCAAGTGGACTTTTCACGAACTTTTCGATTTCCTGCTCTTCTATGCATACCTCTTAAATATTTAGATGGAGTTTCCTTTGTGTGTAAATGTTTGTTTTCATGTCTCCTTAGATGTCCTGCTTGGCTAAAACACTTGCCACACTGTTTACATTCACAAGGCTTTTCCCCAGTGTGGACTCTTTCATGTCTTCTTAGGTTTCCTGCTTGACTAAAACACTTGCCACACTGTTTACATTCATAAGGCTTTTCCACAGTGTGGACTTTTTGATGTGTCCTTAG